>JAGFNQ010005848.1:103118-181340 GCA_024364735.1 Boesenbergia rotunda | reverse complement strand
TATGACTTGTCCCTTCTATCCTCGATATCTAGATTGACCAATGAGGCATAGACTGTGTCATCCTTGATCAATCTTTGTGTTTTTTGATCCCTGAGTAGACTCACTCAAACAATTGAGCTCAATATCTCATATTGACTCAATTGAGTATGGTCATGCGTTTTAGCAGTCCTACTCGATCAAGGGGCCCAAAAATATCACTCCCGTCATATGGGAGGGATAGATCCCATCTACATCACTCACATCCCTCCGCATAATTCATTACATACCCAGTGATCGCCTTTATAGTCCACCCTGTTACGGGTGACGTTTGACGATACCAAAGTACATAACTCCTTATGTAGGGAACCGTAGTGACTTCAGGTCTAAGGACTATCCATACCAATAGTCACATGAGAAAGTTTATGACACTCATATGACAATCTATGAAACTTTCTCATGGCGGGTCATTCAGTACACATTCTCCAATGTATACCCATGTGTCAACTTGATATCACATATCCATGACTTGTGAGCTCAAGTCATCAGTTGACCTACATGCTAGTCTCCATGTATTAATATTGTCCTTGAATATTAATACTTGACTAGGAATGGTTTAGAGTAGTGTTCTCTACATCATCTCACTATCGATTCAACCAATCGATATAATGTAGATAAGAACCTACTACCCAAGGACATTATTATACTTAGTTATTTGGCACAAATACAAAGTAAGTATAATAACCAAACATGCCTTTATTAATAATAGAATATGATACAAAATGTCCCTAGTCAATCATCATATAATTGGCTCTAGGGCTCCTACTAACAATCTCCCACTAGCACTAGTGCCAATCACTGTAGTATCTAATACCGAGTGACCTGGTATGACCATCATGCTTCTTTTGTGCCAAAGCCTTGGTCAAAGGATCTGCGATGTTAGAATCAGTGTGTACTCTGCATATCCTCACATCTCCTCTATCGATGATCTCTCGAATGAGATGGAAGCGCCGTAGTATGTGTTTGGTCCGCTGATGGGAGCGAGGTTCCTTAGCCTGCGCAATAGCCCCATTGTTGTCACAATAGAGGTCTATCGGGTCTGCTATGCTAGGAACCACACCAAGCTCTATAATGAACTTCCGGATCCAAACAGCCTCTTTTGCCGCCTCTGACGCGGCAATATACTCGGCCTCTGTTGTAGAATCTGCGACTGTGTCCTGCTTCGAACTCTTCCAGCTCACAGCGCCACCATTCAGGCAAAATACATACCCTGACTGCGATCTATAGTCATCCCTGTCTGTTTGGAAGCTTGCGTCATTGTAACCCTTTACAGCTAGCTCCTCATCACCTCCAAATATCAAGAAATATTCTTTCGTCCTTCGTAAGTACTTAAGAATATTCTTGACAGCTGTCCAGTGACATTCACCTGGATCTGACTGGTACCTGCTCGTCATGCTCAAAGCATACGAAACATCTCGACGAGTACATAGCATGGCGTACATGATAGACCCTATAGCGGATGCATAAGGGATCTGATCCATACGGTCTCTCTCCTCCTTAGAAGAGGGACATTGAGTCTTCGAAAGACTCACACCATGTGACATTGGCAGAAATCCCTTTTGGAATTCTGCATGGCAAAACGATTAAGCACCTTGTCAACATATGTACTCTGACTTAAGCCAAGCAATCTCTTAAATCTATCTCTATAGATCTTAATGCCTAGGATGTAGGCTGCTTCACCTAAGTCTTTCATTGAGAAACAATTCCCGAGCCACGTCTTCACAGACTGTAGTGAAGGGATGTCATTCCCAATGAGGAGTATGTCATCTACATACAAGATTAGGAAGATAACTGTGCTCCCACTAACCCTCTTGTAGACACAGGGTTCATCTTCATTCTTGATGAAACCAAACGCTTTGATTGCATTATCGAATCGAAGATTCTAGCTTCGAGAAGCTTGCTTTAGCCCGTAAATGGACCTTTGCAACTTACATACCTTTCCAGCATGCTCTGGATCTACAAAACCCTCAGGTTGTGTCATGTACACATCCTCGAGTAGATTCCCATTTAGGAATGCGGTTTTGACATCCATCTGCCAGATCTCGTAATCATGGTAAGCTGCAATAGCAAGCAGGATCCGAATAGACTTAAGCATCGCAACTGGGGAAAAGGTTTCATCATAGTCGATACCATGAATCTGCTTGAAACCTTTAGCTACCAATCGCCCTTTGTAGGTATGCATGAGTCCATCCATGTCAGTCTTTCTTCTAAAGACCCACTTACACCCAATGGGTTTAATCCCCTCAGGTGGATCAACCAAAGTCCATACCTGGTTAGTGTACATGGATTCCATTTCGGACCTCATGGCTTCTAGCCATTTCTCAGAATCTGGGCTCATCACAGCTTCTTGATAGGATGTAGGCTCATTCAACTCAATGAGCGTCACGTCATCATGGTCAGACAAGAGAAAAGAGTATCTCTCAGGCTGACGACGTATCCTATCAGATCTGCGAGGAGGTTGGTCTACTTGAACAGCCTGTTGTTCCACAACTTCTTGTGTAACAACCTCATGATCCACAACATCTTGTGGTGCCTGTTCAATGTCCATTAAGGCCTCAGTACTATTTGTATCTTGAACTTCTTCAAGATGGATTTTACTCCCACTAGTCCTTCTAGAAATAAACTCCTTTTCTAGAAAAACACCATTTCTAGCGACAAACACTTTGCCTTGTGTGGGATTGTAAAAGTAATATCCCTTTGTTTCCTTGGGATATCCTACAATGTAGCACATATCATATTTGGGTCCTAGTTTATCTGAGACTTGACGTCGAACGTAAGCCTCACAATCCCAAATCCTCATAAAAGATATCGTAGGACTCTTCCCAGTCCATATCGTATATGGTGTCTTTATAACAGCCTTTGATGGAGCTCGGTTAAGTGTGAAAAGAGCTGTCTCTAGAGCGAAACCCCAGAAGGAAGTAGGAAGATCCGTCTGACTCATCATCGATCGTACCATATCTAATAGAGTATGATTTCTCCGCTCGGACACACCATTCCACTGTGGTGTTCCAGGTGGAGTGAGTTAGGATATGATCCCACACTCTGCTAGATGGTCACGAAACTCTTGGCTAAGGTATTCACCACCTCGATCTGATCGAAGCATCTTAATACTTTTGCCAAGTTGGTTTTGTACTTCACTCTTGAATTCTATGAACTTTTCAAAGGATTCTGACTTGTGTTTCATGAGATACACATAGCCATACCTACTGATATCATCAGTGAAAGTGATGAAGTACTGATAGCCTCCTCTAGCTGCGACATTGAAAGGGCCACATACATCAGTATGTATGAGTCCTAACAACTCTGTCGCTCTTTTGCCGTGTCCACTAAATGGAGTCTTGGTCATCTTGCCTAAAAGACAAGATTCACATGTCTCATATGATTCAAAATCAAATGAGTCCAGTAATCCATCCTTATGGAGTTGGGATATGCGACTCTCATTTATATGTCCTAAGCGACAATGCCAGAGATATGCTTGGTTCAAATCATTTGGTTTGAACCGTTTGGTATTTATGTTATAGATTGGGTTATCTAGATCTAGAAGATAGAGTCCATTTATCAATGGTGCATTACAATAGAACATATCATTTAGTATTATAGAACAACATTTGTTCTTTATGGTAAATGAAAACCCTTTCTTGTCCAAACAAGATACTGAAATAATGTTCTTAGTTAATGCAGGTACATAAAAGCACTCTTCTAGTTCTAGGATAAGCCCAGTGGGCAAAGACAAGAAATATGTTCCTACAGCAATAGCAGCAACTCTTGCTCCGTTGCCTACTCGTAGGTCCACTTCACCCTTGGTCAATGATCTAGCTCTTTGAAGGCCCTGCACATTAGTACAAATGTGAGAAGCACATCCGGTATCTAATACCCAAGAAGAAGAGATAGATAGATTGACTTCTATAACAAAAATACCTGAGGCAGAAGTCTCACTTTTTTTCTTCTTTGCTTCCTCCAGGTAGAGTTTACAATTCCTCTTCCAATGTCCGGTCTCACCACAATGGAAGCAGGTCCCTTCCTTAGGCACTTTGCCTTTGGCTTTGGATGTAGTAGAATTGGCCTTGCCTTTGGCTTGGGTCTTACCCTTGCCTTTAGGCTTCCATTTTCCTTTGCCTTTGTTAACCATCAGTACATTACTGGTCTTGGCTTTCTTGAGATTGGGCTCAGCAGTTCTCAACATGTTGAGCATCTCAGGTAAAGGCTTATCAATTTCATTCATGTTGTAGTTCATGACAAATTGATTATAACCCTCCGGCAACGATTGCAGGATAAGGTCTGTTGCCAATTCTTGGCCCAGTGGGAATCCTAGTCTTTCAAGGTTCTCCACATACCCAATTATCTTGAGTACGTGAGTTCCTACAGGAGTTCCCTCTTGCATCTTGCATGCAAATAGGGCTTTGGACACCTCAAAGCGCTCGTGCCTAGCTTGCCCTTGATATAGTTGTTTTAGATGCTCAACCATATCATGTGCATTCATGTTCTCGTGTTGCTTCTGAAGCTCAGAGTTCATGGTGGCAAGCATTAGGCATGATACATCCAATGCATCATCCTGATGCTTCTTGTAAGCATCTTTTTCAGCACGGGTGGCGGTAGCGACGGGTGCTTCTGGAAGGGGTTGCTCTAGAACGTACAGTTTACGTTCTTGTTTGAGGACTATCCTCAAGTTCCTGTACCAGTCCAGGAAATTAGCTCCGTTGAGTTTGTCCTTCTCAAGGACAGATCGCAGAGAGAGTGTGTTCGACGTATTAGATGACATGGTGATCTACAACAACACAACATGCAAAAAATAAGTATCATATCTAGATCATTTAATTAGGCCTTTAATTAAATGATGCTCCCACTAAATCGTAGAGCTTTTGTAGGGGCTAGTCGTGGATGTTGGCAAACTTACTTTGCTCACACTACTAGCTCCAAACCAAACAGCGACTACATTTATGTGGGACAAGATCCAAATTATACTTCATCTTGAGTTAGCTTTGGTTAATCGCCCAAGACTCGGTACAATTAGGTAGGTAAAATTTTACCAATTACATCGTATGCAACTCTTGAAAAAGGGTTAAGATTCACATTACACATCATCTTGAGTTAACTTTGGCTAATCGCCCAAGACTTAGTATAATTTTTCTTCTTACCCAATTTTCCCAACTTTTGAGATATGCCTCTATGTTTCTCAATCCAATTGAGGTGACTTAGTTAAGTCTCACCCAAAGTTCGATAGCGGGACATCATAATTGTCCACTCGCACTCTACCAAGATAAAATGCGTTGCTTTGCTTTGGCAAACCCAACAACAAATGATCGAGGTAGTTTATGAGTACCGAACCTTGGTAGGCATATTGAGTTGACTTAATTAAGATTAACATCTAAGCATGCATCACATACACACACATAGCATATATCAATATATAAGCAAGGAAATGTGACATGGTTATGGCCAGTATACTACGATCTTCTCAAGCCAATGAGAAGATCGATGGTCAACCTAAGGATAACTTCTTCTCCAAGAGCATCCTCCGGACATCATGTGTGGTTGGCATCTTCCTTGTAACTTCATTCTTCAATGGACACTCCATTCCTCTTTTGTACATTACAATGTTGGAAAACTCGAGTTACATTCGAGTCTAAATCTAATTTTACAATTAGGAAGAATAGATATAAGACACGACACGCAGGCCGTATTATGAATTACAATATGCACACACACACATACATCCAATCATATTGGGGTTAACGCCATAACCATTCACCATGTTATCATTTATACACAATAGATTTAGGACATTGATTTTATTATGAGTGCAATATAAAAATCGCTTAAGAGTAGAAATTCCGTTGGTGCATTCTTGCGACAAAATTGCACATTTTGTTCACAATAGATTGACACAACTTCATCAGCATTAACACCAAAGGTTATAATATTTTGTCAAGAGCGATCAGACTATAGCACACTATCATATGAATGATGATGTTATAGCCTTTTAGTTTGATCAACACAAACTTTTGCGTAATGACAAAATATTCACACTATTATATGCAACCCATAAAAAAAAATTGTCCTACTTCTATATCACATATAAAAGTGCATAAAACTTCATACGATCTTTCGCAAGTGGCTCTGATACCACTGTTGGGATCTTCAGGTGACATAAACACAAAAACGCAGCGGAAACAAGATCCCTCGAGCGATCCATGCGAAAGAAAAACTCGTACGAAATCATCTATCTAATAGATCTATCTAAAGCGTATACCTTTGGAGCGTGCCCTTACGTTTATCCCGCTCATCCAAGTGCCGCCGGATCTCTTGCACGTTCAAGTGTCCATGCCTCTATTCGTATCCACACGAACACGATATCTCTACTTCGGAGAAGAACTACCTTAGTTGTGCTAGCAACTTGAGGTAGTTCACAAAACACTAAGAACCCAAGATGTGGGTTTCGGCCAAGATGGAGAAGAGAAGGAAGAGGGGAAAGAAAACGAGAAGTTGTCATCCAAATGACAAGGGACAAACTCTTTTATACTCATATCAAGAGGAGTTTTTGCCTTTTAAACTTCCCTTCATTAAACATTTTAATGTAACTCTCTAACTTTTCATGTAACTCTCTAATGGTGAGAAACTCTCCATCTTCCTCTCTTATTAATTCATTAAACATTTTAATGAATTAATATTTCATCCAAATGTGGTTGAGTCTAATCTAAATGAGTTTAACTCAAATTAGATCTCAATCCATAATCCAATTGGATTCACTTGAGTCTAACTCAATTAATCCAATTCCAATTAAATCTTAGCCAAATCAAGATCAATTAATCTCTGAAGCATCGTGTCCTTAGTGTGTGACCCAATAGGCTCTCGTAACGTTGGCAATGTGTCTAAACCAATTTAGACACAAAAACAATGAGCGGCATCTAGCAATGCATCATTGCTACCCAAGTAACAAGAAAAGTCGAGATCCGACTAAACCTCCGTAACTATGATAGTGTATGACCTTGTCCTTCTATCCTTGATATCTAGATTGACCAATGAGGCATAGACCGTGTCATCCTCGATCAATCTTTGTGTTTCTTGATCCCCGAGTAGACTCACTCAAACAATTGAGCTCAATATCTCATATTGACTCAATTGAGCATGACCATGCGTTTTAGCAGTCCTACTAGATCAAGGGGCCCACAGATATCACTCCCGTCATATGGGAGGGATAGATCCCATCTACATCACTCACATCTCTCCGCATAATTCATTACATACCCAGTGATCGCCTTTATAGTCCACCCTATTACGGGTAACGTTTGACAATACCAAAGTACATAACTCCTTATGTAGGGAACCGTAGTGACTTCAGGTCTAAGGACTATCCATACCAATAGTCACATGAGAAAGTTTATGACACTCATATGACAATCTATGAAACTTTCTCATGGCGGGTCATTCAGTACACATTCTCCAATGTATACCCATGTGTCAACTTGATATCATATATCCATGACTTGTGAGCTCAAGTCATCAGTTGACCTACATGCTAGTCTCTATGTATTAATATTGTCCTTGATATTAATACTTGACTAGGAATTGTTTAGAGTAGTATTTTCTACATCATCTCATTATCGATTCAACCAATCGATATAATGTAGATAAGAACATACTACCTAAGGACATTATTATACTTAGTTATTTGGCACAAATACAAAGTAAGTATAATAACCAAACATGTCTTTATTAAGAATAGAATATGATACAAAATGTCCCTAGTCAATCATCATATAATTGGCTCTAGGGCTCCTACTAACAAAGGGATCGTTAGGAAAGAGGACGAAGACGATGTCTGCTGAACGAGGAAGACGAAAGGGGGTCGAATGTCTTCGACTCCCCTTCTTATACAGAGGAGGTCACCTGCATGTGTGCAATGGGGGCAAGACACATGGACGGAGGAGAAAAGCCACATCGAGGCAGTACCACTGAACAGCTGTTTGATGTGAGCCTGCTACAGCTGCGCATGTCAGTAAGATATCGCAAGGAGAGCAGTTAAGGCACGTGGCAAAGACAAATTCGCGAAGGAGTTTTGTCGTCATTAAAAAGTGTCATGCGCTTTTACGGATGATGGACGGCTATCATTGATGTGCCTGGAGAATTGCAAAGATCCTTTTAGGAGGGCTAATTCAAAACGAGGTTACCTTGGTCCCCGGGGCGAATATTTTGATTCCTCGGACTCAGCGGGCCGCTAATAAAGGAGTAATGGGTGCATGGACCCACCGTAACATAGCTTCTTCGCTACACTACTAGTCTAATCCGTCAGCAACTCTTCCTTCAATTAGATATGAAGAGAGGGACTTGTGATGGAGTTGAATACCCCGTGGCTGACACGTGGACTGAAGAAGCTATGTGGCAAGATCTACCGAGTCTGGACGACTCTCTTCACACGTGGCACCCAAGACTCCCTTTCGGGAAGGGGGGTCCCCGAGAACACTACGAATAGGCGTATCTTGGAGACTGACCCGGAAAGACGCATGCCCGAGAGCACCTCGGGAGGTCAGGTCCCTGAGACCACCTCGGGAAGGTACACTCCCGGGACCCCCCGAGCCGGTCCCCCCGAGCCAAAAGACCTCGAGATCATCTCGGGGTAGCGGAGCCCAAGGAGCACTCTGCCTCAAGTAACGTTCCCCCTTTCTTCGAATCTATGGATAAGCACTACCTACAATCATGGGATGATCATGGACCGTAAGATGCGGCCATTAACGCTGTCATTATCGCACCGGGTCAGATGTAATGGCGGCTATGACCGTTACAAGGGTTATTCAGTAACTGATGATAGGGGGGACGTGGTGAAGATCGTGGAGACATGTGTGACCGCCGCCTCAGGTATAAAAGGTACTCCAACCCCTCCGGTAATGGGGTTAGGCACTCACTATCTTGCACATCTCCTTGCTTTCTTCCATCTCCTATACTGAGGCACTGACTTGAGCGTCGGAGTGGGCTCCGCCGGACAACCTCCGACGTGTTTCCATTAACGCTCGTGTTGATCTCGCAGGGTGGGAGTTCTTCCTCTAGCATCAGCATCCGCGTGGACTAGACCCTGGTGACTGGCCGTCAACGACGATTCCTTCTGGAACAGTAGACAAGCACAAAATCGAGAGAAATAATCAAAGCTATTAACCCCTCTCTAGCTAGTACGAGTCCTCACATGCTCGCCGCATGTGAATTGCAATAATGTAGAGTAAAATATACATTAAAGCTAACTAAATTAACTACATGTATGATGTGGAATTTCCACAAGTGCATGACTCTTCTCAAGTAATAAAATATCGTCCTTTGGTATCATGGAATCGAGTACCGGTCCAAATGCAAAATAACTTATCTTGGTGAATCGAATTGAGAAAATTATTGTGAAAGAAAATAATGTAAGAAAACAAAAGTAAGAAGTTTGGGGGAACTGATTTTTAAAGGCAATTCTAGATTTCAATTTCACCTAAACAATCTTTGGTAATATAGTTATGAATTTCTCCTTTATCTCAATGTTGATCAACCTTAAAGGTGGTCTATTGTAAGGTAACTAATTCTTACTTTTGAGTTTATACCACTATATCTACCTAAATACAACCCTCTACTTTCATGATAGTTGTACTAGGGTGATTACTATCTATTGGAGACACTTGTCATGAGATCCACACAATCCCCTAGACTGCTATCGTTATATTGTGATATCGAATTAGGAAACTCCTCTATGCTCTGTGATAGCCAGTGATATCCTTGGGAGACTTTGAACTACTTTCACGAATAACTCCTCAAGTCTAATTATTATAGGTCCATGATTAGAGTTCAATTCTTCCTCTTCACCTTAGGATTTATGCTAATGTCTGACACACTATGTATGCTAATAACTAAATATATAAAGATCAACATATCATGTGACAAAAAGAGATAAATATCAACGTATTATCATCAATTTTGGACTACTCTATAATCATATAATTAAGGGAAATATTTCATGAAGATGGAGATATAAGCCAAAGACAAAGAATAAATATTCCTATGATTCAAAATAAGAGAAAAGTTTGAGAGAATTCAGTCGTAGATGCTAATGTAATTTTTGAAAGATCTCCTTATCTCTTTGGTAGATAGAATCTTTGTAGTATTTGGAAGATGACTCTCTCCTAGGATTTTTTGTTATGGGGAATTTTTGATGTCTCAAAAGATGTCCCCTTGATTCTTTTATTAGCCTCAAAAGGTTTCCATATATGGTATAACTTTTCTGAAAATCAGGGGCGCGTTGCCATGCCACGATTGTGTTGGGAAGCACGGTCAAGTTGTGTGGTGCACGAGATATTTTATTGTCAGGCATCAAAACATAACACAATCGTGCCAGCGGACTTGTGCACAAATTTCCCACCAAGTCTTAGTAAGATTACAACAAAAATTTGACAGTCTTGAGAGATAATCCTTTCATATTCTTTTCTGTGAGAGTTTTGCGCATCAAATTATCCCTTTTTAAGATATGAGCTACGATAGAGAGCGTAAAATTATAGTGTAAAACTCAACGTGAATGGCATGATATTTTTCGTGTACACGTTCAATTATCGCTTGGACACTGACGGTGGTCCCCGATCGTCGTCCCGAATAAAATTATAACCTGGGAGATACGGTGAATCCGTCGAAGATTATTACAATTGGGATGCCACGTTATTCACGTTAGATTTCACGTTAAAAATTCAGGTTGTCTTTCATTTTTTTAAGATATTTAAGTTGGACCAAATGAAATTGCATCAGAATTTAAAACCCATTAGCTCATACGGAAGCCATCATTTTGGATCTATTTAATAAAAGTTTATTTATATAAAATAGTAAATTGAAGAATTAATAAATTGTTGTTTAATATTCATAAACAAATTTATGAATAAATTTACTTAATAATTTATGTAACATTGACATTGTAAATGATTTTTTATTTAAAATACATAAAAATATAGTATAAAATTTATAATTTTTATGATTTAAAATTGTTTATGAAATAATAAAAAATAATATAAATCTATTAATCAATAAAATTATTGTAAATAAATTAATAAAAATGAATATATTTGCATCAATCTTTCACCGCAAGAAGTGCGTGGGCCGGTCGAGATATACCTATCACCCAGCCGTAAAAAATGGTAACCCTAAATCATCGATTCCCTTTTTCACCCGCCGCAAATGTTCGGAACTCTTGAAGCTAATTCCGTCGCTAGAAATTCTTGGGCGTTTTATATATGTAGCATATATCCAGGATCCACCTCCTACGCCGTCGTTGATTCATGGTGCGATGGCCCTCAGGTCGGGCTCACCGCTCCGGTGATTTTTTCATGGTTTCTTTTTCGTGGCGGTAGGTGTTTTTAGTTTAATCTTTTTTTTCTCATCGCGTTAGGGATTTCGATTTCTGCTCCAGATTTTCTGGCTGATGATGACTGATCTTTAAGATCTTAGCATATTTCGGTGAGGCTTTCTGGTCTATCATCTTACCCCTGTTGTTTCACACACTAAAGCCTTACTTACTCTCTTTCACAGCAAAATAATTGCTTTCTACCCTGTTGGGGTTAACATCAATTTTGGTGCAATTGTTGATCTGCTCTTTACTGATTCATGGATTTTCTATGTGTTTTATGCTGCATTCGGCGAAAGAGGGATCGGTTGTCGCGATGATGAGTTTGGGGTTTGGTGTGGGCAGTGGTGATAGTCAATTGTTTGTTATCTCCGTGAGCCTTTCTCACCATTAATACGACTTCTTCCACTAAGCACACAATTTTTTTCTTCTACGAAGTGATGAATGATTTTTTATTTTTTAAAAAAGTTGTTTTTAAAAAAAAAATATTTGTTTATATTACACTAATTATCAATTTCGACCTTCAATTTCATTTAATTAATCAATACATTGTTGTTTTTGGTTTCATTGAACATGCATGTAATTATGTTAACAAGACAACTAATTCTTCAACATATTGTTTGATGTTATCTTGTTGACATTCTTATCTTTCACTCAACATGTTTTGCTTGGAAGAAACCTTCATTCATTCATTGAGACATTTATTTTCACTTGTCATCCTTGGTTAGTTTTCTCAAGTAATGTGATATAACTTGCTGGAAGCTTCAATTTAGCTGGTGTCAAATGTGATATACACTTGGTTAGTATGTCTCATTTTAGTTTGATTAGTATCAAAGACTTTGTTTAGATGAATTTGTTAATTTGGCCTTGCTATTCCTTTTTGATTGAACCTATGCATATTTTTTAGACCACAATGTGATCCTATGATTACCGTGGCATATTTTGAAAGTCATTTGGGGTGCTTTTTAATTGAGGGAGATGCCATATCCTATATTAGAATTTTACTACTAGAAAAGTTTATTAGACTTATGTAAACCGAAACAATTAGTGCAAGAATTGTAGGCAACCAAAACATAAATTTTCATGTATATGCTAATATTCATGGGCAAAGTACAATTAGTGATTGAAAGTTAAACTTAGACCGAGGCACAAGTACTGAGGTTCCTTGCAAAATCAATTGTTTGGCTGCTTACATTTTTTGTGCAAGAATAATTATGGGATGAGCATTGCAGCACAAATAGATTGATGTTTGTGCTGTCCTTTATCACCCAACACTGCTATATATCATTGTCCATCTGCTGATTTGAGTTTGTTGGTTAGGAAGTTTTGGGTTATTGTAAATTTACATTAGTTTAGGTATAGAGGACATGGTAGCCAATATGAAACTAAACTGTAAACTTGATAGATGATTTGATGCACGAGTACCGACGCTCTGTTTAATATCAGTAGCCCAATGCGTAAACTCTGTGCGAGAATACATTAGGGTATGCGCTTTGCAGCACAAATAAACTTTTGTTTATGCTGCCTGTATTTACCCAACACTATTACATATTAATACTTTTAGATCTCAATTTCACAAGTACTTTTTGGTAACATGAGCAAGATATTTATATGTCTTTGTATTTTCTTATATCTTTCTTTTCTTATAATCATTTCCATTGAAAAGAAAATTTATGCATTAGATGAGTGAATTTTGTTAATTTTCATGCACTATGGCACTCAATATGGTTCATTGTCCATCTTACACCTACCCTTTCATTTGCTTGCTCTCTGGTAGTTCATTGATTCTTTATCTCTGAGAATTATTTATATACAGTTGATAAAACGCCTCTCGAATAACTGGATGCAAGATATGCAGTTATGTGCATACAGTTCAGACGGAGGCGCAAAACAACATGAATCATTTTTGATGGAAAGGAACTGTTTTATCTAATCTTTCCTTTCTTAGATTGCTTCAGATATTTATTATGTTTTTCCTTGTGATGGAGTAGTGTTATTTACTCCTCCAAGCAAGATCCATTGTCTCCAAGCAAGATCCATTGTTCTTTGCCTTGCATTTCTGTGCAAGACTGAGTCGGGTAACTTTCCCTTTGCAGCATAAACTAATTTCTGCTTATTTTGCCCGTAGTCACTTGAACGCTTCTTCAGATTACTAATTACTGATTTAGTACTCACTTTCTCAATTATTTTGTAGAACATATTCTGAGATCTATATTTCATGTGTGATTGAAATAGTTACCTTGAATTAAACTCATGCACAGTTAATGAGGCTCCTTGCAAGTAATCAGCCAGGGAAATTTTGTTAATTTATTTTAAGCATTTTTTGTCATTCATATTTTTGTTTTTGTTTTTTAAATATTTTGTGTTTAATTGATCTTATCCTTATTTTTTCTTCTGGAGTTCAATATGATAAGCTTATGATATTTTGGATCTTTCAAATTGGGCTCTCTTTGATCATATGTTGCCCTTTTATTTATTTATTTAAAAATCCAAGTTGATCCGTTGAAAGCAATCGCACTCTCTCCCAAAACCTCAACTTGAGCCTTGTTTTGTGGCAATTTCTTCGTTTGCAAGAGTAACCCAAAGTTGGTGTTTCCGGCCTAACGCCGTCAGTAAATTAATTGTCGTGATCTTGTCGAGGTGGTCTGGATTACATCTTATTTTAATCAATATTAATTTTTCAAGCATTCCTTGATCCAACACGTCTTTCAAGTGCTCCTTGATCTTTATTTCTGCTAAGAATAAATGATTATTTATCATCAAAAATTCACTTCTATTTCTTCGTTTTCCTTGGGTTGTCTGTCAGGTTGCTTTTCGGTTCCTATCACATTCGTTTTGAAGTTCAAATTGGAAAATCGATAAAAAAATTTACGTTTTGATATGATTTCATATTAGATCTAAAATAAATTTTTTAATCATTTTTTTGTTTAAACTCATGGACCTAATGAGTTTTAATTGTATTCATTTTAGTTCTTATGAATTTTTTGGGTTGTTTAAATGTGTTATTCATTATTTATTTTAGTTGGAGGTGTTAAAATGGAATATTGATAAATCGATAAAAAAAATTTATGTTGAGTTTGATATGGAATCATATTTCTTGATATGATTTAAAATCATGCTTTGAGTTTTTTTAATATTTTTTTGTCAAAATTTATTGATGAATTTAAAAAGATTCAATTGTAATTATTTTAGTTTTTGTTAATTTATGATATTATAAAGAGTTTAAATATGGTATTTATTATTTATTTTAATTTTTGTTGATTTATGATGTTATAAAGAGTTTAAATATGTTATTTATTATTTATTTTGATTATCTAGAGTTTTTAAAATAAAATAAAAAAGAATTGATTAAAAATTAATATGGAATTGTATTAGCATTAACGTAGAAAGAATTGATTAAAAAAAATTAATATAGAATTATATTAGCGTTAACATTAGTTTGATATGATTCATATTAAATCCCACATGATTTTTTATCTATTTTTTAATTTCAGATTGTAATTAGGGGTGAATAAAAATTTAGAAAAATTGAATTAACCGAATCGAACCGAGTGAATTTTGAAATTTGATTCAGTTAATTCGATTTTCGATTTGTTTTTTTTTAAATTCGATTAGGTTTTTGGTTAAGTCGGTTCGATTTTCGATTTTGAATTTTATAATTCGGTTAAATCGTGTAAATCGAATAAGAATAACAATTTAATTATTTTTTATTTAAAAATATAATTAAATAAAATAAAATTTTATTTTTTTATTAAAATTAAATAAAATTTTAAAATTTCGTTTAAATCGGTTAATTCGGTTAAAAAACAAATTAATTGAAATTTTATTGGTTTGGTTTTCTTGATTTTTATTAAAAAATTTGATTGGTTCGGTTTTTTTTTTAAAAAATATCGATTTATTTGGTTTGATTTTAATCGAATACTCATCCTAAATTATAATTGTTTTAAATATGATATTTATTATTTATTTTGATTTTTGTAGAGATGTTAAAATGTTATTAAAATGATAGGTTGAAATTTTATATTAGACTTAAATATGAGTTCATATCACGCTTAGATCTTATATGAATTCATATTAGTTAGATCTTATATGAATTCATATTAAAAAAAATGATGAGTTAGACAGCAGATAAATTGAATCTGGGGTGATCGATTCGGTCTCATAGAAGTTTTTCATCAGTCATCAGGGTAAATCGGGAAGTGCTGATGGTGGATAGTCTAGAAGCCTAGCGTCCTAGGGTTCGCGCCTTATTTGGAGGAAAAATTTTTACAAATGCGTTATAGTTAGGGATCGAATCGCGGATGTCTTAGTTAACTACTAGTGATTCTACCGCTGTATCATAGTTTCAGGGGCTTATATGAATTCATATTAGGTTGAACGGAGGTGTGATATTATTTAGAAGAGAAATGTGTCTTAAAATATGATAATTATATAACGATAATATTTTTTATGTTAAAATTTAAAATTTGGTTGATAAATTTGAGGCTTAAATTCATAATATATGGTAACTGATCAACTTAGAATTTTTGACAATATATATACAAATTAAAAAATATTTTTAGATATTTAAATGATAATGTTATTTTGAATTTTATCTATTTTTTTAATATCTTAAAATTTAATAAGGATATTTCGATAACACGTTGTGCTTGTTATTTATTTGAGAGAAAGAAAATTTTTAAATCTATTATTGAAAGAATATAGTATTTTTTTTGATAAATATTAAATTAATATATGTTCTTTTTTGATAAATTTGAAAAATCTAAGAGCGTGATTTAATAAATTGTCTTATGTTTATTCTCAGTCATGAATATGAGCTTGTACTTGGTCCGTCTTTTGAACGGTTAATTGGAGAAAACTCTCCAATCCTAAATTGGTTTTTGCATGCATTTTTCATTTGATAAATTTTTTGTATTCACTCCCTAATGGATTAAATATAAAAGAGTAAAAACTCAGTATACATTATAAAGATTTGACTATAAATTGTTTGAGATTGTGTACTAATTTAAGAAATTTGAGTACAATGTTTCGGTAACCCCTCATATGAAAATTTTGATGTGGTGAGTATAAAAAAGTGAAAACTCAGTATACATTATAAAGATTTGAGTATAAATTATTTGAGATTGAGTACTAATTTAAGAAATTTGAGTATAAAATTTTAGTGACTCGTGTAAAAATCTTGATGGAGTGGATGCAACCTCACATACTCAAATTTTTAAATTTTATACTTAAATTTTTTTCAAATAATACTTAATCTAAATCAATTCATACTTAAATTTTGATAATGTATACTGAAATTTTTACTATATATTGAAACAATGTATACTCAAATTTTTTCAAATAATATTCAAATATCTTAAATTAGTACTCAATATCTAATAATTTATACTCAAATTTTTACGATTTATACTGAATTTTTACTCTTTTATACTGATTAAAAAAATAATACACAAAATTATCTTGTCAATCCCATCAGGGAGTGTATGTAAAGAAATTTTCAATTGGGTGTGCATGCAAAGTCCAATTTGATATTGAGAAGTTTTTTCAAATTTTCTCTCCTTTGAATCGCAATTATGAATTTTTATTAATAAAATATATAATATTACTATAAATATTAAATATTTTAAATGTTATTTAATAGACTATCAATTTTAATAATAGTATAATTTATTATTATAATTAAAATTATTAATTTCTCAATTCTGATTTATGAAAAGGTTTAGTTTTTTAATCGTGAAAATTATTTCTTAAGCTTTTTAATTTAAATTTTTAACTTTTTATTGACCATAATTAATCGTAATATTATATTTATAGATTAAGTTACATATTATATTGTAATTTTTTTTTATTTAGTATAGTATGAAGAATTTAAAATTATAAAATCTTATAAAATATTTTTATATGTTTAATTGAAAAAAAGTCCAAGAAAATTTATAATTAAATTTTATATAATTTAATAAATAATTTATTCATAAGTATTGTTAACAAATATTAACTGATTAAATTGATTAACAAATCGAAAAAACTAACTTATTAGTGTATAAATTTATCTATTTTACATAATTTTTACTAAGGTTGCTCAATGATTTCAATGTCTCTCTAGTGTGAATCTTTAGACGTTAGATTTCTAGATCGTCTGTCGTGAATATTTTTTGATTTATATTGGCGGTTGGTGGGAAACTTTTGTGGGTCGAGTCGGTCGAGATTGAAAAAATTTCGTTAATCGTTTTTCTTTAGCGCATAAAAAGGGTATCAAGATAAGTTTGCTTAATGATTTTTATGATTTGATTTTATTCTCTTAGTAAATATGTTTGAACACTTAACAGATTTGCTCAGTTGATTCATTTCGAGCTGTTGATCTTACCAATAATTGCTTATGAAATAACACCGACCACTTTCTTCTAATCATTAAGCAACAGCCACGGGCAACACTATTTTTAAATGAGACTATGCTCCATGTTTAGACGAAGGTCACGTTGGCGGTTGGTTCTCTCGAGGATGCAAAGCTGCAACCGTTGGCTCAATGTTTCACCTTTCTCTAACTTGACGTGCTTTGGTAAAAAACTAAAATAAGTGGGGAGGCAAGGTTTTAAATTTTTAGTTAAAGTAAATTTGATTTTTCAAATTTATTTATTTTTCTTTTGTAGGTGGAATTATTTATTAATGTTGATATTTAATCAATGAAAAATAAAATTAATTTTACGAATATTTAATTATAATATTTTATTTTATGATAAAATTGTATCTTTTTAAAAATAAATATATTTGATAATAATTAAATTAAAATTCATAAATTAATTAAATATTAAATAAAAATTATAAATTAATTAACTTAGAATTTGAAGTAAGTTGTATAGAAGTTTTTTTTACCGTGGAAAGAATAATAAATTTTAATTTTATATTGTGATGTGACATATTAAGAATTATAAAAAAATTCATTGAAAGGTTTAATAATTGGAGATGTTCTAATAAGTTTTTATACATGTGATGTGACATATTGAGAATTATAAAATAAAATTTATTAAAAATTTAACGAGGAGATGTCCTAAGCTTTGTTGTTGTCTCCCTAGGAAATCCTACAAAGATCCATTCTGATTTTCAAATGATGAAGAATGGCTAAGTGATCCTACTCACTATCTGCCCAAGCTGTGTGCCAAGGTAGTTTGGCCAATAGTGGGTCAAGAAATATTGAATTGTGCTGTGGGTGAGGGTTTATGAAGAATATAAATAATCTCGGTTTTTTTTCCAGATTAGGCTAGCATCTGGAATAACTAATGGATTATAATTTTATTGTACCGCCATTGGAGCATTGGTCTTTTGCACTGTTAATGTTTTTTTTTTGCCGGTTGGTTCCATTGGATGTGCTCAAAGTGCTAAATTTGCAATTGAGAGCTTAAATGAAAATCAGAAGCAAAAGGAAATTTGGCTAAATTTGTGGGTAAAGTTTTTTCCCCCCTAGAAATCCTTGTGGAATGAAAGATTCTAGATAAGCATAATGCAAAGACAGGCATTAGCCTTGGGGAAGAACAAAAGATCTGATGTTTTCTATTGGAGCTTCCAGTGCATTCCATGAATTATCACCATCTCTTAAAGAACATCTCCCCCAACTCTCCCTATTTGAGCTTGAATATGAACATTGCTCGTTCGGTTCAGGCCTTTTCTCCTGCAAAAGAAAAGCCGTAGCATCAATCTCATATATTCATATGCCCTTTATAAAACAATATACTTAAAAACAAAGAAAGCTATAGAACTGTAATCTCAACTGTCAGTTGCTTCGACCAGTTGGACAGCAATTAGTTATGGTCCAGTTCAAGGCAAAAAAACCATATTAATTCAAATAAGAAAACAGAGCCAACTTTGTATAAAGAAATGATGAAGGTTGAGTAGCTAGTAGGCTGAAATTTTAGTACTTTGATTTGATTTTTCTTCTTCCATTTTTAATCAATTATGTGATTGCAATAAATCATTGACAGCAGGAATGGTTCTAAAGGCAAATCGACAAATTATTGACAAATAAATTCTTAAATGAACAAAATTCATTTTCCAAAGAATCTGTAACAAAAAAGTATAGCATGATAAACACAATTCTAAGAACTGGATAATTATCCAGTCTAGTTTGGATAATTATCCACATCTCCATCTGAGTTTTTAAGTGGATTTTCATTCGGCTCTTTCAGTAGGAGAAATCTTCTCCGGAGAAGAGAGATGGTCGGGCGGTCCTGTAACCTTCTTGCTGGGGCCATGAAAAGTTCTAAAAAGACAAAAATAAGAAAATTGATTCCAAAACTTAATCTTGATTAGTAGTGTGGTATAGAAGTAAATAAATTGAAATTCTCGAGTGATGTTGTACCAACTTCGAGAAAACGAGAAAAATCATGAACGAAAAAGAATTAAAAAGAAAATATCAGAAAAAGACAATAATACCTTTTCTGATAGAAAATCATAAAAAAAATTTCGAAAAGCTGGCTCAATTGGTGGTTTCATCGAGATTGAGCCACCCGCTCTGATACCATTTGTGGAATCGTTGTGATCGATAGAGGAGGGAGGGGTGAATATCAATAACGTATTTTTTGAAAATTTATCGAGAGTAGACACAGTGAAAAAGAGCTTTGCAAGATAAAATACTGTTAACACTGTTTATTTTACTTGGTTCGTAGGCTGTGACGACTCCTACTCCAAGACCCATAGTCCTTGACCGTTTTCATTGGGAAATACTATAAATCGGAAAATGATGTACAAGTATAACAATTTAAGTATAGAATTAAATTGAAAACTTTATACCAATGACACTTAAGAAAAAGGGCAGAACTTGTTGGAGCGGTGTGTCGTCGATCTTGAATGTTGTTGGCGTAGAAAACTTGAGCACGGAAGCTTGTCATTGTGTTTTAGAGTGCTTGGGTCGATGCTGGAAGCAAAGGGGGTGAAACGCCTTTTATACTGGATCTCAGGCGCCACATCACCTAAATCAGCCGCGTCCTTATTTGCAGATTCGGCCAACTTTTATTCTGTTCTTCGGTGCCTAGGATCACTGGGGCGCCTGGGAGCAATGAGGCGCCTGGGAGCTGACATGACGCGACTACCAACTCAGCTTTGCCACCTGCTGAGAAAACCCCTTTTGGGGCACCTGAGTCCTCTCAGGCGCCTGGGTTCTCGCGCGCCTGAGCCCTCTCAGGTGAAGCTGATCGCAACAGTTGGTCCCTTCAGCTTACAACCAATGTTAGTCAAGAACACAATATAATAATGTAAATATATGCATGAATGACAGCCAGAGCTATCTGGTTCTGACTTTGGATTTCAAATGAAATTATAGATCGAATCGACGCCTATTGTTCCCTCTTCCGGGGAACGCGCCCTCACCTACTCCACTCTGGAAAAGTAACTTTTTCCCAACCGGCTCCTTCGGTTGTTCTTTTGCTCGGCCTCCGAGACTCCCAGATTTCGAGACGTCCGTACCATGACCCATCTCTACATCTACTCGTAGTCCTCGTTAGGCTAAGTCTCCTGCCCGATCTTCCGGATCAAGTCTTTGGTGCCCAATAGGGATGGAAACAGGCCAGGCCAGGCCAGGCTTTCACCTTAACAGGCCAGGCCTGTATAATAGCCAACAGGCCTGAGCCTGGCCTGTGGCCTGTTACAGGCTTTATTCTAGGCCTGAGCCTGGCCTGTTCAATAGCCTGGCCTGGCCTGTGGCCTGTTTACAAAGCCTGTAATTTAATTCGAAAACATGATAGATACAGATATTTTGATTTTGGATAAGAAAACATCAAAGGCATGTGATCTGTTGGTTAGGTGGGTGTAGATAAGTATTGGCTTGGGCGAGAGTCCAGGGTTCGAAACTCTACATTAGCGTTATATTTTGACATTTGGTAATTTATAGAATACATGTCTAATAGGCACAGGCCTGTTGGGACCGATTGGCGAGCTAGAGGGGGGGGTGATTAGCTTCGATTCGCTTGTTGATGATTTGTTGCGGCGGAAGACTTCAAGCAATCGCTAACACAAGGATTTACTTGGTATCCACCCCGGTCGGGTGACTAATCCAAGGATCCACTCTCCTCACACTCTCATGCACTATGAAAGTCTCCTTCTTGAGGTGGAGAAACCTCTTACAAGCTTACAAGAAGATACAACAAAAAGGAAGCAAAATACAATACAAAATCTTACAAGATTTACAATGTTTAAGCTCTCTTTGCTACCCTTGCTATCTTCAAGCTTGTGGTTGCCTCTAGAACCTTGGAATTGCAGCAGCAATGTCCTCCAAGACTTCCCTTGAGATGGCACCGAAGGAGGAGAAGAATAGGAGAAGAGATGCTCCTTCAAACCTGCGCGAAAGACCTTATACCCGACACCTAGGGTTTGGTAATCGATTACCCAATCGATTACCACGTAGGATTTAGCCGTTCAACGGCTAGTTTTCGAACGGTAATCGATTAGCCAATCGATTACCCGTGCCCTGAATCGATTACCCAATCGATTCAGAGCTTCTCTGTTCTCTCGCGCAAACTCTGTGATCGATTACCCCAATCGATCAAGAGACACCTTAATCGATTGACCAATCGATTAAGGGAAGACTGAATCGATTACCCAATCGATTCAGCCACCCTCTGTCCTCTCGCAAAAACTTCCTTAATCGATCCACTGATCGATTCACTCAATCGATTACCCAATCGATTGAGTCCAACCTAACTTGCTCCCACAAGTCTAGGATCCCCTACCAAGTATCCAGTCAACCCCGTTGACCGACCTGGATTTTTACTGCCTAGCTCCCAGCTCGGACTTGACCTGGTTCCCAACCAGATTCGCCTAACCCTCGAGTTAGGTCTAGTCTCTCGGTAGACTTCCACCTTGCCAGCATGCAATCTCCCCGATCCATCTGGACTTCACCTAGTCCCACTAGGTCTTTTCCCTTGCCAGCGTGCGATCTCCCCGATCCACCTGGACTTCACCTAGTCCCACTAGGTGTGCCTAGTCCCACTAGGTCTTTTTCCATGCCAGCGTGCGATCTCCCCGATCCACCTGGACTTCACCTAGTCCCACTAGGTGTGCCTAGTCCCACTAGGTCTTTTTTCATACCAGCGTGCGATCTCCCCGATCCACCTGGACTTCACCTAGTCCCACTAGGTGTGCCTAGTCCCACTAGGTCTTTTTCCATGCCAGCGTGCGATCTCCCCGATCCACCTGGTCTTCACCTAGTCAAGTCTCCAGTCAACCTTGACCCACTTGACACCATACGGCATTCAAACATCAATGTCAAACATCGAAACATACACCTCAAGCTCACCCGAGCTTGCTAGACTCAAGCTCACCTGAGCTTTGTCAAACTAGGTCAACCCTGACCTAACCAAGATTGCACCAACAATCTCCCCCTTTTTGATGTTTGACAATATGTTTGAGAAAGACTAAACCCTATTAGCCTTTCAATTTTCTCCCCCTTTGACACACATCAAACACTCTCCCCGAAAGTCTATATGGTCAAAGGTATACACAATGAAAATCCCATACTTTTCATTGAATCTATGCTCAACCTTGAGCATTCATCATAATGAAGATTTCCAATCTTCATCCTTTCATTTTACCAAAAATAAAAATACAACCACATGTTGTTAAGGAAGACCTCCCCCTCAAAACATGCTCTAAACCTCTATCATTGCACCAACAATGATTTTTGAGTTCCTAAAACCTTTAGGAAAACTCAACTTGAGGTGATTGAGATTTTGGGATTCAAAACTTGAACCAAAACCTCTCCTTAACCCTTAAATGTTCACCGAACCGTTCCCCTTTTTGATTTCACAATGAAATTTGCCCAAATATACTTATAAAAGTAATTCTAGGGTTTAGGGATTGGTAGGTTACTCAAAAATGGGTTATTGGACTGAAAATAGACATTTTCAGTCTCACCAATCGATTGGTGTTGGGAACCAATCGATTAAACTAGCCTCAATCGATCAACGAATCGATTACGGATGACTGTAATCGATCAAATGATCGATTACGCAAGCTTCTGTGCTTGCTAAACAGACCTACCAATCGATTGACCAATCGATTGGCTATTGTCCCAATCGATCACCCGATCGATTGGGAGTTTCTGATTTCTGAAAACAATTTCAGATTCGAATTTCAGAAACTCCTCAATAATTCTACAAAATTCAAAAAATTCTGAAATTTCGTGTAGATATTATTTATAACATATACTATCAAGGAAAAATAATTTTCTATGAAAATAACCTCCTTTTTCAAAGATTGACACAAAATTGGAAACCATTGAAATACTTCAATGTTTTTCATGTTTTGTATCCATTTCAATCAATGATGAGTGCTATCAAAAGATAGTCTTCACCAAGGTTTTCCAAGATAGTTTTAAAATGTTTTTCAAAAACAATTTCCAACCATGTTCCTTGGGCTAAATGCACATGACTTGTACATTAGCTTTCCCAATGATTGGAGTTCATTTAAAATTCTTATTTTGATGAGACTAAAACTCAATTTTATGCACTTTATTAACACCTTGAGTTTTGTTCATCACCCTAACATCTCACTTGCTTCTAGTGTGTCTCAAAAACACATACAAGTCACCTTATAGTCTTAGTGAGATGTAAAAGTCATGTTCTCCCTAATCTAAGGGTTCATGCATTTCTACCTAGACATTATAAACCTTGATCATCCACCTAAGATGTCAATTAATGCCAATGTCCTTAATTTCAATAATTATTGATTTATGCATGATTATGACTATTACATGCATCATATTAGACAAAAGAAATTATAGCTAAATGATGCATGTATGACATGACATGTAATATTTTCATAATAAATATGAATGATGAAACATGATGTCATGGCATGTGATAGGGCATACAAAACATGGCATAGTAGCATAAAAGAAAATACCTAGATTTCCTATTTAAGTATCAATAACTCATCGCTAAGCCATTGATAATCCTAACTTGCCCTAATTTCCAAGATAATGCCAAAACTCCCCAACTTGGCTTATCTTTGGATTCTAACCTAGTTGTGCCAATTTTATCAAGTTTAATCCTCCAAAAATATAGTTTGGCACAAATTTACTCCTCCTAGAGTAAATAAATGAATCCTTCATTTTCAAGGGTAATAATTCCTTGAAAATGTCCCAAAGTGCCAACTACATCAAGGTTGGGTTAACTACCCTTCCAATTAGAGTTGACACTCCCTAGACCTATCTAGGGTGTGGCGAACACACTCTTAGGAACCCAAAACCTATTGGTGCTCCTTGGGTGTTCTAGGTATTCACTAGGGATACCTTCCCTTGATACCTTCCTAGTGACTTTTCTAGACTTTTCGGAAGCCTTAGTCACCTTTGTCTTGTCTTGGTCAACCCTAGGGATAGCTTCCCTTGTGACCTTGACTTGACTTCTAGACCTAGATTTAGTTCCATATTTATATGGAACTCTATGATAGGATGGACCATCATCCTTAGTCTTAGGTTTGTATCCCAAACCTTTCTTGCTCCTAGAAGGTCCTTGACTTCCTAGATCTAGGTTTTGACCTTTTGATCCCTTTAATAGATTTTCTATTTTTCTAAGGGATTTTTCTAATTTATCAAGTTTTGACCTCAAAACTTGATTTTCAATCATTACCTCCTCAAGGCTTGGTTTTCTAATATAGCCTTGGTGATTATTTTTCTTAGCCTTGGATTGGGTAGGTCTACCTTGGAAATTCCTAATTTGTTTCCTATCCTTAGAGGTGGTAGTCCTAGCATGGAAAGCTCTATAGTTTTCCTTAGGGTTTTTATACCTCCTATTTTCATGATAAATAGCATTAAAATGATAATGGTTATCTCTAGCATGCATATTATCATGATTTGAATAAGTACCATTACCTAATGGTACCTTAGTGTTATTCTTGGAGGCTCCCCCTTGACTTGAGCTCCTCCTTTTGACTTTGGTCGGATCCTTCCCCTTTGGACATTGATTTCGATAATGTCCTTTTTGCTTGCATGAGAAGCACACAATGTGCTTCTTATCTTTCTTTGCCACGGGGTCGACCTCCTTTGTCTTTCCCTTGGTCTTGGGTGCCATTTGCACCTTCTTCTTGACCAATCTTGGACACTTACTCTTGTAGTGTCCTCTTTCCCTACACTCAAAGCAAATGATGTGATCTTTATTTTTACAAATTGAAATGTTTATACCTTTGCTTGTAGGGGTGGCACTTTCTTCTTCTTCATTGACATTGGAATATGATGTTGAAGCTTGTCTTTGATCCGATGCCAATGACACATTTTGCTCCCCCTCAATCCTAGAGGTGGAGGCTTCTTGAATTTCCTCTTCAACCCTTGAGGTAGAGGCTTCTTGAGCTTCATCTTCGGATGTTGAGCACCTCTCAACTTCCGAGTCCTCTTCACTTGATGAATCTCCCTCTTCGGATTTTTCTTGATTTAGTATAGTGGAGGGATCTTCATGAAGCCTTGCCAATGTGCTCCAAAGCTCTTTGGCGTCTTTGAATTCTCCAATCTTGTCCAAGATGGTGCTTGGCAAAAGGTTGACCAATAGCTTGATCACTTTGTAGTTGGCCTCGCATCTCTTGACTTGCTCCTCATTCCATTTGCTTTTCTTGAGGAGTTTTCCTTTTGAGCTTGTTGGAGCTTCAAAACCCTCCATTAGAGCAAACCATTGCTCTATCTCCATCATGAAGAAATTTTCAATCTTTGACTTCCATAGATTGAAATTTTCTTTGTCGAATGGTGGAGGTGCCCTTGTGTCATAGCCAAACTCCATCTTTGAAGTTGAAACCCTTAAATGATGACTTCTTGAAATTAGGGTTTCTTCCAACTTCTTCTTCTTCCTCTAGCTCTTGCCCTCTTGGCGATGAGTCCAAAGAAGAGCAACCTCGCTCTGATACCACTTGTTGGGACCGATTGGCGAGCTAGAGGGGGGGTGATTAGCTTCGATTCGCTTGTTGATGATTTGTTGCGGCGGAAGACTTCAAGCAATCGCTAACACAAGGATTTACTTGGTATCCACCCCGGTCGGGTGACTAATCCAAGGATCCACTCTCCTCACACTCTCATGCACTATGAAAGTCTCCTTCTTGAGGTGGAGAAACCTCTTACAAGCTTACAAGAAGATACAACAAAAAGGAAGCAAAATACAATACAAAATCTTACAAGATTTACAATGTTTAAGCTCTCTTTGCTACCCTTGCTATCTTCAAGCTTGTGGTTGCCTCTAGAACCTTGGAATTGCAGCAGCAATGTCCTCCAAGACTTCCCTTGAGATGGCACCGAAGGAGGAGAAGAATAGGAGAAGAGATGCTCCTTCAAACCTGCGCGAAAGACCTTATACCCGACACCTAGGGTTTGGTAATCGATTACCCAATCGATTACCACGTAGGATTTAGCCGTTCAACGGCTAATTTTCGAACGGTAATCGATTAGCCAATCGATTACCCGTGCCCTGAATCGATTACCCAATCGATTCAGAGCTTCTCTGTTCTCTCGCGCAAACTCTGTGATCGATTACCCCAATCGATCAAGAGACACCTTAATCGATTGACCAATCGATTAAGGGAAGGCTGAATCGATTACCCAATCGATTCAGCCACCCTCTGTCCTCTCGCAAAAACTTCCTTAATCGATCCACTGATCGATTCACTCAATCGATTACCCAATCGATTGAGTCCAACCTAACTTGCTCCCACAAGTCTAGGATCCCCTACCAAGTATCCAGTCAACCCCGTTGACCGACCTGGATTTTTACTGCCTAGCTCCCAGCTCGGACTTGACCTGGTTCCCAACCAGATTCGCCTAACCCTCGAGTTAGGTCTAGTCTCTCGGTAGACTTCCACCTTGCCAGCATGCAATCTCCCCGATCCATCTGGACTTCACCTAGTCCCACTAGGTCTTTTCCCTTGCCAGCGTGCGATCTCCCCGATCCACCTGGACTTCACCTAGTCCCACTAGGTGTGCCTAGTCCCACTAGGTCTTTTTCCATGCCAGCGTGCGATCTCCCCGATCCACCTGGACTTCACCTAGTCCCACTAGGTGTGCCTAGTCCCACTAGGTGTGCCTAGTCCCACTAGGTCTTTTTCCATGCCAGCGTGCGATCTCCCCGATCCACCTGGACTTCACCTAGTCCCACTAGGTGTGCCTAGTCCCACTAGGTCTTTTCCCATGCCAGCGTGCGATCTCCCTGATCCACCTGGTCTTCACCTAGTCAAGTCTCCAGTCAACCTTGACCCACTTGACACCATACGGCATTCAAACATCAATGTCAAACATCGAAACATACACCTCAAGCTCACCCGAGCTTGCTAGACTCAAGCTCACCTGAGCTTTGTCAAACTAGGTCAACCCTGACCTAACCAAGATTGCACCAACAAGGCCGACCTGTCAGGCTTTATAGGCTTTATATTGAGCCTGGGCCTGGTCTGATAAGAAAAACAGACTTTCAAAAGGGCCTGTTTATTATTTTAATTTTTAACAGGCCAGGCCAAATACAGGCCAGGCCACAGGCCCCTGACAGGCCGTCTGACCTATTTCCACCCTAGTGCGCAATCCTCGACCAGGTGATCGTGCCCAACCCTCAGTTAGGTTTTCAGTGTCCAACCCTCGGCTAGAACTTCGTGCCCAATCCTCGACCAGGACTTCATGCTCAACCCTGCAGGTCAAAATTTCTTGCCTAGGTAAACTAGGACTTTCCTGTATATTTAGTAGATTCGTTAGATCACCACATAAACTTACCTTTGAACCCTTTGTCATTATCAAAATCAGGTTTGATCTGGTGCTTTCGGCTATATACTCAGCTTCAGTTATGGATAATACAACACAGTGTTACTTTCTTGTGACTTAACATCTGTCAACTTCCACTAGTACTTTTTCTATCTAGTTTGCACCTTGTATAATCTGAGTTAGAGTAGTCTATTATGTCAAAATTAGAAGTCTTAGGATATCAAATTCCTACATTTAGGGTATCTTTAATGTACCTAAAGATTCTCTTGACACCACTTATGTGAGATTCCTTAGCATAGGTTTAGTACATAGTACAAATACCTATTGCAAATAAAATGTCAGGTATGCTAGCAGTTAGGTAAAGTAGGCTATCTATATCACTTCTAAAGTGCTTTAAGTCCACTAGTTTTCCTTCTAGGTCGCTATCTATTTTAATATTTATTGTCATCGGTGTATTTATGACTTTAGAGTTTTTCATTTCGAAATTTTTAATTAATTATTTTGTATATTTAAATTGATGAACATAATTTTTATTTTTAGTTTGTTTAATTTGAAGTCCTAAGAAAAAAGTTAGTTCGCTTACAAGGCTCATTTCAAATTCGCTTTCCATTACTTTTATGAATTCTTTTAAAAAATGTGTGTTGGTTGAGCCAAAAATTATATTATCTATATAGATTTGGGAAATAAAAATGTCATCTTCTAAGGATTTAACAAAAAGGGTTGGATCAATTTGACCTTGGTTAAACCCCTTAGAAACTAAGTAGTTGGATAGTCTTTTATGCCATGCTCTAGGTGTTTGTTTAAGTTCATATAGGACCTTTTTAAGTCTAAAAACATAATTAGGATGTTCTAAGTCTTCAAAACCTGGAGGTTGACTTACATAGATTTCTTTCTTTATAAATCCATTTAGAAAAGTAGATTTAACATCCATTTGATATAATTTGAATCCCTTATGGGATGCATAAGCTAGAAGTATCTTAATTGATTCTAATCTAACTACAGGTACATAAGTTTTATCATAGTCCAATCCTTCAATTTGACTAAATCTTTGAGCTACTAAGCGGACTTTATTTCTTACTATTTCTCCTTTATCATCCAACTTATTCCTAAAAACCCATTTAGTATCTATCACAGTCTTATCTTCTGGTTTTGGTACTAAGTCCCAGACTTGATTTCTCTCAAATTGTGCTAATTCTTCCTACATAGCTATAATCCAGTTTGGGTTAGGTAATGTTTCTTCTATTGTCTTTGGTTCAATCTTAGAGATCAGGGCAACTTGGCTTAGGTTTCTATAGGATGACCTTGTTCTAACATTTAAGGTTGGGTCACCTAAGATTTGGTCAGTTGGATGATTTGACCTAGTCCTAGAAGATGGTTCAGGTTGTTCAGGATCAAGTTCAATTGTTACTGGTTCAATTTGAGGGTAATCGAAGGTTGGCAAGAGGGGGGAGGGGTGAATTTCTCCTGAAAAAGAAAACTCAATACTTTTATCTATCTTTAACAAAAATGTTTGTTAGTTCAAACAGAAATAAATAACTTAAATAAATTTAGCAAAAAGTAAAGAAAGAGGCAATCAAATTTTACTTGATTTGCAACCAGGAAGGTTGCTAATCCAAGGTTGAATATGACTTGATTCTCCTGAATAAAACTCCTTCAAACAGAGAAGCCTCTTACACATGGAAAGCTCAGAAAAATAAAGAAAGATTATACCAAACTCGTTTGCTCATGCTTGGAATCAACGGAATGAATGAAACTGAGCTTTAGGGGTCTATTTATAGCCCCGTTCAGAGTTATCCGTTTGTTGACGCGACACTTATAGGGCGCTTGAGAGCTCTTGGGCGCCTGACACGTAACCAGATGCTTATCCAGAGTGCAATGATCACAAACGGCTAAACATAGCCTCTCGAGAACAAGCGCCCGAGTGCTCGAGTGCCTAGTGCTCAGGCGCCTGAGAGCCCAGACGCTCGTAATCTTACGGGTGCTCAAGTACGGGTCTGGTCAGCAACCGCTGACCACTCTCCTGCATGACTTCTTTTGTCTTCTTGGGTGATTTCTGGCTAATTGGAGTTAGGCTCACCCAAACTCGTCTTTGTCCTTTCGCCCTTCCAGCATCCTTTCTCCCGATTTCTCGTCCCTCGGATGTCGTGCGTGCCCTTCTCGCTCCACCGGCATACTCTTTTTCCCAGAGCTCCGTGTCCCTCGGATGCACTAAGTCCGTCGGCTCTCTTTCTGTGTCATCTTTCTCGACCGCTACGTTTTCCACTTAACTTCCTGCACTCCTAAGTTCCTGTACACTTAGACGCAGGGATTAAAAATACTAGGACCTAACTTAAACCGATTGACCACATGAAAATCAACATGGGGTATTTACAATCTCTCCCTTTTTGATATGCATCAACCCGAGTTAAGTTAGGGTAAACAAATATAAAAAACATGAATAAATATATGACAGTGTAAGGGCTAAAAAAATGAAATTAGAGTCTGCCTCTTAAATTAACACTACTTATGAGGATCAGACACTAGGAAGTGTAATATTTGTGGATTAGAAGAACCAGACACCAAGCAAAAGATCACATGAGTTGATTTGGAAGAACACCTAATGGGTTAGCTGGATCGAACATCAAATAAAGAAGGAAGTCCCAAGAGAAAGTCTAAACATGTCAGTTCAATCAAATATTTAGGGGTAAGTTAAGATAGTCCTTGAGAGGTCTTTTAGAATAAAAGGCAGTGAGGACATGCCCTAATTAGGACAAAGCACTTAGGCGATGATCCGACTAAAAGACCTACTCAAAGTTTCAAATCAAAATCAGACAGTCACTTTGTCAAAATAAATCATGCATACATATAATTGTTTTAACTTTGTTTTGCAGAATTATTGTTATTTTTATTGTGCTAACTTTATTTTGTAGAAAAAAATAAAGTTTTCTATGATCAAAGGATTCTGTCAACCGATCATCCTTGATTAGTTGACTGATCTAGATGATAAGCACATATCAATTTCGATTCAAGCTCAGGCCAATAACAAGTATTGGTCTATTGAACACATGAAAATCAAGGATTAGATGTGATCAAATCAGACAACAAAAGAAGCTTTGGGGTTTACGTTCAAGAGGTTCAATCAACTGATCAAGTGGATTGAGCGGGATTTGATTTGATTGGATCAGAGCAAGGAAAGATCAAGTTTAGTCGACCAATAGGGAGGCTTAGTCAACCAAAAATCTCAGAAATCAAGCGCTGAGCTAACTTGATGAGATCGGATCCGGATCAGTCAACTGAACGTGTTTATCAATCGATCGATCGATCGAAGGCTATAAAAAAGGCTCAAAACTCGAGGCTTTACAACCGAGTAAAGGGAGATTCATTTATAAAGTTATTTTCATTTGCATTGTATTTATTTGCATTTATATCTTTTATTTTCTTGTTCGGGTTGCTTGTAAAGTGAATTAATTATGAGTAGTTTCTCTACCTTCAAAAGATATTTGACAAAAAGAAAGCATAATAGCGATACTACTGGACTGTATAGTAGGAATAAGAGATTCCAAACAACATAAAAATAAAAGTATTGTTTTTTTAATTTTGTATTTGTTATTTGTATTTTTTTACTATGTTAATTAATTTGTAGACGAGTACAACAAACAACAAATATGATCGAAGTGAATCCTGATTCACTACTCTCCTCTAATCATGTCATCGATCTTGACAAATGGAACTCAATGGTGTACTTGAAATTATTGTATAATCTTAAGAACATAAAATTGATAAGAGAATACAATTGACATACCCACTCTTACCTAGGGATTCAGGTGATGTGCTTTCTTGTGAAAATGGTGCATGACAAAAGTGAAAAATTAAAATCTATAAAAACAAACAACAGTACTTTTCACTGATACACCTGACAATTAACCAGAAAAATTAAAATCTATAAAAAAAACATACTAGGAATCAAAGGACAATGATTGGACTTAGGTAGAAAATACAATGAGAGTACAATCATACATTTTTTAGAAGCAAGTAAATAATGTTTCGGGGTAAAAGTTACATTAAAATGAGAGATACAATAATAGATTTTTGAGAAGCAGTTAAATAATGTTTTGGGGTAAAAGTTACATTACTTTTACAGTCACCTTAATTTTCAATTGTTCAATTATTGAAGTATTACAGTAAAAAATGAAGTATTCATCAAGAACGGTCTCATGTATACATACATTCTTTAAAAAAAAACATGAAAAGTATTTTTAATTATTAAAATATTAGAGATATCATTCCTTTCAAATAGTTGAGGGTAGTCAATTTCATGTTAAAATACAGATAAATAAATCATAAAAGATATTTTTACCCTAATATAATGATTCTTTCTAGATCCAAATATTCAATAAAATATTTTATATTTATTATAAATTATTATAAAATTTATTAAAATAAATAGCTAGGTAGATGCTAATGACATAGCTAGGAGCCTCACTTATTGAAGTGTATTGAACCGAGATCTTGAAGTCTTCAGGGCAGATTTTGCTGCTAATGCAATAAATTCAAGTCCAATGAAAATAATTAAGCCGTAGTTATATTTTGACAAGTTTTATTTTTCTCGGTCAAACCGGTTTACTCTCAATGGGAACGGATGCGGGAAGGGTAAGACATGGTGAAATCTTAGAAACTCATGTTGTTTTAATTCATTGAAATGTAAGACTTTTCTCATGACACAACCTCACGTTTTAAGCCTGCGTCCTTTTAATGATTAGGTTCGCGCTGGAAGTGGGACAGCTGAAAACGATAACGTTAAATTGGCTGTCTGATGATCCCGGTCAGTTTTAATTAATTCTTGCACGTCTTTTTTAAGATGTTTATCTTGTTAATATATAATAAAAAATTATTTATATATTAATAAAATTTATATATGATAGAATTAATTTTTTAAATTTATAATGTATATTTCTTTTTCATATATAAATCCTAAATTTTATGAATATAATTATCTAATCGTAGTTAGTTTTTTCTTTCACTTGTCTCTCTCTCCTTCTCATTACATCGATTTTAGATTATATTTATATTATTTTTATGGTATCAGAGCACAATCTTGCCAATTCAAAGCATTTAAATTTGAAAGGATTGTAATATCAGTTTTGAGATTTATGATTTTCAAATATTTGAAGGCCGATCATTAAAAGATTTCTTCAGCGTTTTCTATATCATGGTTGGTTTAAAACTGTATTTGTAGAAGAATTATATTTTTTTAAGTTTTAACCGCTAGATCGCCCTGAAACTTTGAGGGAAGGTTCCTCGCACCCAGGGCTACATTTTGAATGACAATTGCAACTCTTGCCAAATAGTTTCAAAAATTTCTTACATCTCATCCATATGTCATGTATGCTTCTTCTCACAAAGATTTATCCTATAATGGTACCTCAGGTATACCTTCCACTATCTGGATTTTTGATTCTGGAACTTCGCATCATATATCGTCTAATGTCAATTCTTTTGTATCTATAAATTCTTCTCCTTCTATGTCAGTCATGACCGCGGATGGTTCTCCCATGTCATTAGCTGGTATTTGCTCTATTTCTACATCTAATTTGTCTCTATCTAATGTATATCACATTCCTAATCTTACTTTAAATCTTGTCTCGGTTAGTCAATTATGTTATTCTGATTTCTCAATTTTTTTTACTCTTTATCTTCTTGTTATGTGTAGGATCCACGATTTCAGAAGTAGATTGGGATAGATCGTAGATAAGGGGACTATATGTATTAGAACAACTAAAAGTTCCAGATGTTGCAACATCGAGTGTTGATTTGTCTTCCTTTTGGCTAAACTCTGCTTCTTCTGATTTTTATTTGTGTCATTCTCGTTTTGGACATGTTTCTTCCTTTCATTTGAAATACTTAGCTTGTAAAGGAAATTTAGGAAAATTACAAACTCATGATATTTCAGATTGTTATGGTTGCAAATTAGCAAAATTCTCTGCCTTACCTTTCATAGAAGTATCTCTGTTTCTCTTCCATCATTTGAATTAGTTCATTCTGATGTGTGAGGTCCATCTTTGATTCGTACACCTGGTGGATCTCATTACTATATTTACTTTATTGATAATTGTACTCGCTATACTTGCTATCTTATGAAATATTATTCTGATTTTCTTGGTATCTATCATATGTTTCGTGTCATTCTAAAAACTCAACATAATGTTGTTATTAAATATTTTCGATTTGATTTGGGTGGTGAATATATATCTAATTTTTTTTTCTAAACTACTTGCCTCAGATAGTACACTTTATCAAAGTTTTTGTACTGATACTCCTGAACAAAATGGTGTTGCTGAAAGAAAATATAGACATATTGTTGAAATTGCATGTTCTATCTTGTTGTCTGCATATGTTCCTAGCGGGTTCTTGAGGGGAAGCTATAGTTATTGCAGTCTATTCTATCAATAGAATTTCATCTTCTATTACATCTGGTTTATCTCCTTTTGAAAAATTATATGGTTATGTTCCTAATTATTCTGTCTTAAGAGTTTTTGAATCCACATGTTTTGTTCTCCGTCCTTGTGTTGAACGTAGTAAGCTTAGTTCTCAGTCCGCTCTTTGTGTTTTTCTTGGCTATGGTGAGGGTCAAAAAGGATATCCATGTTATCATTAGTTAGTCAAAAACTTTTGTCTTATGTCATGTTATTTTTCTTGAATACATTTCATTCTATTCCATTCCCTTTAACATTCCTAATCTTAAAAAATTTAATCTCACTCGTATTGATCCTTTTTGCACAACCTTGGATGATATGCTATCTCATGTTTCCTCACATGTAGACCACCCTAGCATCTCTTCTTCTAATGATACTATTTGCTGGATTGACAATCATGCAGATTTTGGTCATCAGCTTCCCGATGATCCCCCTGCTCCTACTGCTCCCATAATGCTCCTGTGATAGTGGATCCTCCTCCTCCTTACCCTCAATGATCTCGTAACTCTATTCAATTGCCTGATTTTGTATATTAAATTTATTCTAGTTCTTTTTCTTTCTTTCTAGATTTTATTCACTAATTGTTTGAGTCCTCCTCTTATAGAGAGGCTTTTCTTAACCCTCTTTGGCAACAGGCTATATCAGAAGAACTTTCTGCTTTGTATCAATCAGGTACTTGGAATCTTATTCCTCTTTCTTTGGGGGAGCGTGCAATTGGTTCTCGATGGGTGTATAAGATCAGAACTAAATCTGATGGGTCAGTTGAGTGATATAAAGCTCGTTTGATTGCTAAAGGATTTTCTCAACAATATAGCATGGATGAGGAAACCTTTACTCTAGTTTCCAAGATTGTTACTACCGTACTCTCATTGTAGTTGCATCTGTTCGTTAATGGTCTATTTTTTAGATAAATGTTAAAAATGCTTTTTTAAATGGAGATCTTCAAGAAGATATTTATATGATGTCTCCACCAGGTGTCACTCACAATCCTGGTGAAGTTTGCAGACTAAAAAAGACTCTTTATGGCCTTAAACAAGCTCCTCGAGTTTGGTTTGTCAAGTTCTCTATTGTTATTGAATCTCTTGGCTTTCTTCCTAGTCAACATAACTCTGCTCTTTTTGTTCGTTGTATTTCGTCAGGTTGCACGTTACTTTCTCTTTATGTTGATGACATGATTATTACAGGGGATGATATAAGTGAAATAAAAAAATTGAAACTACATTTGGCTCGTGAGTTTAAAATGAAAGATTTGGGTCGTTTGCCTTATTTTTTGGACTTGAAGTAGCTTATTTTCCTCGTGGTTATCTTCTCTCACAATCGAAATATATTGGTGGCATTCTAGAGCAAGCTCATCTATTTAACACTCACATTGTGGATACTCCGCTTGAGATTAATGCTCAGTATTCTTTGACGGATGGTGTTCCCTTATCAGATTCTTCTTTATATCGCACTTTAGTTAGTAGTCTAGTATATCTAGCCATCACTAAACCTTACATTACTTATGTTGTAGAAATTGTCAGCCAATTTGTTGCATCGTCCACTTCAGTACATTTGGGAGCTGTACTTCGTATTCTTCAATATCATCGAGGTATCCAGTTTCATAGTTTTCTTTATCCTTCCACTTCTAGATTAGAGTTGCATGCCCATTTAGATGTAGATTGGGATGGTGATCCTACATATCGTAAGTCTACTATAGGATTTTGTATTTTCTTGGGTGATTCACTTATATCTTAGAAGAGTAAAAAGTAAAATATTATCTCTTGTTTTTTACCAAAGCAGAATATCGTTCTATGACCTTTATTACTATTGAAATTGTTTAGTTACGTTGATTACTTGCTGATATAGGTGTTTTTCTCTCGAACCCTACTCCTATGCAATGTAACAACTCTAATGTCATTCAAATTGATCACAATGCTATTTTTCATGAATGCACCAAGCATATCGAGATTAATTGTTATCTCAGTCGACATCACTATCAGAATGACACAATCATTTTGTAATTTATCTCATCTTCTATGCAAATTATATATTTGCTCACCAAGACGCATTCCACTACACGTTTTCATTTTCTAGTTAACAAACTCTTGATGTTATTTGTTAAAGTATCGTGAGTTTGATAGGTGATGTTATAATAAAAAATTATTTATATAATGGTAGAATTTGTCTAGTGTAGAATTAATCTTTTAAATTATAATTATTTAGTTGTCGTTTATTTTTTTTATCTCTCTCCTTCTCTTTGTATCGATTTTAGATTATACTTTTATTGTTTTCATATCTTTCAAGAAATTAAGAGAACGTTTGGTTTGTTTTATTTTCTATTTTTATTTTTAAGAAAATAGTATTTTCTTTTTTTTAGAAATGATTTTATTTTATTCTTTAATTTTTTAAAAAATATTATATTTTTTTCTGAAAAATAAATTAAAAAATATAAATTAAATATATTTTCTGAAAAATCATATTTATCGTGAAAAATAAAAAATATAAATATCATGGAATTTTTCACATTTTGTACGGATCATGAAAGCGAGGATGTTCATCCTGGACCTTGGCGCCGTTTATAAATGCAAGCCACCATCTCTTTCGTAGCTCACACCGCACCAATTGATTCACAGCAATCGGTATTACCAATGCCCACACAAAGAGCTTCCGACGTTTCGGTCACCGACGGCCACCTAGCGAAGGAGGTCCCTGGCAGCTACGGCATCCCGTTCATCTCCGCCATACGAGACCGTCTTGGGTTCTACTACGACGGCCAGGACAAGTTCTTCCAGTCTCGCGTCGACCAGTACAACTCCACCGTCGTCCGCCTCAATGCGCCTCCGGGACCCTTCATGGCCTCAAACCCCCGTGTCATCGCCCTCCTCGACGCCAAGAGCTTCCCTGTCCTTTTCGACGTCGACAAGGTCGCCAAGCGTGACCTCTTAACGGGAACCTACAAGCCTTCCACCGCCCTCACTGGCGGCTTCCGGGTCTGCGCCTACCTTGACCCCTCCGAGCCGAAGCACGCCCAGATCAAGCAGCTCGTCCTTACCCTCCTCGGCGCACGGAAGGACGCCGTACTCCCGGCCTTCCGATCTGAATTTGGCGTCCTTTTCAACTCCGTAGAGGCGGAGTTGGACTCTGGGGCGGGAAAGTCGTCGAACTTTAACAAGCTCAACGACGGCGCCGCGTTCGAGTTCTTGGGCGAGGCGTTCTTCGGCGTGAGGCCGTCGGCCACGACGCTCGGCAGCACGGGGCCGTCGAGGAGCACCTGGTGGCTGTTCCTACAGCTATGCCCTCTCATGACGCTCGGCCTCCCCAAGATATTGGAGGAGCTGCTTCTGCACACATTTCCGCTGCCGCCGCTTATCGCGCGATGGAACTACAAGGCGCTCTACAAGTACATCAGCGAAGCCGCCGCCTCCAGCGGCGTGCTAGACACCGCCGAGCAGCTGGGTATTTCGAGGGACGAGGCATGCCACAACCTCCTCTTCGCCACCGTCTTCAACGCCTACGGAGGAATGAAGGTGCGATGCCACTGAGAATTATTTATTTAGCCGTTGATTTGTACATAATTTTCACTTTGAAATCCTTAATTAAAAGATCTTCTATTCCAACAATTATTGCAGGTATTGCTGCCCGGAATAATGGGGTGTTTAGCAAAGGCCGGCGACGACCTGCACAAGCGGCTGGCGAAGGAGATCCGCGCAGAAGTGGCGGCTGCAGGCGGCCAGGTGACGGTGGCCTCAGTGGAGCGGATGGAGCTGACACGCTCGGTGGTCTACGAGGCACTGCGCCTGGACCCTCCCGTGAAGTACCAATACGGGCACGCTAAGCGCGATTTGGTCATCGATAGCCACGATGGGGCATACAAAGTGCGCTCCGGCGAGATGCTCTTCGGCTACCAGCCTTTCGCCACGCGCGACCCCAAAGTCTTCGACCAAGCCGACCAGTTCGTGCCCGACAGGTTCGTGGGCGAGGACGGGAAGAAATTGCTCAAGTACGTGGTCTGGTCGAACGGGCCAGAAACAGAGAGCCCGACGGTGGCGGACAAGCAGTGCGCAGGGAAGGATCTGGTGGTCCTCGTGGGGCGGCTCCTCGTCGTGGATTTCTTTCTCCGGTACGACTCCTTCACTGCCGAGATAGGCACGCAGTTGCTCGGCGCACAGGTGAACATCACCTCTTTGGCTAAGGCGTCCAGCGCTGCCTCTACTCTTGATTAGCCAACCTCGATGCATTGGGGCGTGTATTGTTTCCGGTGTTTAATTATTACTTGATTGAAAGACCGTATCAAATATAATCGATTGAGATTTAAATAAGTTTAGCATCATCATTATTAGAAATTTATTTTATTAAAATAGATAAAGAGTAATGCGGTCTATGGAATTTTGATCGATATAGACTCCGGAGAAAAGTCAGATTTAATTCTACGTAGTTTTATTTGATATTAAAAAAATATTTTCGTAATTCAAATCCGACCTATGCACCATTCAATTATGAGCAATGATAGAGAACGTGAAATTTTAGCGTGAAACTTAACATGAATGACGTGACACTTTTTATATACACGTCCGATTGTCGCTCGGACAGTGACGGCGGCCTCCGACCGCCGCCCCGAACAAAACTATAACCTGGGGGGACGGGTGAATCCGTCGAGGATCGGTACAATTAGATTTCATGTTGGATTCACATTGAATTTTTCATGTTCCCAATCATTTTCCTTCAATTATATTAAACAATGAGAAGTTTTTATCAGATCGTGACCTAACAGCGTGTGGCCGAAACAGTTCAACCTAATACAAATAAATTTTTTATTTAATCACTGGTACTGCGACACCAATAATTAACGAGGATCTTCTCCGCTCTTCCTATGATAATTAAAACGTGTAAGATTATAATCTTAAATTTAAAAATTAAAATCTAACCAAATTAATATTACTGTCCTTTCCATACATTAGTTACAATATTCGAACAAATAATCTTTATAATTTATTTCTCTTAAAACGGATTGATGAGAGTTCGAAATCATTTTTTGTCATCTAAAATCTTTCTCTATGATATCAAAATCAATTAGTAACAATAAAATTATTTATTTTTTTACAATTTAGATATTTAATTTAAAATGATTAATTTTAGAAATGATTCATTTGATTTCATGAATTTTTTTTATTAATTATCAAAATAAATCGAAAAATCGTATTCGAGTGATCGATATTTCATTAAAGAAAATTTCTAATGCAGGTAGCTCTGAGTCAAACTTTAAATATATTTGCAAGGATACCTATGGGTATGCCCTGGGTGAGGACAAAAGTAACAAATGTGCTCCAAATTATTTGGATTTCTGTTAGAGACGCAAACATGATTTTTTTTTTTTTTTTTAAACTCAAGTATATACCTAGCTCAATCAAATATTTTTAAAGATGAACTTGATCCTATAGAGAGAGGGCAATTTTCCCATAAATTTGAGGTCCCGCGAAAAAAAATTCGAAATTAGATGAGTTTGAAAGATGTTATCGGATATGGGTTTTGGTTCGAATTTTTTTTTAAAATCCCCGCAATATATTAGGAACGGATATGGGAATGCTATCTCCATCCCCGATCACACCCCGATAGTCTCGATAATACTAATACTAATACTAATAATTATTATTATAATATAAGTATATTTTATATAAATTTTCATAATATCTATAGTTATATGGCATCCTTGCAAATCCATATATCCTATTGATATTGGATTTTGAGAAATCCAAATATCCTAGGTCCATCAGTGGGTTTTGGTGAAAACCCACGGATAGACCTAAAAATCTCCTATTGCAACATAATTTATAATCATTAGAAGTTTGGACACCAAAAATATCATTTCCTAGCTCAACTCTAACTATTGATATTGGATTTTGAGAAATACAAATATCGTAGGTCCATCAGTGAGTTTTGATGAAAACCCACTGATAGACCTAAAAATCTCTTATTACAACATAATTTATAATCATTAGAAGTTCGGACACCAAAAATATTATCTCCTAGCTCAACTCTAACTAGAACTATTGATATTTTTATTTAATTTATTTATATTTATACAAGATTGTGTTCAGGCCCAAGGAGGGTTTGACCACAGATGTGTTCAGGCCCTCTTTAGGTGATGTGTTTAGGCCCTCCTAGTGTGACTTCAGACCCTGCGTTTTAATTTGAAATTATGTGTTTTGATAGGTTTTTTAATATATTTTTAAAATAGAAAAAAAAATTTCAGTCCACGTCGGGCCTGAATCATCTAATTTCAGGCCCGACGTGGGCCTGAAATTTTTGATTTCAGGCCCACGCTGAGTCTAAAATCATTTGATTTCAGATCCATAGTGGATATGAAATCAAATAATTTTAGGCCCAGCTTGTTTGCTAATGCATTCATTTTTTTTGCTAATGCGTTTTTTTTTGCTAATGCTTTTTTGTTTTAAAATTTTGCTAATGTCTTTTTTTCTTTTTTTTTTTTGCTAATCCGTATTTTTTTTGCTAATACTTTTTTTTTGTTTACGAAGCAAGCGTGGAGTAATTTAGGTATTTGTTTTGTTTAATGATTTTAATATTTTTAGTAAAGAAAATGATATCAAACGAGTTATACCAATTAGTACTAATTAAGTTTCAATTAATCAAGTTAGGCCTAAAATCAAAAGATTTTGGGCCCACGCTGAGCCTGAAATCATTATATTTCAGGCCCAACGTGGGCCTGAAATTATGTGTTGTGATAGGATTATCTTATGTTTTTGTAGCTGACACCCAGAATATATTATTTTAAATTGAAAAGTAAAAAAAAACGGCTGGTTCAGATGTCTTAAAATTCTAACTGAGAAAGAGATTCGGTATTTGTTGGTCGGAGGGATATAAGAAGAAGATCACTAAAATGAGTGTCCCCTTTGGTAAAAATAAAATCATGATACGTCTTTTAATAAATATCAATTCTTGGATATACTTTTTGGTAAAAAATCGTTGTCTCTTTGATGGACAATCCTTGTAGTTTTGGGAAGATGACTCTCTCCTAGGATATTTTATCATGGGGAAATCCTTGATATCTCAAACAGATATTCCCTTGGTTTTTTTATAGCCTCAAAAGGTTTCCATATATGATATAACTTTTCTAAAAATCAACGACGCGTTGCCATGCCACAACTGTGTTGGGAAGTACGGTCAAGCTCTATGGTGCGCGAGATGTTTTATGGTTGGGCGTCAGAATAGAACATGATCGTGTTAGTGGACTTGTGCATAAATCTCTCACCAAGTCTTAGGAAGATTGCAACAAAGTTTGACGGTCTTGATTGATAATCCTTTCATATTTTTTTTCGAGAGTTTCGTGCATTAAATTATCTCTTTTTAAGATATATTTAAGTTGGGGCTAATAAAATTGTTCAGAATTTAAAACCCATTAGCTCATATGAAATCCATCATTTTGGATCTACTTAATAAAAGTTTATTTATATGAAATAGTAAATTGAAGAATTAATAAATTGTTTTTTAATATTCATAAAAAATTATGTAAAATTTACTTAATAATTTATCTAACTTTGAGATGGTAAAAGATATTTTATTTAAAATACATAAAAATATAGTATAAAAATTATAATTTTTATGATTTAAAATTATTTATGAAATATTAAAAAAATAATTCACCGCAAAAAAGTGCATTGGGGCCAAACCCTAAATCATCGATTCCCTTCTTCACCCGCCGCAAATGTTCGGAACCCTTAAATCTAATTCCGTCGCTATAAATTCTTGGGCGTTTTATACATGGAGCATGGATCCAGGATCCGCCTCCTCCGCCTTCGTTGATTCATGGTGCGATGGTCCTCAGGTCGGGCTCACCGCTCCGGTGATTTTTTCATGGTTTCTTTTTCGTGGTGGTAGGTGTTTTTAGTTTCCGGTTTTTTCTCATCGTGTTAGGGATTTCGATTTCTGCTCGATATTTTCTGGCTGATGATGAGTGATCTTTAAGATCTTAGCATATTTCAGTGAGGCTTTCTGGTCTAAGATCTTACCCCTGTTGTTACACACACTGAAGCCTACTTACTCTTTCACAGCAATAATTGCTTTCTACCCTGTTGGGGTTAAGATCAATTTTAGCGCAATGGTTGATGTGCTCTTTACTGATTCATGGGTTTCTATGTGTTTTATGCTGCATTCGGCGAAAGAGGGATCGGTTGTTGCGATGATGAGTTTAGGGTTTGGCGTGGGCAGATGTGATAGTCAATTGTTTGTTATCTCCGTGAGCCTTTCTGACCATTAAGGATTGATGTTAACATACAACTAATTCTTCAACATATGGATTAATGTTATTTTGTTGACATTCTTATCTTTCACTCAACATGTTTTGCTTGGAAGAAACCTTCATTCGCTCATTGAGACATTTAATTTCATTTGCCATCCTTGGTTAGTTTTCTCAAGTAATATGATATAACTTGCTGGAAGCTTCAATATTAGCTGGTGTCAAATGTGATATACGCTTGGTTAGTATGTCTCATTTCAGTTTGATTAGTATCAAAGACTTTGTTTAGATGAATTTATTAATTAGGCCTTACTATTCCTTTTTGATTGAGCCTATGCATATTTTTTTGACCACATTGTGATCCTATGATAAAAGTGGCATATTTTAAATAGTCATTTGGGTGCTTTTTATTTGAGGGAGATGCCATATCCTATATTAGAATTTTACTACTAGAAAAGTTTATTAGACTTATAATTGTAAGTTGTGCAATTAGAAAAGTTTATGATTGCATGAAACCTAAGCATAAATTTTCTTGTATGTGCTAATATTCATGGGTAAAGTACAATTAGTTGATTCAAAGTTAAATTTAGACTGAAGCACAAGTACTGAGGTTCCTTGCAAAATCAATTGTTTGGTTGCTTACATTTTTTTGTGCAAGAGTAATTATGGGATGAGCATTGCAACACAAATAGATTTATGTTTGTGCTGTCCTTTATCACCCAACACTGCTATATATCATTGCTTTTGCATCTGCTGATTTGAGTTTGTTGGTTAGGTAGTTTTGAGCTGTTATCGTAAATTTACATTAGTTTAGGTATAGGAGACATGGTTGGTAGCCAATATGAAAACTAAACTGTAAACTTGATAGATGATTTGATGCACGAGTACCAACGCTCTCTTTAATGTCAGTATTCTGATGCGTAAACTCTGTGCGAGAATAGATTAGGGTATGCGCTTTGCAGCACAAATGAACTTGTATTTATGCTGCCTGTATTTACCCAACACTATTACATATTCGATCTGAATTTCACAAGTACATTTTGGTAACATGAGCAAGATATTTATTTTTCTTTGTATTTTCTTATCTCTTTCTTTTCTTATATTCATTTACATTGAAAAGAAAGTTTATACATTAGATGAGTGAATTTTGTTATTTTTCATGCGCTATGGCTCTCAATATGACTCTCAGTTAATCTTACACCAACCCTTTCATTTGCTTGCTTTCTAGCAGTTCATTGATTCTTTCTCTTCAAGAATTATTTATATACAGTTAATAAAAAGCCTCTCGAATAACTGGATGCAAGATATGCAGTTGTGCATACAGTTCAGACGGAGGCTCAAAACAACATGAATCATTTTGATGGAAAGGAACTGCTTTATCTAATCTTTCCTTTCCTAGATTGCTTCAGATATTTGTTATGTTTTTGCTTGAACAAAAATATTTTGGCTAATTAGGATAGGTGGAGTAGTGTTATTTACTCCAAGCAAGATCCATTGTTCTGTCTCCAAGCATGATCCATTGTTCTTTCGCCTTACATTTCTGTGCAAGACTGAATCAGGGTAACTTTCCCTTTGCAGCATAAACTAATTTCTGCTTATGCCACCCTCATTCGCTTAAACTAATTACTGATTTAGTATTCACTTTCTCAATTATTCTGTAGGACTTCTATATTTCATGTGTTTTCTTGTGTGATTGAAATAGTTACCTTGAATTAAACTCATGCACAGTTAATGAGGCTCCTTGCAAGATCTATCGTGGATTGCCTAATCTTTTTGTGTGCACAAACAAATTCATGTTTGTGCTGCCTGTAATCAGCTAGGGAACTTTTGTTAATTTATTTTAAGCATTTTTTGTCATTCATATTTTTTTGTCTTTGTTTTTTTATATTTTGAGTTTAATTGATCTTATCTTTATTTTTTTCTTCCGGATTTCAATAAGATAAGCTTATGATTGTTTGGCTCTTTCAAATTGAGCTCCCTTTTATCATATGTTTCCCTTTTATTTTAAAAAAAAAATGCAAGTAGATCCGTTGAAAGCAAACGCACTCTGTCCCAAAACCTCAACTTTGAGCCTTGTTTTGTGGCAATTTCTTCGTTTGCAAGAGTAACCCGAAGTTGGTGTTTCCGGCCTAAGTCCGTCAGTGAACTAATTGTCGTGATCTTGTGGAGGTTGGTCTGGATTACATCTTATTTTCCCTGATCAATATCATTTTGTCAAGCATTCCTTAATTGAATGCAAATGAGATGTTGGGAATGTTAGGTTTCGGGACTGTCTTGAGCATTTTTAGATTTATTTTGGTGGTTAATGAAAATTTTTCATGGGACTGGATCGGTTCTTCAAGGTTTGACGATATTTAATCCAGTTAATTATTTTTTTATTAATATTTATGCTAAGATTAAATAATTATTGCCATTCAAAATTCCCTTCTATTTCTTCCTTTTCCTTGGGATGTATGTCTGGCTGCCCCTTTCACAGTCGTTTGACCTCAATTCAGCCCTTATGAGGTTTTCTTTGGGCATGACACAACCTTGTTGAGTTTATGTTTATTCTCAGTCATGAATATGAGTTTGTACATGGTCCATTGAATCGTAATTATGTTTTTTTAATAAAATCAATCATATTACTATAAATGTTAAATATTTCAAATGCTATTTAATAGAATATCAATTTTAATAATAGTATAATTAATTATTATAATTAAAATGATTAAATTCTCAGTTCAGATTTAAAAAGGTTTAGTTCTTTAATTGGTAAATTTATTTTTTTAAAATGTTTTTTACTTTAAATTTTCAACTTTTTATGGAGATAATTAACAGTAGTGTTATATTTATAGATTAAGTTACATAATTTGTTATATATTTTATTTTATTATAGTATGATGAATTTAAAATTATAAAAACTTATAAAATATTTTTATATGTTTAAGTAAAATTCAGAAAACATTATAATTAAATTTTACATATGTTAATAAATAATTTGTTCTCAAATATTATTTGATCAAATTTATTAACAAATCAAACTTATTAGTGTTTATATTTACCTATTTTAAGTATCTTTTTAGTAAGGTTACACAATGATTTCAATGGCTTGCAAAATGATCTCAAGCTTATAAACAAGAAAAAAAATTAATCAAGTTGGGCAGTGTTAAATTTACATGATTGGTCTAGTTTTTTGAGAGTTTTTCATCGGTTGTTAGGGTAAATTGGAAAATGTTAGTCATGGGTGATTAAGAAGTCTAACATCCTATACCATTTGAAAAAAAAAATTATTAATCATGTTAGGTAACGTTGAACCTCAGATGACAAGTCCGATTTTATGAATATTTTTTATTGGGGGAAAGATTTTTGTAAATTTTATCTAGGGATCAAATTGTAGGTGTTTGATAGATAATTAGTCCTTAAACTGCACCTACCTTTAGGTTTAAGCCACTGGGGCTATGGTGCAGCGGTAGGGCGACTAGTCACTATCCCAGACATCCGCGGTTTGATCCTCAGCTATGGCATATTTGTAGGAATTTTTTCTCTAAATGAGGCGCGAACCTTGGGACGTTGGGCTTCTAGATCGCTCACTGCGAGTGCTTCCCGATTTACTCTGGCGGCCGGTAAGAAATTTTCGTATGGCTGGGGTCGGTCACTCAAGGTTGGTTGATAAATCTCGTTAATCATTTTTTTATTGTATTATAGCTTACTATTCCGTGGTATGATTTCAATGGTTCATTGGTTTGTTTTGATTTGATTGTCAAATGAGTTTGAACTATATAAAGTTTTGCTCAGTTTGATTCATTTATAGCTGTTGATCTTACCAATAATTGCTTATCAGTTAAACACTAAACACTTCATAAAGTATATCCACAGGCAACACATTTTTTAAATTATACTATGCTACATGTTTAGAAGAAGGTGAGGTTGGCGGGTTGCTTCTCCCGAGGTTGCATAACCGCAACTGCTGGCTCGTTGTTTCACCTTTCTCTAACATCTTCAGGGGAAGTTTGATATATATTCAGCAATGAAAATAATAATAATTTTGATTGAGAAATTTATGAATTTAATAATAATTTTGTGAGAGTTAGATTATAAAATTAAAGGTATCATATCTATTTTTTGATTCCAATTTCCTATACCAAGTATCATAAATGGAAATGAAATGGATTTTATTCTCATTCTCACCTTCTAAACTCGTTTACCAAGCGCCTCTTCAATGATTAACGAAGTTGAGTAACGTCGAACATCAAACGATTGATCTGATTTCACGGAAATTTCTCTAACTTCTTATGCTTTGGTTTCTTGGCTTTTGATGCACCCTTTTTCTTGTTTTTCTATTTCTGAGATGATTTCCTTCGTATCCATCTAATCTGTGTGGCTAGGAGTTTTAGAGTAATTATCTGCGGTGTAAAATCAGGAGAATGATAAGGTGAAATCAGTGGAATGCTTCCTTTCGACAGTCCTTGCTTCCTTTAACCAGACAAAATGCAAATCCCATAGAAGATCTTTTCTACAAAGGGCTCAACTGTTCAATCTGAATGGGATATGATTCCTACCATTGATGATCACTCTTTATTAACTAGTTATCAATGATCAATGCAGTGGAGAGCCTCTTCCTAGTAAATCCTACAAAGATCCCTTCATAGGATGTGCTCAAAGTGCTAAATTTGCAATTGAGAGTTTAAATGAAAATCAGAAGAAAAAGGAAATTTGGCTATCTTTTTTTTTTTTTTCTAGAAATCGTTGTGGAATGAAAGACTATAGATAGCCTAATGCAAAGATAGGCATTAGCCTTGGGGAAGAACAAAATATCTGATGGTTTCTATTGGAGCTTCCAGTGCATTCCATGACTTATCATTATCTCCTCTTAAAGAAGAACATCTCCCTCAACTCTCCTATTTGAGCTTGAATATGAACATTGCTCGTTCGGTTCAGTCTTTGTCTCCTTCAAATGAAAAGCTTTAGCATCGATCTCATATGCCCTTTATAAAACAATATACTTAAAAAGAAAGAAAGTTACAGAACTGTAATCTCAAATGTCAAATGAACAAGAGGATATGATCTGAGAGTTACTTCTTCCAGTTGGGCTGCAATTAGTTATGGTCCAGTTCAACGCAAAAACTCATATTAATTCAAATAAGAAAACAGTCCAAATTTATATAAAGAAATGATCAAAGTTGAGTAATAGTAGGCGGAAATTTTAGTACTTTGATTTGATTTGGTTTTTTCCCAATTTTTTAAGGGAAAATTGATGAAATCTTCCCAAATTGAAACTGACTTTGGCATGCAGTCTCCACTTGATAAAATCATTGCATGCATTCCCTAATAGGATTGAGAAGATGATTTTGTGTTATTTTTTTTATTGGTATAAAAGATCAAAAATTTAGTAGGGATTGATAAGATGATTTTGTGTGTTATTTTTTTATCAGTATAAAAGAGTAAAAATTCAGTATACATTGTAAAGATTTGAGTATAAATTATTTGAAATTAAGTATTAATTTAAAATTTGAGTATTATTTGAAAAAATTTGAGTATACATTGTTTCAGTATATAGTAAAATTTTTAGTATATATTATAAAAATTTAAGTATGAATTAATTTATATTGAGTATTATTTGAAGAAATTTGAGTATGTGAGATTATATCAAGATCATGATAGAGAGGTCACCACATTAAGATTTTTACAGGTGGGGTCACCGAAATTTTATACTTATATTTTTTAAATTAGTATTCAATCTTAAGCAATTTATATTCAAATTTTTATAATATACACTGAGTTTTTATTCTTTTATACTGATACAAAAAATAACATATAAAAATATCTAGTCAATCTCATCAGAAAGTTACAAAAAATAACATATAAAAATATCTAGTCAATCTCATCAGAGAGTATGTAAAGATTTTATGGGATGGGGATTGTATACAAAGCTAAGTTTCATTTTAGGGAGTTTTCTCCAATTAATTCTGTTTTTAATCAATTATGTGATTGCAATAACATCATTGACAGCTGGAATATCCCAGGCATATCAATAAATGGTTAAATGAACAAAATTCATTTCCTAGAGAATTATGAACTAAAAAGGTATAGCATGACAACACAATTCTAAGAACTGGAAAAAGAAACTAGTATTTTATCTGAAGAGTAAACCCTTTAGTGGTGTCATCTTCCATTTCATTGACAAGGAAATTCTACCTACATAATCAAAGTAGGCGATTAACATATCACAACGAAGTTTTGTTTTTTGTTTTTTGTACATTTTTTTACTTATTTTGCAGGAAGAAAAATCACTTCAGTATCCAACTCACAAAGAACTATATCGTGCGGTATATAACTAATGACACAGCCAAAGAACCAATTTGAAGGCAACCAAACACGCACAACAACATCATTTGAGAGTACTAGTGGTTAAACCTGCAGCATTAGGAATGAAAGGAAAAGACCATGCTTCATCACTACCAACGGCACGGAGACTACTAATTGAAAAAGAAACCCAATTTATAAGGAAATAAATATGTGCATCATTTTTCCTCTGTTAGGTTAAGTTTAGATATCATTTACCATAAACATTTAATTTTTTATTACCGTTCATATTTTCGACTGATAATTTTCTTTTCCTACAAGCAAATGATTTTGTTTTAAAATTATTCAAAATATTAATTACATTCTCATTCTCAACACCAACATTCAAATCTTCCCGAACATAATACTTTTCAAGCTTACGCGAAGAACTTGAAGGGACTTATGGAGATTGTATGATAGAGTAAAAGAAAATAGTAACAAAATCATAATAGAATTGTGGTCCGGAGGAATTATGATCACCTTCAAATTTGATAAATTAATGAAAGAGAATGCAATAAGAGTTTGTCCTCTACAAAACACTTGTATTAAAAGAAAAAATTGAAAAGTAAGATGCTCATCAAACGAATATTTTGATATAAAGATCATAGCGATGAATCTGAATAAATGTCATCGGAAGCATGCTTAAATAATTCTGGAATAAAAATCTTTGTAGCAAACTAGAGAGACAAATTTTAAGTTTACAATAATAGGAGCTTGCTGTCGTGGCCGTGTTCGGCTGTGCCTTAGCCCGTGTTGCCTTAATTTATTTGTAATTACAAATAATTAAGCTATTTTTGTAATTATTAATAATTAATTTGATTTATTTTTTGATATTGTATGTTACTGTAATTGCTGTTTTTCTCCGACACGTGTACTTCATTTCAGGTATATGTTTTTATTATGTAGTCATCTTATAATTATATAATTTGTTAGTAGATTTTATTATGTTGTTAATTTAGCGTGTAAATTTATAATTTATTAAAATAGATAACATTTAGAATTGAAGTATTTTATATTATTATTATTATCATGATATTTAAAATTGTAAGAGTTAGTATTTATAACTAATTATCTAGATTTATCTTATTCACCACCATGTTTAATTGCTTTAAACATGTACTTAGTGTTAAATTATGTTAAATGTTAATTTAATTTATTTGATATTTTCACCGTAAACGTGAATTACTCATTATTATAAGAAATTAAAATATAATATACATCATATTATCAGATAATTTGATTCAATTAAACACATGATGTTGTTATTAGAGTTAGTAATTTACTTTATGCTACAATTAAACATGAATTCCAGTAACTTTTACTATTTAATTTATTAAATTTATAAAAATAATTTTAAAATTTCAAATTATATTTTTTTAGGCAACAATATATATGAACAAAGCTTGGATGTACAATCGATTAGAAAATGAATTTATCAGAGATGATTTTGTTTTTGAACATGAACATTTTGTGAACTTTGCTAAGAGTTATCCAGAATGTATGAATGATGTCGAATTACGGTATCCGTGTAATCACAAGAAATGCAAAAAAAGAGCCTTCCGTGATGAAGATACTGTGAGAGTACATATATGTAGAAATTGGTTTGTGTCAAATTACTACAATTGATACTATCACAGAGAACCTTATGTGTATGTACCAATTGGACCTTCTACTAGTTCAACATCTAATAGAATTGTTTTTGTGCCTAATTCAATAACTAATATTGAAATACAAACAATGGTTCAAGATGCGATGAATATAGTTCACTATTCTAATGTAGATGAAATACCAACACCTGAATATCAATAATTATATAAAATGTTAAAGACTTGTGAAAGAGAAGCGTGGGAAGACATTCCTTCGGGTCATTCCCAACTATCAGCTACTGCAAGATTATTAAATTAGAAAGCAGAACATCATTTTTCAGAAAAATGTTACGATGATATATATCAATTGATGTCTGAGTTGCTTTCTGTTGATAACATAATGACTGATAGCTTTTATAATAAAAAAAATTCGGTAATTTACCAAAGAGCGTACCCAAATATTGGTATTTACCAAAAGGCGTACCATGGTTTCATTGTTACCAAATAACGCACTTATTTTAGTGAACTTCCTCTTATACCCCTCCTGCCAAAGTACTGCATGTCATTTTCATTCTCTTTCTCTTTTTCAATAATGAATTTCGAGACATTTAAAAATATTTTTTCACTTTTTATTTTAAAATAATATATTATGGAATCGGATAAAAAACGTACGATAAAAATCGAAAAAATATTTCAATTAAAAAAATATCTCAATTAATAATTTAATATTTTTTAAAAATATAAATAAATAATTTTTTTTATATTTGATTAATATAAATTAATATATTTAATAATATTATTAAATATATTAATATATAAAAAACTTAAAAAAAAGTTGAAGTTTTTTTTTTGATTTCAAACAGCGTGGGCTTGAAATAAAATATTTTAGGCCCTGCGAGGGCCTGAAATATTTTATTTCAGGCCCAGCGTGGGCCTGAAATATTTTATTTCAGGCCCAGCATGGGCTTGAAATAACTCAGGGCCTGAAATCTTACGTCGAATTGAAATCATGTGTTATGATAGGTTTTTTTACGTAGGTCTAAAACTTAAAGAAACATCTCTTTATATTTTTGAAATCACAATAAAAATTATTGAGAAAGACTACCTACGAGAGGAATTCTAATTAATATAAAATAAGGATTATATTAAAAATGAACATATATTGATTTTTTAATAAAAAAGTCAAAATTATTTATTATATTAATTTAAATATTATATATTATATTAATATATTTAATTTTTATAAGTTTTGATAGGAGGGCCTGAAGTCATCTGACTTCAGGTCCTGCGTAAATAATTAATTTAATCAAAATAATTAATTATAAAAAAACTTCTAATGATTATTTTTGGTGTCCAAACTTCTAATGATTATAAATTATGTTGCAATAGGAGTTTTCTAGGTCTATCAGTGGGTTTCGCTCAAAACCCACTGATATTTTTTTAGAAATCCAGATATGAGAGGTCTATCAGTAGGTTTTGCTCAAAACCCACTGATGGAACTAAACTACACCTATTACTTTGGGAAAAATAAAAATTTAAGGTTTGGACACCTAAAATATTTTCTCCAACCTCAACCCTAACTTTTGATAATGGTATTTCAGAAATCCAGATATGGGAGGTCCATCAGTGGGTTTTGCTCAAAACCCACTGATGGAACTAAACTACACTTATTGCTTTGGGAAAAATAATAATTTGAGGTTTGGACACCTAAAATACATTCTCCTAACTCTACCCTAACTATTGATAATGTTATTTCAGAAATACAGATATGAGAGATCCATCAGTGGGTTTTGCTCAAAACCCACTGATGGAAGAACTAAACTACACCTATTACTTTGGGAAAATTAATAATTTAATAATTTTTAAAAATATAAATAAATAATTTTTTATATTTGATTAATATATTTAATAATATTATTAAATATATTAATATATAAAAAATAATAAAAAATTGAATTTTTTTTGATTCCAGGCTGCGTGGGCTTGAAATCAAAAAGATTTCAGGCCCTCCTATCAAAACCTATTAAAATTAAATATATTAATATAATATATAATATTTAAATTAATATAATAAATAATATTTGACTTTTTTATACAAAGAATAGATAGATATATATATATATATATATATATATATATATAAAAGCTCATTTTTAATATAATCCTCATTTTATATTAATTAGAATTCCTCTCGTAGGTAGTCTTTCTCAATAATTTTTATTGTGATTTCAAAAATATAAAAAGATGTTTCTTTACATTTTAGACCTACGTAAAAAAACCTATCATAACACATGATTTCAATTCGACGCAAGATTTCAGGCCCTGAGTTATTTCAGGCCCACGCTGGGCCTGAAATAAAATATTTCAGGCCCTCGCTGGGCCTGAAATAAAATATTTCAGGCCCAGCGTGGGCCTGAAAATTTTATTTCAGGCCCACGATGTTTGAAATCAAAAAAAAACTTCAACTTTTTTTAAAGTTTTTTATATATTAATATATTTAATAATATTATTAAATATATTAATTTATATTAATCAAATATAAAAAATTATTTATTTATATTTTTAAAAATTATTAAATTATTAATTTTCCCAAAGTAATAGGTGTAGTTTAGTTCTTCCATCAGTGAGTTTTGAGCAAAACCCACTGATGGACTTCCCATATCTGTATTTCTGAAAAAACATTATCAATAGTTAGAGTAGAGTTAGGAGAATGTATTTTAGGTGTCCAAACCTCAAATTATTATTTTTCCCAAAGTAATAGGTGTAGTTTAGTTCCATCAGTGGGTTTTGAGCAAAACCCACTGATGGACCTTCCATATCTGAATTTCTGAAATATCATTATCAAAAGTTAGGGTTGAGGTTGGAGAAAATCACTACAAGAATTTTTGCAATCAACAACGCCCAATCGACAACGTTTTTTAAAAAAAACGTTGTCTTTTTTTGTTTTACAACGTTTTTAGTGAAAAACGTTGTCTATGTGTTTTACTTTTTAATAACGACAACGTTTTATAATGATGCGATGTGCTTAGTGTTGTGGTTTCGGATGAAAGACAACGCTGTTACAAAAGCGTTTTTTAAAAGCGTTGTTGTATTTCCCGCTAAATTAAAAAACATATCCCCTCCCTCCACCTCGCTTATTGCCAACCCTCGGCGGCTCGCGAAAAATCTCTCCGCGCTTCTTTTCTCCGCGAAATATCTCCCTCCACCTCCCTCCACCTCCCTCATTGCCACCTCCCTCGTCCTCTCCTCTCCACGAAATCGACATTGTGTACGATCTGGTGAACATACATCTTCTCCTAGCTCACCTCCAAGAAGTATCCTCCACGAGCTCTTCGTCCGTCGAGTGGAAATTGAACCCCAGCGGCAGCATCACGATGCTCGCCACTACCCTCTCCATCTCTCTCTCTCGCAGTCGCCGACGTTCTGACTCTGTGGCGGTCAGATTTCAAGCTTCCGCTGGTGACGCTCGGGGAGAAGTGGGTTGCAAATTACTACACCAAGGTACATCCTCCTCGAATCACACTTCTCTCTTACCGCTTTGGGAGTAAGATCGATAGATTCTAAAACCCTAGGCATTTTCCAGTTTAGGGTTTCCGAAATCCTTAAGGGTTTCTGAAATGGAATGTATGCTACTTCCAGATTCCCAGTGTCTGTTGCAACCCAAACCTGGAAGTACAACAGTATGCTATTAGGTGTACTAGATCAGGTGTTCTAAGAATCTACGAATGAAATAAAAGATAACAGTATGCATAACGTATCCATTTTTCTTCACAGATGATGTTTTATAAAAGTACAACAGTATGCATTTTTCTTCACTCATAATGTTTCAATCTTTAGAATAAGACTGTCATTCACCGAAGATATTAGAATACAAGAGACTTTGATCTATTCCGTAACATATATGTTGGGAGACATACAAATTCAGATTGAGAGGTTATCCAGTCTACATAATCAAAATATTATATTTGTTTTGCAGAAATTAAATGATAAAATGGATCTTTTGTTCGGATGTTTTACTTGACTCTACTCGTTTATTTCTTGATAATGTTTCTGAAGAATTGAATCCATTGATTGATTAACAGACATTTACAAAAAAAGAGTCATCTATAGATAACAATATATTGGATTCCTACCTATGAAATTTCAGCCAAAAAATTTCTCTGTAGTAAACTACTAATCGAACTTACTTATAGTTTGAAATGTGAATTGTTTGAATAATTTATCTAAGTTAGAAATTTAAGTTAATAGAAGAAGTTCTATTCGCTTAATCAATTATTCCCTCCTAATCCTTTATTTGTTCGCAACTTCCTATGAATCAATACAAAAGAATTCCGGCTGACACCAGAAAGAAGAAATGGTAATCTTTGGCAAACAAGTGAAAAAAATAATCACTGTTTCAAAATAAGGTGACATAAGAAAAAGCATCCCTCATTTTCTGTATGTCGAATGGAGGATTTGTAAGATCAGTAATCCTTTCTATAAAGATTTCAATATTTTTTTTAAAATTTTTGACACTTTTCCTTTGTATTATCTTCCTCTGTATGACTATTACTAAGAATAGGATAAAAGCAACGAATTCCAAACATCTTGCAAACGTAAAGAAACATAAACAAAGCAATAAAAATTTTCCACATTTAGCCAACTTGATGTTAAGAAATTTTCCAAAATTTAGCCACATTAATAGAAATGTATCTATTTAGCCACATTTAGCCACATTAATAGAAATGTATCTATTTAGCCACATTAATAGAAAATTTTCCAAAATTTTCCACATTAATAAAAATTCCAAAATTTTCCACATTTAGCCACATTAATAGAAATGTATCTATTTTAGATCTGATATATACCAAAATTTTCTGAATACAAAGTTAGATATTGAAGCATAGCTTCTATTAAAAGACCTTTTAGTTGATATATTAAGAATTATCATCCTCAACTATCATCTTCTACGTGGAGATGGAATCAACCTAGTAATACATAAGGGACTATTATACCGTCGAATCCATATTTAAAGCAACTAAGCATACATTGAGCCTCAATAAAATCTCTATCTTGTATATATATATATATATATATATATATATATATATATATATATATATATATATATATATATATATATATATATATATATATATATATATATATATATATATATATATATATATATATATATATATATATATATATATATATATATTTTGAAGATAATCCCAAGATCTGCATTTTAAAGAAAGAATAATCTGTATTATTAGTCTGAATGAGATAGTAAAAGTAACATGGCCTATTATACAATGTTCTACCTGCTTTTCTCTTGAGGAAATAAGCTAACACAATCACTACAAAAAAAACACCCATATAGGAGTGGTTTTTTTGACTTTCAAGAGCGGTTTTCAACCACTCCTACACTTTTACCAACGGTTGGAAAACCGCTCCTCTTATTGCCGTCCCTATATCTTATAGTAGCGGTCTTCTTAACCGTTGGTAAAACTTATAAAACCGCTCCTATTTTTACTTTGTAGGTACGGTTTGAAACTGGTCTTACACATTATACATATAACAACGGTTTCAGACCGCTTTTGTAGTTATAAATTTAGGAGCGGTTCAAACCGCTACAAAACCCTTTAGGTGTTAGAATGGTTTTAAACCGCTTCTATACATCATGGATATAAGAGCGATTTCAAAATGCTATTAATACTAGAAATTAAGGATCGGTTTTAAACCGCTCCTAAATATGGGAATAGGAGCACATCAAAATGCTATTAAAGCTTTAAATTTAGGAGTTGTTCAAACCATGATATTTAATATTTCAATCCACCAAATCAATATATAATATTATTAAACAATTATCCTCCAAAACAATAATAAGAGTAGTCCAAATGCTAATATAAAATAACAGTCATAATGTTCCAAATTCAATAGTTACTAAAAGTACTAACATCAGACAAATACTTTTTTTCAAAATTCTATCTAATCTTTATCTGGCTCTGATACTGAAGGAGATCTATGACCACTTTCATGTGCATTTGATGGAGAACTTCTATGTTGCCGCATAATATCTGCCAAGATAGTTGCCATCTGAAAAATAAATTTAATTTAATATATCATGCTTCTATATAAGTATTTTTGAACATTAGTATTCAATATGTTACTACCTGTGTAGGTAATAATTCAGTCTCACGAGATCCCCCAGCAATTCCAGATATCATACTTTGGATGACATTGATAAAATTTTGAATCTGTTGTTCATGCATCTGCCTTATCCGCTCCATTTCTGCCTGTCTCTGTGCTTCCATATTTTTCATTTTTTCTTCCATTTCTTGCAACTTATCATTAACATCAGAAGTAGGAAGATTATCTTGTCTAAAAATTATTCTTCGATTACACTGCTCTGGGAAAACTTGGATAGGTAATACACCAATTCCTAAACATCGAACATGACCAGAATGCTCTGACTCAAATACCTCCCTGAACAAAAATATATAATTAATATTGTATAATATTTAGTAATTTTATTAAAAATGAAATTCTAAATGGATACCGAAATGCATCTTCGTGAATTTCTGTTATTTGCGTTCCCTCAAGCTTGTCTCAGAGATGACGTTGCACAACTCTATTTAATTCATCCTAACACAAAAATTGTCTCAATAAAATAAATAGCATATTGAAAAGTTATTTCGAAAAGTTAAAACAATTATTACCTCAACTCTTATTGCTTCATGATCAACAAGAGCACCTCTTTTTTTTTTTACTTTGTCGACTGAGATGAAATAGTTCAATGTGAGTTGGCTTTCTACCATTTTCCTGAATCTAAGTACAAAAAAAATCATTTTAGATTGAATATGCAAATAATAATAACTCGAATACATACAAATTGATATTAACATAACAAATTGATCAAATAAATACATACAAATTTGTCTTTCAATGAGGGAATATTTGTTCATCCTTGTGCATGAATCCCTCGTTTTTTACTCCCATTTTCTCGATTTATTTTTGATGTCCTCTGAAACAAAAAAAATTGCAACAAATTTATGCATACTAATATATTAAAATTAATCAATACAAGAACTACCTCATTAGACTTCCAATAACGACATAAAATTTCCCAAACATCTGATGTGAGATCATGGAGAATGGGACGGATACACATAAGTTCATTTAATGAAATATTTGGATCATAAGAAGTAGCCTTAATTTCAACCTTCCACCGCCTCCATGAACCTCCCATCATTTGCATCACCCTAATTCTATGTTGATCGGGGATATCAAAATGTGCCTGTAAATATTAAATAAATTATGATAATAATGTTTTAAATTCAATATTAAAATATGACATTTATCAACTTACTGTTACATATCTCCATGCATCATCCAAACAATTCTTCGTCATTTTTCTCCAATCCAAAAAACTAAGGGGCAACACATTTCCATTTCGAGCAATGGTGCTGACAAAATTGGCAAGTGTTGGCTGCATTTCGTCATATGGTTGACCTCTTTCATTAAATTTTACAATTAGACGATCACCGGTTGGTAAGGCATGAACATCCTTCATAACAGTTTTTCCACATTTCTTTTGTTGGCTTCAGGTTGAAGGCATGATCTCATTTTGACCTGAAAAAGGTGCAACATAATTTTTATTTCGAGTTATAAACATAATCAACAATTCAAAACAAAAAAAAATTATTAACCTTGCTCAATTATCGCTTCAATCATTAACTAATCTCAATTAATGGATGATACTAATTAATCTCAATTCCTTGTGTAGATTTAATCTATCCCTTCAATAACCCGACACCAATCCCTCCAAATGACTAAATTAGATTTGAATATATTATCCCTTAATTAAATAATCCTCTCATTAATTGTTTAATAACTCAATTAATCTAATGATTAGATGTTAGTTGATTCTATCACATTAATCAATCAACTAGTTCATCCTAATAATCCATTACCATCTTATTATGATTAACATACCAATTGATCGCTTGATCCATTTAACTGATACCTTCAATTAACTCATAAATCTTAATCGATCTAGACAACTCTATTGAATTAATCTAATCCATTGATCAGTTTAGAGTTAATCCTATTATCAACCTTAACTAATCGTTGACATTAAACAAGTTCGAAAACAACCTAACCAACAGTTAATACAAAACAAAATAGAACAATAAACCTCATAACACAATTAAATTACCTAATCCATTCATTAATTCTATAACTGATCAGATTAATCGTCCATCGATTTAAATACACCACTCATATGAACCCATTACCACCTACTGACCAAATCCATGCCCTTAACTAAACTGGCAACAAAATTTACCTGAGGCTAAGGAAGATCAGTGGTGATGGCTTGCCGATAGGGATCGAGATCTGGCCTCTCTTGAGGCAGCGGCGACACCTGGGTCGTGGTCGAGAGAAAAAAAAACCAACGACAATGATCCGCGTGATGGAGAAGTGTAGCGGCATCAGATACGGAGGGAGGCGGCGTCTGCGGTGTCGTTGCTTCGGCTGTCGTGAGCAAGAGCACCCGAGGTCCGGCGGGGGAAACGACCGGAAGAGCCAAGGAAAGAGTTCGCCACAAGGCTGGCTCGGCCGGCGGCGGATCTTGGTGTCGGCGATCCGAGAGAAAGGGAGGCGAGGCACAGGGCTTCGCTTGAAGAAGAGGCGTCGGCATTTCCCTTGCGTGCGGAGAAGAAGGGGGAGACACGGCGAGTCCCGTACTTCGGCCGGTGGCGCTGCCTCCTGTGACGACGATGCAATGAGGAGATCGCGAGTGGGGCGAGGGCGATCGGGCGAGAGGAAGAGAAAAAGATCGGGAGTTGCGGCGGTGAGGGCTAGGGCAGGGAAAAGATTTATATAAATAAATATATATATATATATATATTAATTTCTAAATTTGAACTTTTCCTTAAATAATTCTAAACTAACCCATCTTGTATTAATTAGTCCCACAAACTTATCCAATACTATCATAAAATTATTCCAAAATTTTCAATCTAATTATTTCCAATTTTTAACTCCTATTTAACTTAGGTTTTGAAGAAATTAAAACTCAGGTTTTAATTAAAAATAACTCACATAATTTTTTCCAATTAAGTTGGACGCATGCAACAATAGTACTTTTATTTAATTTTTTTAATTAAATAATTAAGTCAATAAAATTTTATTTTTAGGATTTAGATATTATTTAATAATAATAAATATATAAAAATTTCAAATTGACAAAAACATAATTACAATTAAGTTGGATGTATAATTAGTGTTTTTATTTATTTTTTTTAAAATAAATAATTAAGCCAATAAAATCTTATTTTTAGAATTTAGATATTATATTATAATAATAAATAAATAAAAATTTCATATTGAAAAATATTTGAGATGCTCCGATGTAAAATGTCCGGCATCACATTTTCCATAATATATAAATATATAAATAAAATGTATTAAAAAATTAAATAAATTTGAAGCATGGTATAAGTTTATTTAATTGTAGGAAAATATTATTTTTTTTCACTATGTGAAAACTTAAAAGAGTATCAAATCCTTTGTAAAAATTGAATGGTGATATACAACTCTGTATTTTTAAAATTTGATTAAAACATTCTCTCTTTTTTAGCATCATAATAATTGTATATCTAAATTATTTTACCATAAATTTTAAGTCATATATGAGTACTTTAATTTGAATAACAGAAAATAATTTTAGTAGAAATGTTTGATACAGAATCGCTATTAAAAGTATCCAATATTAGCGGTTTCATGATTGTTTCTAATAGTTGTAGCAATAAGAGCGGTTTACAACCCGGGTTTATATAAATCGATGCTAAAACTATACAATTAATGTAGATTAAAAATCAATTGTACACAATTAGAGTAACAGAAGCGGTTTATAGCAACACTTGATACACATTTTGTTCAAAGAATCCAATAGGAGCGATTTGAAATTCGCTCCTAAAAGTTAAAGCAATTGGAACAGTTAGTAACCCAGAACTGCTACTAAAAATACCCAATAACAGCAGTTTTAAAATCGCTTCTAATAGTTGTATCATTAAGAGCGGTTTATAGGAGCGATTTTTTCAAACCGCTTTTAAAACAATTCAATAAGAGCAGTTTTAAAATTGTTTCAAAAAAGTTAGGCAATAGAAACGGTTTAATTCAAACCGATTTAATTGGTCAATTTACAAAAGCGGTCTTATAACCACTCCTAAAAAACCGCTCCTATATAGGTGTTTTTTTTGTAGTGAATATCCAATTGCGTATTACTACATTATTTACTTCCTATGTTTTGCTAATCATACAGCTACATACAATTTTGATTAATTGTTTGAATATTTTGTTACTATTTCACACTATTGTTTGTGTTAATATTTTAGATTTATTAATTACAGTTCCTTTTTAGGTATTAGCTCATCGTTGATTTATTAGTTAAAACAAGAATGGACAAAGAATGGATGTCAAAGGATAGACTATCCCGTGAATATGAGAATGGAGTTGAGGCTTTCTTGATATTTGCATTGGAAAACAGTAATGATCTGAATATGGGAATATCTTGCCCATGTGCAAAATGTGGTAATCTAAAGAAGAAAAATATACAAACTATAAGGGCACATCTGTATTGTAACGGTATCGATATGACATATCATACATGGATATGGCACGGCGAAAGATCTACGATAGGGATTTCACAAAATGAAATTGATCCAGTAGGGCCTAGAGAATATGTTCGTGATGAACCAATAAATATGGTTCATGATACATATGATAGTTATGCTGAGAATCCAACCCAATTCAATAAGTTACTTGAAGACGCCGAGAAACCTTTATATCCTGGATGTACTAAATTTACAAGGTTATCTGCAATTGTGAAATTATTCAACTTGATGGCCAAATATAGTTGGAGTGATAAAAGTTTCACTGATCTACTCAGTTTGTTAGGAGAAATACTTTCAGATGACAATGAATTGCCTTTATCTTTGTATGATGCAAAGAAAAGCTTATCTGCATTAGGGATGGATTATGTAAAAATTCATGCTTGCCCTAATGATTGTATCTTATACCGGAAGGAGTATGAGAATTTAACCAATTGCCCTACTTGCGAGATGTCGAGGTGGAAGTTGGGCCAAAAAAGTACGATAAAGGAAGGAGTTCCTGCAAAGGTTTTGTGGTACTTCCCTCTTATTCCAAGATTTCAAAGAATGTTTCGGAATAAAGATATATCTAAGCAGTTGACTTGGCATGCGGAAGACAGACTTTGTGATGGATATTTGCGCCATCCAGCTGATACACCTTCTTGGAAAACAGTTGATTGCAAGTGGCCAGATTTTGGTATTGAGTCAAGAAATCTCAGATTAGCTATATCAGCTGATGGGATGAATCCCCATGGTTTAATGAGTTCTGCATATAGTTGTTGGCCAGTTTTAATGATTACTTACAATCTTCCTCCATGGTTGTGTATGAAGAGGAAATTTATGATGCTCACATTGTTAATTTCTGGTCCCAAACAGCCGGGAAATGATATTGATGTTTACTTAGCACCTCTAATTGATGACTTAAAAATCTTATGGGATATAGGTGTCGAAGCATATGATGCATATCAGCAAGAAACATTCCTGCTTAGGGCTATCTTGTTATGGACAATCAATGATTTTCCTGCATATGGGAACATGTCTGGATGTATTGTTAAAGGATATCATGCATGTCCGATTTGTGGTGAAGAAACCTATTCAACAAGGTTGAAGCATGGTAGGAAAATGTCTTATACAGGTCATAGAAGGTTTCTACCAGCAACTCATCCTTATCGAAGGCAACGGAAGGCATTTAATGGGAAGCAAGAGTTGAACCCGGCACCTAAACCATTAAGTGGCGATGAGGTTTTTGAAAGAGTTGAAAGAATTAATTGTCATTGGGGAAAAATGAGTAGAAAGTCTCAATCGAATGATGATGTAAAATCATGTTGGAAAAAAATCAATATTCTTTGAACTTGAATATTGGAAACATCTACACATTCGACATGTTCTTGATGTGATGCACATTGAAAAGAATGTATGTGAAAGTCTTATCGGAACGTTACTTGATATTCCAGGAAAAACAAAGGATGGATTAGCAGCGAGATTAGACCTTTTGGAAATGAATGTAAGGACAGATTTGACACCAAGGATGGGGGAGAAGAAAACATTTTTGCCAGCAGCATGCTATACACTTAGTAAGGATGAGAAAAGAAAAATTTTGAATTCGTTGTATGGAATACAACTTCCATCATGTTACTCATCTAATGTTAAAAACCTGGTGTCGTTGAAGGACTTGAAACTTGTTGGCCTTAAGTCACACGACTACCACGCTTTAATTCAACAATTGCTTCTAGTGGTGATACGTGGAGTTTTGCCCAAACATGTCAGAGCCACTATCACTCGCTTATGTTTCTTCTTCAATATGTTATGTAATAAAGTGATAGATGTCTCAAGATTGGATGATATGCAAAAAGAGATTGTGACAATATTGTGTTTACTTGAAAAGTATTTTCCCCCTTCATTTTTTGATATAATGATTCATTTAACTGTTCATCTAGTGCGGGAGGTGAAACTATGTGGACCAGTTTGGTATAGGTATATGTATCCATTTGAAAGATACATGAAGATTTTGAAGGGTTATGTGCGAAATCGCAATCGACCTGAAGGGTGTATGGCTGAATGTTATATTGCTGAAGAGGCTGTTGAATTTTGCTCATACTATCTGTCTAGTGTGCACACAATTGGGATCCCATCAAGTCATCGACAAATAGAACTTACTCAGCCTTTATCAGGTGCAGTAGTCTGCTCCACTACTCACGATGAGTTGACGCAAGCACATCGTTACATATTGGCAAATGATGATGAGATTGATATCTATATCGAGTAAGAAATCTAACTTATTAATATTTTAATGTGGTTTGCTTACGCTCTATTTGTCACGCCCCGAGACCCAGGAGCTGCTGATCCAATATAAAATCGGACAGCACCTCCCCTGTCCGGCGGACAATTTACACACACACAATATATATCAATCCACGCAGTTTAAATATTTGCACACCCACGCAGTTTATAGGGCCTCAGGCCTCAGATATAAGCAGAAACAACAGTTATATGTTTATAACTATCGAAAAACTAAATCCGAACTCACCTGAGCTGCCAGGGGGCAGGAACAAGACCAAAACCAATCGAAGTCCAACATAGGACTCAAAAGTACAATGCCATCAAATAAAACGTGCATACATGTTTAAAACATAATAGCGGAAGCATAGAAAATACTACAGGGTCCATAAATGAAACAACGGAAAACCAAAAAGGGCTCCTCGGGAGCTGGGGACTGGCGGCTCGGGATCTCCTCGCAGACATCAACCTGAAATAAATATATATGGCAACGGGGTGAGTCCATAGCTCAGCGGATACCCAATAGATATGCATAGAAGGTTATACCAACAATAAGAGTTCAGCTAATACAGTCTCATATCAACAAGAGGGAAAGACTGAAACTGAAAATACTGGGTAGGCACATACCTGAATCCATCCAACCTATACAGAGGGTAAGAAATACCAAAAGAAGACAAATAGGCATATAGTCTCAGATAACAAGTCTCCAGAATATGCGATGTCAAACAAGTGCAGCAAATAAGTGCAGCAAACAATGCACGATGCAAAGTATGCACATGGTGCAATGACATGTGTCACCCCCTAGTCCCAGTCAGGATATCGTCCACGACGTCCGCGTGGGTAGAGCTGTGACAAACTGTACGCACCCTGCCATCACTGCTCCTGAGTGACCGGGTGGACAGGATGCTGGCCGGGGGACCACCCCCTACCTCATGTATATATGAGGGAGCTCCGCTCTCATCTCCTCGTGGCTCAGTACGAGAAGGGACCCCTGGCTGCTACCACGCCCGCGCTCACCCTCCTCATAGTGGCCGAACGGAGCAATACAGGGCAAATGCACACATCTACGGTATCCACTAACCCATGAGTGGCCGTGCGTGCATATCATGTACCGGAAGACGATTAGGCTCACCACAAGGGAGTCGCTGATCGCCGGCATGCAACAGTGCAAGGATGGTGTATGATAGATACACATACCTCCCTCCCCAAGTCCTCAGTATACTAGGTCTCAGTCTGAAATCCTACAACAGGAAATACAGGTAACCTACAAGGTATACTGGCCTGAAACTACAGATCTCTCAAGGTCAAGTGCAAGAGGTACATCCCGATATCTAAGCATACACACAGATATGGCAATACCAGAGACTATATGGAACTAACAGCAGAATAACTCAGGGATGAACAACAAGTATCCAGAACTGGCATAATAAACAGGGATAAACAACAATATCCAGAACAGACATGATAACCAGGGATAGCGTAGGATCTTACTACTATCTATAACATTCTATGCATAACAAAATGACAATATCAAAATAGATAAGTCAAAGGGTACCCGCCTCCAACGAGTAGAAGTAGTCCGTATCAAAAAGAACCTTCCGTTCGTTAATCAGCGAGGATAATTCCAATTAATGCCCTGTATCAAAGGCATAGTCTTTAGCCAAAATAATATGTAATTTATAGCTAACGGGCTATCTCAAGTAATTAGGATCTTTCTAATTATTATTGTTTCATCTAATTAACCATAATCAGATGATTAGCCCTTAAAACCAATATCCAAATCCGAAACACCAACGAAAAGTGATACATGACAACACTTTACCACCCAATACATCAAACAACAAGTTCTTTTAACCACTATGGCCCACGACAGGGGAAGCATGTTTAAAGATCAAAACCAACACCTCACAACAGAGTAATGCAGAGTGAACAAGACTAAGTAAAAGGAACAAAACACAGCAAACTTCAATATCTATCCTTCGATTAACAAACCAACACTTTCAAAGAGATCTAACACAGCCCATTACTAACTACAAACCCCTAAACAGGAAACAACCTACTATTTCAATCCATTTGAAGCACATTTCCAAACAAAACAACCTACTTTCAATTCATACACCATAATCAACTCTAAACCAAAATCTAATTCCAAATCGTAACTCTAAATCAACAATTGATTCCTCCTTACTAATCTAATATAGAATACCATCAATCCATTTGGATAACAGGTCATCCAAAATCCAATCCAAGCAAACTATGCTTACCTAATGGTTGTCGATCAAGAATCCAACCTCAGCCACGGGAGAATTAAGAAGAGAAGAAGAATCAGCAAGCCTTGGATCCGGGACTGAGCCAACCATCCACATCTGCAATAGGGATTTAGTCCATCTTCAAGCCCATCCACAGGTTCCTATCCTGCCCAAACAAGCCACACGCGATTTGATTTCCAGAGATAGCATCACGATCGGTGCCAACCAACACCGCAAGGGTCTCTTCAGAAGATCTGTGAGGGAATACTTACCCACCGGAGACAAGCCACCCAGCAAACGAACGGTCGGTCAACTCCAAGGAAAAGCTCGCGCTCTAAAGGGATCCCTCAGCCGCTTGCCGAAACAAAGCATTGAGGGAGGTGAGCCATGTCGCGGAAACAAGAAGAACTGACTGGGACAATCTTCTATGGTGATCGTTTGAGGCAGACGAGGAAGAAGATGAAGCTGCGGCAAAGGGCTAGGGCACGCGAAGGATGAAGGGAGAAGAAAGGTGCGGCTGCGGGGGTTGTCGCGACAACCGGGGGAAGAGTAGGTTAATAAGCTGTGGCATTTTGCACTTTAGTCCAGCCAAGTTCTGCCTAATCACAAAACCACCCCTAGGATTCAAATTGATTACAAGTTAGTCCTTATAAATGTTTATTTAATTACATTTTGGTCCCTAAGTTTGTCTCCTAGGGCTCGAAAGCTCCGGAACCTATCCGGTAATTCTCCAAAAATTTTCGGGACCTAACTAAAAGTGTCGGATTTAACAGCCAGTGACCCTCCTTGCCACAGTGATGGCAAGTGCCTTTTGGTGTCTTTTCAGTCTTTTTGGCCTTTTTCTTCTTTCCTTTATTCTGTTCTTTGGCCTTCCTCTTAGAACCTTTCTTCGAGGAACTAACTAACAGCACCGTTTTCTGATCCTGCTTCACAGAAGGCTCTATAGTCTTCAGCAGGTTTAGCAACTCAGGAATGGTAGTCTCCAGTTTGTTCATCCGATATTTCATCACAAATTGTGAATAACTTTTGTGCAAATAATGCAGAATTAAGTCAATACTTAGTTCATGATCCATTGCAAAACCGAGTGTACTCAGTCGCTCAATGTACCCCAACATCTTCAACACAAACTGTGAGACAGATGTGCCTTCCTGCATCTTAGAGGTGAAGAGGAGTCTGGAGACCTCGAACCTTTCGGATCTTGCCTGCTCGTCAAATAACTCATGAAGATGGAAGATGATGGTATAAGCATCCATATGCTCATGCTGCTTTTGCAGCTCAGGTACCATAGCGGCTAGCATGATGCAACTTGCAAGTTCAGAATCGTTTACATGTTTCTGATAGGCCACTAACTGGTCTGGAGTTGCATTTTCTGGAGGACGGTTGGGAAGTAGTTCTTCAAGGACATAAGCAAGCTTTTCTGCCTTGAGGACTATCCTTAGGTTTCGAAGCCAGTCCATGAAGTTTGGCCCAGTCAGCTTATTGGTGTCCAAAATGGAACGCAAATTTAGAAAAGACATGATCGAGTGATTATCCTAGAAATACAAATTGAGCTTATGTGAGAAGAATGATAAAGAATGCATCAACATACATTAATTAAATCCTATTTAATTTTTCGAATTGAATAACCCTTTTTATCAATTCGGGAGATCGTAGGAACATCTCCAAATAGGTTGATATCCAACCATAGATAAGAACAACCATGGCTGTGGCCATCAAGTTATTCTTAGCTATGAAGGTAGGTAATTATACCGATTACATATCACATATATGTAATTATCACTTTATGCTATCAACTAATTGAATGTTTGCATAAATCATTGGGTTGTTAACTCATTAACAAGTATGCAACAATATACATAGCACCCAACTGCACCTCTCTTTACATCGACCTTGGCTGTGGCACAACAAATCGATGCTCCAAGCTTAAGGCTGACCCATTAATCAAGAAATAGTTTTAATATGGTTGGAGCTCATTCAACCATTTAGTCAAGCTTGGATGTGTCCAACAACCAAAACTAAGGATTGACATCTGACTCCAACTATATTTATCATAAACTAATTCCATGGTTTGAACATGTTGAGGTTCAAGCCGGGCATGGATGTGTCCATCAACCCAAACGAGAAACAAAACTCCGGTTCTAACCATATTAATGGAAGGTATTGGTCTTAATATTTTGTAAGGGGTTCTGGGTCTCATCCTTTCTTTTCTAAGCACATTCATGACATATAATTATGTCATGTACTAACGATTTCCTTAATAAAGTATGTATGTGACTTAATTTATCAAGTCTCATTAATTGAATTAGGAACCGGATTTCCTAATTCTAATTTCATACTTTATTCAAGGAATTGATTTGGGAAATAATTTCCTAAATTGTCATAATCAATTTCGGAAATAATATGTTTAAGACTTTGATTTCTCTAAATCAAACCTTATTAAATTAAGAGACAGATTCCCTTAATTCAACCACATATTATTTTCATGAAAATCTTATTTAAGAAAACTCTATAGGAAACCATTTTCCTAATTAATTTTGGAAACAACAATATGTAAGAGCAACACCTCTTAAATCAAATAAGGAAATTATCATTTGAGAATCACCTCAAAATTTCCAAGATTTGATTACATATTTTATTTATGGATTTATTAATTACAACAAAATATTTTCTTTGGGTGGCTCCCCGAGGCTCAGATACCCAAAAAAAGGAATTTGTTGTAAATCTAATTTGGTCCGCTCCCCGAGGCGTAACCAAATTAAATATGACAATTTTATTCAAAAATAGGAAATTAAATTACAACAACTAACTTTAAATTGGACGGCTCCCCGAGGCTCAATCCAAAATAAAGAATTTTGTTGATAATTTAAAACCAATTCGAATTTAATTATCAATTAATGATCCATAAATTTGTCTAGACTTTCTTTGAAAGAAAGTGTCCAAAATTGCAAGATTTCATAATAGGTTTTCAGAATAATTGTAAGTTTCTGGTATAAAGAAAACTTACATATTTCCAAAATTAGAAAATTTCCAAAATAGGAAATTTTCAAAATTGGAAAGTTTCCAAAAATGGGAAGTTTTCACAATTATCATAAAATTTCAGAAACTAGGATATTTCAAAAGTTTGCGAAATTTCATGAGGATTTCTATACTTTGAAATTCCTAAATCTAAAATTTATCATAATTGGAAAGTTTCCATAATTGGAAAATTTTCCAAAATTGAGATCATGACAAAGTTTTCCGCAAAACAATTATATGATTATGTCGAACACTAACCGGCTCTGATACCACTGTTGGGACCGGGTGTATGTTGACATGGATGCGAGTTCGTAATTTTAAAATTTAATTACGTGCAGCGGAAGATTTAGCATAAATAATTTCTCAAATTATTTAACCGTACATCTAAGCATGCAACCTTATATTATGTAGACATGATCATATATTAAAATTTTGCAGAAAGTAAACTAATTTACTTAATACCTCGCGTAACTCGAAGGAAGGGATGAGATCCAACCGTAGCGTCCCTTGGAAGCTCCGCCTCTATTCGCGTCCACGCCGAGTTTTCTTCGAGATGACTTCGCAAAGCCACGAGTTTCGTGCCGACAAGAACTACTAGATTCTCCAAAGGCATGACAAGAATACCAAGAGAGAGATGGAAAGACTAACCACCAAACGAAGAACAGAATTAAGATTCCGGGAGGAAGGAAGGAGTTGCGCCCGCTTCTTCTTCTTCTTTGGCAGCTTCTTGGTGTTGGAAACTTACGGCAAAGGGGAGGACCTCTAGGGCCGGCGGCACTAGAAGAGGGAGAAGGAGAGAAGGAGAGAGAGAGAGGGCTTATTTCTAGATCTCTTGGATTAAGAATCAAGCCTTGCCTTAGTTCCTTTATATAGTAGCCTCTCTACCGCCAAGTCTCCTTTTATGGAATAAATTTTCATAAGAAATTTATCATATAAATTTTTCTATGAATTATTCCATCATGCCAAGTTTTTATCATAATTTAATTTACAATAAAAACAATCATGTCTCCCTTTTCTTATGGAAAGAAATTTCTTTATATAAACTTCTTTATATAAATTTCTTTATATAAATTTCTTTAGATAAATTTCTTTATCATGGTAAATCAATCTATTATTGATTTTATAAAATAAAATAAACCAATCCATGGTTCATTTTAATTTCCATAAAAAATAAATCCGTTTATATAAATTTCTTTATATAAATTTTTTATATAAGTTTCTTTATCCATAATTTTATAAAACAAACCGCGCTCGGTTTATTTTATAATTTGAACCAAACAATTTGGTTCTCCCCTTTTAATGTGGCCAGCCAAACAAAGAGGGTGGGAACCAAACCCAAGCCATGACCTCACGAATTAAACTCATTTAATTCGTTCAATAAGTCTTCAAAAGACTTAACCATTTTATGCTTCCGATGCGTCTCTGAAAATTCAGATTCGACTTATCTCTCTTGATCGGAAAATCTAATTTTTCAACTCGTTTTAAATCCCTCGGATTACTCGTAGTGCGTGTGACTAAATAGGCTTTCGATTTATGTTGGTCGTCTATAATTCATCAATTATAGAACGATCATGAGTGGCACCTAGTAGTACATCATGATCCCCAATTAATCGAAAGATCAACAGTTGACCTAAGAAATTATTCTGAAACCCTTCATCAGCTCTAATGAATCATGTCTCATTCCCTTCACCATCTTATACACACTTGGTTCAGGACATGGTCTATGTGTGTCAGTCCCCACAAGCCTGACTACGTCACACCTAGCCCAAGTAATGTCTTTCTCGTCCAACGGATTCTAATTACTCTCATGTCTTTAAGAGATTGATACTCTGAACATGTCATGCTCTGGCTAGATGCTTCAAGTAACAATCCGACGATAGGCCTTGGGTATACATCTCCTCGCAAGGAGTGGTGAATCCTTTGTAGGCTGTTCAAACATCTTCGGGCACTTCGGCTTATACCCAACCATCCTGGGTCCACACCTCCTTGCAGATCCTTGCTTAAGATGTCAAAGTATAAGTCTCCATGACCAAGATGACTTGAACACCGCAAGTCAAAGGAACATCGCACTTACGCTGCAGTAAGAACTTCACTGACATGTCTATATGTAGACTACCATATGAAGTTTTATAGCCAGTCACTCCAATGAACTAGTTCCCTTAACTAGCATTCATGTTTATCTCCAGACATCCCAATGTCACCAGCCAGTGAGAATCAGCTGATTAGAGAATAACCCATGCTAGTCTCAAGAGAATTGATAGTGTCCGTTTTTATCAATTCATCGACTAGGGACAATTTCAATACTTCACAATTGCACATGTAGAGATAATCACTAGTTGTGAATTCATCACAAATTCTCTCATACTGTGAATTGTATTGTGGACATTCAGTAAATGAATTTAAGATTTTAATCAAATACACGAACATGTATACTCAAATAGTGAATATTCATTTATTAAAGTAAATGATTATAATCATAAGGCGATTGCCTTAGGACACTTCTCTCATATTACTAACAGGTGGGGCATAAGATGAACCATCAAGAGATGCTCTCAGGTGAAATAAATGATGTCATCTCTGCCATGCTCCCTAGTGAAGCATGTAAGGTCTTTTCCGGACTCCCAGTGAAACATGTGGTTCCATCTCCATCGGGCTCTCCCAGAAAAGATGCAACCTTATCTCTGCTATACTCCCTAGTGACGCCGAAAACACCTGGTAGAAGGGGGGACGATGGAGGATGTACTAGAAGGTGGTACGCTTCATAGGGGACTATGGGAGTGCCTGACTTAGCCTGAACAGACGAACTTTGCACCCCTTGAGGAGGCGGACCTCCTCCCTTGCCGGGTTCCCCTCTAGGCTGAAACTCGATTCCCTTTCTGATCCATTAGGATGAGAAGGGAAGATGGGTGGGAATGAACGCATTGGCCTTCCACCTTTATAGAGGAGGTTGCCCCTCCGCATTTAATGCAGGCACAAAGTAGAAGCGATAGTAGCCGCCATTACTGAAGTGTCGCGTCGATTGGCATGCCTCTGCAGCGCCTCGAAATTCGCAACCCTTTATGGGTCAATTCAACGGATTGCTTGGGGCCCGAAGATGACGTTTCGGAGACCGCAAACACTCCCTAGAGAAAGGAGTCGAGATGGGTCCCGCAGAAGAGTAGTCGCAGGCATGGTAGTTGGGCTTGCGGGGGTTAGCCTGGGGGGATCCGCACCCAGGATCAGACCCGAAAAACCTCTGAAGACGCCTGACGTCACAGGAGGCGTTAGGTCCCTAGGACCAACCCAGGGGATGTAGGGGACAAGCAATGGCTCCCTGGATCCCTTACCGCAAGGGCGGAGTGGGAATGCCAATCCTCCAAAGAAGTTGATCTACTGTCTTGCCCCTGTAGTCAAGGAAAAATACAGATACTTCTACTCTCTGTGCCCTCGAGACAAAGATAAATGATACAGGGAGCCAAACGCAAAAGCATACACAGGACACTAAGGCGAAGAGATATTGTCATTATAATCAGTACGGGTACAACAAGGCTAAGCCACCAGGTAACAAATGAACCTACAACTCTTTGTCCTCGGGAGGGAGCTCTTCCCAAACTCGGCCGATGCTCATGAAGCCCAGGTCAGCTTTTGGAGGCAAAAGTTGGGCCCTCTTTAGCTGGTGATAGCCCCGTGGAAGGCTTGCTTCAAGCGCTTAATTACCTGGCCGATAATGATGTCGCCAAACTCATCCGACTCCAGGTACTTAGACTTGAAGTCTGCCTCGACCTCTTTCATGCGAGAAGCCTCGGCTGCCCGAATGTTGCGCGCGTTATCCTTAGCAGCTTCCTAGGCACTCTTTAGCTGCTCCATCTTAGCAGCCATTTTATCTTGGTCCGCTATAGATCGACTGGCGTGCTAAAGGGCGGGGTGAATAACACTTTTTCAGTTGAATCTCTACAAGGTTGTTAGCGTAGCGGAAACAATAATATGCAAAAGAATATAAGAATAATGCTAACAACAATACTTTACTTGGTATCCACCCCGGACGGATGACTAATCCAAGAATCCGTAGGTGGATCAATCCCCGGATAACCACCGGCTAACTCTGTCGCTCCTTGTGGGTGGAGAAACCTCGCCACAACACTTCGGACGCTATTTGAGCACAAGAGACTACTAACTCACTTTACCCAAGCGAGTTTCGCCAAGAGATAGTAGTCTGAAATGAGCCCCTTTAAATAGGGCTCGAATCTGAAACAGTCGCTACCAGTCGACTGCCCCACTAAGATTTGACCGTTACAGTACAACGTTCGAATCCTGGACAGCTATTCCAGTTGGCACCAGTACTGCCCCATGGCTAGTCGACTGGTACACACCCAAGCCTAGGGTTACACTTCCGAGTACATGTCTCTCCGCACTCAAACCCTCCCGGCTTACACCCTGAGTACAAACACTCATACTCAGACCTCATAACCCGGTTGACTCTTCACCAGCAGCCTCGACTGTTGCCTTCACGCCCTCTTCATCTTTGGCCCTCGTCCCTCGGATGTGCACGCAAGCCTCCAGCTTGCCTCCATGCCACCCTTCATGTACGCCTCGTAGTCCACGTCCCTCAGCTCATCGTCCCTGCTATCCACCGGTCTCTCGGATGCGCACGTAAGCCTCCAGCTTGCTTCCATGCCATCCTTCACCCGAAGACATCAACCAAGTCCATGTGTACCTGTACACTTGCACACTCACGTACACATATTAGAATAACAATAAACCCTAACTTAACCATATTGACTACACATCAAAATATTATGATCCTCCAGATCATCTCAGGGCCAATTGCCCCAACAATCTCCCCCTTTTTGATGTATGTCAATATGTTAAGTTAGGTAAACATAGCAGCAATTAGAAATAAAAATAGCAATATCAATTGAAGAACAAAGCATATCAACCAAGAGGCAACCTCCCCCTTAACCTATGCTTTCTTCCATTTTTCAATTCTTAATGCCAATGCCAAGTTAAGTTTTCCCAACTTAACTCTAATGTTTCACAACCTAAACCAAGTTAGTTTCAACCTAAAGCTAACTTAACACTCGAGTTCTCCCCCTTTGACACCATCAAAAAGATTGCCCCAAGCAACCCTACCCCTGGTGCCAAATAAGAACCAACCAGATTTCCAAAAAAAAAACCTATAGAAATCACAAAATAATAATCTGTCCACTCTCCCAGTCGACTGGGATCCTACCAGTCGACTGATACGCTGTTGGCAGAATTTCCAGTCGAAATTCAGAAACACATAAAAATTTCTAGAAAATCTGGAAAAATGTGAAATTTTGCAAGCACGCTTGTTAAGGTATTCCCTACCCTAGAAAAATATTGGTTCATGAAAAACATCAACTGTGCTTGACTTTTGGTATAAACTCAAAAATTCTCAAATAATGTCAACTTTGTATCAACCTTGAAATCCAATCATGATTTCCTATGTTTGCCAATTTCTTTCACCTCCATTTGACATATAGAATGATCCCCAAACTTTCCTTTTTCATATAGATATTTCCATTTTGACAAAAGCTCCCCCTCTTTCTTTCTTAAATCTACATGATCATGCCCTTTTATATATAAACTCCATGATTTGATTTTCAACCAAATTGTATTTAGGTAATATGACAATATAGAATTTCCAAATCATATTATGAACATATATAAGGATCATAACTTAAAAAAACATTTCATCTATTAGCACTTAAAGAGCTTTCAAACAGTAATCAAAACATTATCAAATTAAGAAAAAAATTTCAATAACATAGAAGAGAGTGTATCATACATAGAACCATAAAAACAGTCATGAAATAAACATCCAAGAGAGTAGCTAGGGCCAAAGCCCTGAAGTCATCCAAATAGTTACAATCATCAGAATGGGAAGTGTTTGAGAGGTATAAAAATACATTAGATAATAGTAATGCTCTCAACACTGAACAACTCCCAAAAATTGCATCATCTGGTCAGAACATAGGATCGTCACCGCCTGGAGGAGGAGGAGGAGGAGGAGCCTGAAAAGAGAGATGCCACTGTCGCAGCATCTCGTACATGTCATCCTGGCGGCTGGTAATCCTATCAACTGCCACCTCCATCCTTTGCTCTGTCTGCTGTACTCCATGAATATCCTCACGGATGACGTGAACATCCTCCTGAAGCCTGTGGACATCGGATCGAAGCTGGGTGGACTCTGCACGTGTAACCAGCTCGCCAGGCTCCTCATCTGAACTGGATGACTCTAGACGCTCCCTCCAGACACATGTCCCCTACCTACTCTCAATACCTGCCAAGGATAACTGACGAGTACCTATCTAGTCATAATCCTTGGACAGGTGCCTAACCTGACCACTGGTGACGCGGATACTGAATCACAACTGGAAAAACTCAGTCAACACATAACAGAAAGGTATATAGATTTTCCCATTAACACTTTGGGAAAAGTGATAAATGGAGGTAAATACATGAAGAGACACATCGATGTCCAACCTCCGCTCAAGAGCATACATCATTACTAAGTGAGGCAATCGAATCCTTGCCCTCCCCTTAGTAATAATGGGTAGGATACACTCTATAACAAACTTGTATAGAACATGACTAAATGGACTCATGGGTTTGGCATCAAAAGTATGCTCAGATTCATGCCTATGTCTTCTAAAATAGTGCAAATGAATCTGATCAATGGTCACGTCTGGAAACTCAAGCGGCTCAACAACATTTGGAAAATAGGTATTAACATTGTTTGAAGCCCGACACTCTAAGTAACTGGCCAGAATCATGGCTGTGAAGGGAATGGTAACACCGACCACTCTAGATTCATAAAGACTATTTTCTGAATCAATAGAGGTTAAGTTGGCATAGAACTCCTTGCATAAATCAATATTAACATCATGTTGACAGTATACCAGTTGTTCAATGCCAAAATGGGTGACCATCTCAATGATCTGAGGTCCTTTTTCTTGAAAATAGACTTTGTTTAAGTACTGACAATGCATGGGGACAAACTCATTTTCTTCAAACCTCTTTTTACACTCTAAGCTCCTAAACATAGACTCTTCTGGGGCTTGTGGACCTGGACGTGATGAACCTTCACCCCTAGATCTCTTAAACACAGCCCTAAAGTACCCAATGCATGCATACCAATACCAACCCCCCAAAAAGAAAAATAGCCAAGAAAACATCCACAAAATGCACATTAGTTCCAAAATAAAGTTTTAAATGAAGAACTAGACTTAAAAACATGATACCTTTTCGACATTCTTTTCATGATGTTGATTTTTGAAGGATCGACTTGAAGAAGAGAGTTTTAACAAACCCTAGGGGTAGATTAAGGTTAGAGGAGAACATAGAGAGGGATTTTAGGGCTTAGTGGAGCTTGAGGACGAGGGAGGAGCTCGGGAGAGAAGAAAATCGCCGGGTGGATCACCAAAACCTTAGGGTTTGGCTCCCCCGGCGCGCCCATTTTCTTTTATAAAATCCGCATCCCAGTCGACTGGCAACATGACAGTGAATTGGTTCTGAATGTAAATATATTCTGTGAGTTTTCCCAGTCAACTGGCCTCCTGCCAGTCGACTGGTATCTGAAACTTAGTTTTTTAGCCCGAAATTCAGTAATGCACTATTAATTCCATAAATTCCCAAAAAATCTGAAATCTTGTGGGGAGATTTGTGGATCCAATATCTACCTGGGAAAAATATAATTTCAGTCAAGACTATCCCGAATCCCAAAACTGATACAAACTTCAACTTTTTCTAAATTGTATCATGAAACTTTTCTCAAAAGTTCTAATTTCGACCTCACCTTGATGCTTCTTCGCGTACTCATTCATAATCCATTCAGAGCATCAAGTTATATAGTTTTAGACATTAAAACCACTTTCTCTCAATTAAAATCCCAATTTCTTCCTTTTTCACCATAATTCTCCCTTTAGTGTGCCAATTCTCTATGAGTTAGGCTAACCTTAGCCTTTCAAACCCATTGGCACACTTTATAGCCCATTTAATCTCCTAGAAGGAAACCATCTGAGATCCATTGACCATGGATCTTATTTTGGTTTCTAAATCTCTCCCTTGAGCTCCTAGCCCTAGTTACCTCCCTAGGAGGCTTATCTACAAAGGCAAGCCCACACCGGTGCTTCTCCGATACTTCTTGACCTTCCACTCTCACTCTCTTAACCTTATAGACCTTTTACTTGGTCAATTCCTTTTCTTTTTCTTTAAATGTCTTTTCTTTGTCATTTTTGACTTTCTCCCTACCATAGTCATAGGGCACCCTTGAATATTGCATTTTACTCACACTTGCCCTCTTAGGGTGATATCCTAAATCTGGTCTACCATTCCTAAGAGATTGATCTTTTTACATCATGCTTGTCCCCTTTGACCCTCTAATTGTTAGTGATATGAGAAAAGTGTCCTAAGACAATTGCCTTATGATTGTAATCATTTATTTTAATAAATGAATATTCACTATTTGAGTATACATGTTTATGTATTTGATTGAGATCTTAAACTCATTTACTGAATGTCCGCAATACAATTCACAGCATGAGAGAATTTGTGATGAATTCACAACTAGTGATTATCTCTACATGTGCAATTGTGAAGTATTGAAATTGTCCCTAGTCGATGAATTGATAAAAACGGACACTATCAATTCTCTTGAGACTAGCATGGGTTATTCTCTAATCAGCTGATTCTCACTGGCTGGTGACATTGGGATGTCCGGAGATAAACATGAATGCTAGTTAAGGGAACTAGTTCATTGGAGTGATTGGCTATAAAACTTCATATGGTAGTCTACATATAGACAAGTCAGTGAAGTTCTTACTGCAGCTTAAGTACGATGTTCCTTTGACTTGCGGTGTTCAAGTCATCTTGGTCATGGAGACTTATACTTTGACAGCTTAAGCAAGCATCTCCAAGGAGGTGTGGACCCAGGATGATTGGGTATAATCTGAAGTGCCCGAAGATGTTTGAACAACCTACAAAGGATTCACCACTCCTTGCGAGGAGATGTATACCCAAGGCCTATCGTCGGATTGTTACTCGAAGCCTCTGGCCAGAGCATGACATGTTCAGAGTATGAATCTCTTAAAGACATGAGAGTAATTAGAATCCGTAGGACGAGAAAATGTTACTTGGGCTAGGTGTGACGTAGTCAGCCTTGTGGGGACTGACACACATAGACCATGTCCTAAACCAAGTGGGTATAAGATGGTGAAGGGAATGGAGCACGATTCATTATAGCTGCTGAAGGGTTTCAGAATTGTTTCTGAGGTCAACCGTTGATCTTTCGATTAATTGGGGATCATGATGTACTACTAGGTGCCACTCATGATCGTTCTATAATTGGTTAATTATAGACGACCAACAT
>JAGFNQ010005848.1:0-100707 GCA_024364735.1 Boesenbergia rotunda | reverse complement strand
TGGTTCCTTTGCTTGTGCAATAGCTCTATTGTTGTCGTAGTAAACCGGTATTGCTTCATCAATGGTTGGAACCACACCAAGTTCTGAGATAAACTTCTTGATCAAGACTGCTTCCTTTGCTGCTTCCGAAGCTGCAATATATTCCGCTTTCATGGTAGAAACTGCTACGGTGTCTTGCTTGGAACTTTTCCAGCTTACTGCGCCTCCATTCAAAATAAATATGTATCTGGACTGAGATTTGGAGTCATCCTTATCTGTCTGGAAACTGGCATCTGTATATCCACGTATTATCATATCACCTTCTCCATATATTAGGAACACATCCTTAGTTCTTCTTAAGTACTTGAGGATTGTCTTGACAGCCGCCCAATGATCCATTCCTGGATCACACTGGTATCTGCTTGTGATGCTCAGAGCATATGATACATCGGGCCTAGTACATAACATAGCATACATGATAGATCCTATCGCGGATGCATAAGGAATCTTATTCATGCAAATCCTCTCGTCTTCTGTGCGCGGACACATAGACTTTGAAAGGTTGATCCCATGCCTGATGGGAAGGTAACCTTTCTTGGATTCCGATATGCTAAACCATTCTAGCACTCGGTCTATATATGTAGACTGCGAAAGACCAAGCAACCGTTTTGATCTATCTCTATAGATTATAATCCCAAGGATATAGGTTGCTTCTCCCAGGTCTTTCGTGGAGAAAGTTTTGGACAACCAAATTTTAACTGACTGTAAGACTGATATATCGTTTCCTATAAGTAAAATGTCATCGACATATAACACTAGGAATACGACTGCACTCCCACTAACCTTCTTGTATACACAAGGTTCGTCAGGATTTTGTGAGAAATCAAACTCTTTGATTGTCTCATCAAAACGGATGTTCCAGCTCCTGGATGCTTGCTTTAGTCCATATATGGATCATCGAAGCTTGCATACTTTGGTTTTATTAACCGATGTGAAACCTTCAGGTTGTATCATGTATACATCCTCAAGCAGGTCTCCATTAAGGAAAGCTATTTTCACATTCATTTGCCATATCTCATAATCATAATGAGCTGTTATGGCCAGGAGCATCCGAATGGAATTGAGCATAGCTACTGGCGAATAGGTTTCTTCATAATCAATTCCTTGTTTCTGACGATATCCTTTTGCCACTAATCTAGCCTTAAAGGTAACAACATTACCTTCCATGTCGGTTTTCTTCTTGAAAACCCACTTGCACCCTATGGGCTTAATCCCTTCAGGCGGGTTAACCAAGTCCATACTTGATTTTCGTACATGGAATCCATTTCCGACTTCATGGCTTCAAGTCATTTATCCCTTTCTGAATTTATCAGAACTTCTTCATAACTGATAGGTTCGTCATTGTTAACGAGTAACACGTCGTTCGATTCACTTATGAGAAATCCGTATCTCTATGGAATATTACGTATCCTATCAAACCTACGAAGAAGTGGTGTTGTTTTAGGTTCAACTGATAGCTCATCATTATGAGTTATTAGTTGTGGGTCTAGACTAGGTGTCTCTGTAATGTCTATTAGAGTTTCTTGAACTTCTTCAAGTTCAATGCTACTCCCACTGTTTTCTTGTAAAAGAAATTCTTTTTCCAGAAATACAGCATGCCTTGAAACAAACACCTTTTGTTCCAAGGGATGATAGAATTGGTAACCCTTCGTTTCCTTAGGGTATCCAATAAATAGACATTTATCAGACTTAGCATCCAATTTGTCTGATACAGTCCGCTTTACATAAGCAGGACAACCCCATATTTTAAGGTGAGTTAAATGAGGTTTCTTACTATTCCACGTCTCATATGGAGTAGTAGAGACTACCTTGGTCGGGACTCTGTTTAGTAAGTAAACAACTGTCTTAAGCGCATAGCCCCAAAAGGATTTTAAAAGAGTTGCATGATTCATCATAGATCTAACCATGTCCATCAAGGTTCGGTTACGCCTCTCAGATACACCATTATGCTGTGGTGTATATGGCGGAGTCCATTGAGACAATATCCCATTGTCCCTAAGATAATCTTGAAACTCTTGACTCAAGTATTCACTACCCCGATCGGATTGAAGTATCTTAATACTTTTGTCAAGCAGTTTCTCTACTTCACTTCTGAACTCTTTGAATTTCTCAAAAGCTTCAGATTTGTGTTTCGTTAAGAACACATACCCGAATCGTGAGTGATCATCGATAAAGGTAACGAAGTAGCTATAACCTCCTTGTGCAAGAGTTGGCATTGGTCCACATACATCAGTATGTATTAGACCAAGCAATTCTCCCACTGGTTTACCTTTTCCGAAAAAGGGTAATTTGGTCATCTTGCCTTTTAAGCATGATTCGCATGTATCAAATGAACCGGATTCAAATGATTCTAGAATTCCACATAGGTATAATTTGGTTATGCGTTTCTTACTTACATGGCCAAGACGACAATGCCACTATAGGAGTCTATTTGATTATCTATTCAAGCACGTTTGTTGCTAACTTCGATATTGAAAACGTCACCGGATAAATCTAACGTGTAGATACCATTGTATAAAGTTCCGGTCCCATAAAGAACACCATTTAAAGTTATGTAACAGCAATTGTTACTAAAAGTTAAATGATAACCCTTTTCATTCAAGCATGAAATAGATACAATGTTCTTTATTAACGAAGGAACAAAATAACAATTATCCAATTCTAAGACAAGTCCAGTAGGGAGCTTTAGCAAATATGTTCCGATGGCAACAGCAGCAATCTTTGCTCCATTTCTAACTCGCAAATTCGCTTCTGCCTTGATGAGTCTTCTTCTATTCCTTAGCCCCTGTATGTCATTACATATATGTGAGCTACACCCAGTATCAAGTACCAAGGTGGACGAGGAAATAGAGTGACATTCAAGAACGAAGATACCTGAAGAGGATGGGGCATCGGATGCCTTCTTCTTCAATGACTCAAGATAAACCTTGCAGTTTCTTCGCCAGTGACCCTCCTTGCCACAGTGATGGCAAGTGCCTTTTGGTGCCTTTTCAGTCTTTTTGGCCTTTTTCTTCTTTCCCTTATTCTGTTCTTTAGGCTTCCTCTTAGAGCCTTTCTTTGAGGAATCAACTAACAGTACCGTCTTCTGATCCTACTTTACAGAAGACTCTACAGTCTTCAGCAGGTTGAGCAACTCAGGAATGGAAGTCTCCAGCTTGTTCATCCGATAGTTCATCACAAATTATGAGTAACTCATGGGCAAACAATGCATAATTAAGTCAACACTTAGTTCGTGATCCATTGCAAATATGAGTGTGCCTAGTCGCTCAATGTACCCCAACATCATCAACACAAACTGTGAGACAGAAGTGCCTTCGTGCATCTTAGAGGTGAAGAGGAGTCTGGAGACCTCGAACCTTTTGGATCTCGCCTGCTCGTCAAACAGCTCATGAAGATGGAAGATGATGGTATGAGCATCCATATGCTCATGCTGCTTTTGCAGCTCAGGTACCATAGCGGCCAGCATGATGCAACTCGCAAGTTCAGAATCGGCCACATGTTTCTGATAGGCCACTAACTGTTCTGGAGTTGCATCTTCTGGAGGATGGTTGGGAAGTTGTTCTTCAAGGACATAAGCAAGCTTTTCTGCCTTGAGGACTATCCTCAGGTTTCGAAGTCAGTCCATGAAGTTTGGCCCAGTCAGCTTATTGGTGTCCAAAATGGAACGCAAATTCAGAGAAGACACGATCAAGTGATTATCCTATAAATACAAATTGAGCTTATGTGAGAAGAATGATAAAGAATGCATCAATATACATTAATTAAATCCTATTTATTTTTCGAATTGAATAACCCTTTTTATCAATTCGGGAGATCGTAGGAACATCTCCAAATAGGTTGATATCCAACCATAGATAAGAACAACCATGGCTAGAGTCCATCAAGTTATTCTTAGCTATGAAGGTAGGTAATTATACCGATTACATATGTAACTATCACATTATGCTATCAACTAATTGAATGTTTGCATAAATCATTGGGTTGTTAACTCATTAACAAGTATGCAACAATATACATAGCACCCAACTGCACCTCTCTTTACATCGACCTTGGCTGTGGCACAACAAATCGATGCTCCAAGCTTAAGGCTGACCCATTAATCAAGAAATAGTTTTAATATGATTGGAGCTCATTCAACCGTTTAGTCAGGCTTGGATGTGTCCAACAACCAAAACTAAGGATTGACCTCTGACTCCAACTATATTAATCATAAACTAATTCCATGGTTTGAACATGTTGAGGTTCAAGCCAGGCATGGATGTGTCCATCAACCCAAACGAGAAACAAAACTCCGGTTCTAACCATATTAATGGAAGGTGTTGGCCTTAATATTTTGTAAGGGGTTTTGGGTCTCATCCTTTTCCTTTTAAGCACGTTCATGACATATAATTATGTCATGTTCTAACGATTTCCTTAATAAAGTATGTATGTGACTTAATTTATCATGTCTCATTAATTGAATTAGGAACCGGATTTCCTAATTCTAATTTCATACTTTATTCAAGGAATTGTTTTGGGAAACAATTTCCTAAATTGTCATAATCAATTTTGGAAATAATATGTTTAAGACTTTGATTTCTCTAAATCAAATCTTATTAAATTAAGAGACTGATTCCCTTAATTTAACCACATATTATTTTCATGAAAATCTTATTTAAGGAAATAAACTCTATAGGAAACAATTTTTCCTAATTGATTTTGGAGACAACAATATGTAAGAGCATCACCTCATAAATCAAATAAGGAAATTATCGTTTGAGAATCACCTCAAAATTTCCAAGATTTGATCACATATTTTATTTATGGATAATTAATTACAACAAATTATTTACTTTGGGTGGCTCCCCGAGGTACTCCCCAAAGAAAAGAAATTTATTGTAAATCTAATTTGGCCTGCTCCCCGAGGCATAACCAAATTAAACTTGACAATTAAAGAACTTGTTAATAATATAATTTGGATGGCTCCCCGAGGCCTACCCAAATCAATTTTAACAATTCATATTCAAAATAGGAAATTAAATTATAACAACTAACTTTAATTTGGGTGTCTCCCTGAGGCACCCCCCAAAGTAAAGAATTTTGTTAATAATTTAAAAACCAATTTGAATTTAATTGTCAATTAATGTTTCCATAAAATGTCTAGACTTTCATGAAAAGAAAGTGCCCAAAATTACGAACTTTCCATAAATGGAAAGTTTCCAAAATTAAAAGATTTTCAAAATTATTGTAAGTTTCTGGTACAAAGAAAACTTACGTATTTCCAAAATTGAAAAATTTCTAAAATTAGGAAATTTCCAAAATTGGAAAGTTTTCAAAAATGAAAAGTTTTCACAATTATCATAAAATTTCAGAAACAGAGATATTTCAAAAGTTTGCGAAATTTCATGAGGATTTCCAAACTTTGAAATTCCTAAATCTAAAATTTACCATAATTGGAAAGTTTCCATAATTGGAAAATTTTCCAAAATTGAGATCATGACAAAGTTTTCCGCAAAACAATTATATGATTATGTCGAACATTAACCGGCGCTGATACCACTGTTGGGACCAGGTGCATGCCGACACGGACACGTATTGTAATTGTTACATAATTACATGCAGCGGAAACAAAAGCATGAATAATTTTCTAAATTATTCTAACACATATCCTAAGCATGCAATATGTTCACATAATCGTAATATAAAATTTTTGCAGAAAAGGAGATTTCTCTACGAATTACCTTGCGTAACTTGGAAGAAGGGACGAGATCCAACCGTTAGCGTCCCTTGAAAGCTCCGCCTCTATTCGTATCCACGTCGAGTATCGTCGGGATGACTTTGCTAAGCCACGAGTTTCGTGTTCACGAGAACTACTAGATTCTCTGTGAACACGACGAAAATCGAGAGAGTAATCAAATCGAAAGACTCACCACCAAGGTTGGCCGAAGAGGAAGATCGTCGCAAGGAAGAACTTCGTCGCCTTGATGCTTCTCCTTGTGCTCACGACAAGAAGAAAGAAGGAAGGCCTATGGCCGGCCAAGAGAGAGGGAGAGAAGAAGAGGAGAGAGCCCAAGCAATTCTTGGATGGATCATCATCCATGGCACCCCTTGGGTCCTTTATATAGGGAGAGGTTTCTTAATTCCCAAGCAAACCTCTCCTTGATTATGGAATAATTTTTCAATCAATCCATAATCAAGGCTCTCATGATCAAGCTTTTTCTTCTTGATTATGGAATAATTTCTCAATCAATCCATAATCAAGGTTCTCTTTCTTTTGACATGATTATATAAAATTTATAAAACAAACCAACCATTGGTTCATTATATAAAATTTTATAAAACAAACCAACCATTGGTTCATTATATAAATTTTATTAAACAAACCAACTCATGGTTCATTATATAAAAATTTATATAAAATTTATATAACCTTTTATAAAATAAACCAACCTTTGGTCTATTTTATAAAACAAACCAAAATAGCCTTATCCTCTTATGGTAGTGGCCGGCCATGACAAGAAGAGAGGAGGCCCCCTTCCTTGGCCGCCCCATCTAACCCCAATTGGATCAAATCCCTTAATGAATTAAACTTATTTAATTAACCCATTAAGACTTTAAAAGACTTAGCCATTCTATGCTTCCGATGCGTCTGAAATAAATTCAGTTTTGACTATTGTTTGGACTTACCAAAATAGTCTATCTCGATTGGAGAATCCAATTCTCAACTCGTTTTAAATCCTTCGAATTACTCGTTATGCATGTGACCAAATAGGCTTTCAATTTATGTTGGTCGTCCATAATTAACTAATTAATTATAGAACGATCATGAGTGGCACCTAGTAGTACATCATGATCCCCAATTAATTGAAAGATCAATGGTTGACCTCAGAAATGATTCTAAAACCCTTCAGCAGCTATAATGAATCGTGCCCCATTCCCTTCACCATCTTATACCCACTTGGTTCATGACATGGTCTATGTGTGTCAGTCCCCACTAGGCTGACTACGTCACACCTAGCCCAAGTAACGTTTCCTCGTCCTATGGATTCTAATTACTCTCATGTATTTAAGAGATTCATACTCTGAACATGTCATGCTCTGGCCAGAGGCTTCGAGTAACAATCCGACGATAGGCCTCGGGTATACATCTCCTCGCAAGGAGTGGTGAATCCTTTGTAGGTTGTTCAAACATCTTCGGGCACTTCGGCTTATACCCAATCATCCTGGGTCCACACCTCCTTGGAGATGCTTGCTTAAGATGTCAAAGTATAAGTCTCCATGACCAAGATGACTTGAACACCGCAAGTCAAAGGAACATCGCACTTAAGCTGCAATAAGAACTTCACTGACATATCTATATGTAGACTACCATATGAAGTTTTACAGCCAGTCACTCCAATGAACTAGTTCCCTTAACTAGCATTCATGTTTATCTCCGAACATCTCAATGTCACTAGCCAGTGAGAATCAGCTGATTAGAGAATAAGCCATGCTAGTCTCAACAGAATTGATAGTGTCCGTATTTATCAATTCATCGACTAGGGACAATTTCAATACTTCACAATTGCACATGTAGAGATAATCACTAGTTGTGAATTCATCACAAATTCTCTCATACTGTGAATTATATTGTGGACATTCAGTAAATGAGCTTAAGATCTTAATCAAATAATCATGTATACTCAAATAGTGAATATTCATTTATTAAAATAAATGATTACAATCATAAGGTGATTGCCTTAGGACACTTCTCTCATATCACTAACACATTCTACACTCCCAATCCATCCCTAGCCAATTTTCCATCCTTGCCTTCTAATGGTTGAATTCTCTATGATTGTAGGCTGGTGGTGTGTTGATGTCTTCCCCCAACTTATCTTCCATGTTCTTCTTCCTCTAGCGGGTACTCCCTCGGCGGTTAGTCTGATCAAGAGCGGTCCTTCACTCTGATACCAACAGATGGATCGACTGGCGTCCGCTAGAGGGGGGGTGAATAGCACTTTGTCGATGAATCTCTACAAGGTTGTTAGCGCAGCGAAAATACAAATAAAAATAAACTAATAGTAAAGAACAATGCTAACAAACCAGGTTTACTTGGTATCCACCCCAGACGGGTGACTAATCCAAGAATCTGTCAGTGGATCAATCCCCGGATAACCTCCGGCTAGCCCTCATTGCTCCTTGTGGGTGGAGAAACCTCACCACAATTACTTTGACAAGATCTGGGCACAAAAGACTACTAACTTACTTTACCCAAGCGAGTTTCGTCAAGAGATAGTAGTCTGAAACGAGCCCCTTTAAATAGGGCTTGAATCTGAAATAGCCGCTACCAGTCGACTGCCAAAATGGCAGTCACCTGGTCCCACTCAGATTCGACCGTTACCGTACAACGTTCGAATCTGCCAGCCTGTTTCAGCCTATACTAGTCGATTGCCAACGAGCCAATCGACTGGTATACACAGCCTAGGGTTTCATTCCCGAGTACAAATCTCTCCGCACTCAAACCCTCTCAGCTTAACCCCTGAGTACAAACACTCATACTCAGACCCTCACAACCCAGTTGACTCTATACTAGCAGTTTTGACTGTTGCCTTCACGCCCTCTTCATCTTCGGCCCTTGTCCCTCGGATGTGCACGAAACCTCCAGCTTGCCTCCATGCCACCCTTCATGTATGCCTCGAAGTCCGCGTCTCTCGGCTCATCATCCCTGCTATCCAACGGTCTCTCGGATGCGCACGCAAGCCTCCAGCTTGCTTCCATGCCGTCCTTCACCCGAAGACATCAACCAAGTCCATGTGTAACTGTACACCTGCACACTCACGTACACATATTAGAACAACAACAAACCCTAACTCAACCATATTGCCTACACATCAAAATATCATGATCCTCCATATCATCTTAGGGCCGATTGCCCCAACACGAAAGTACAAATGTGAGATGCACAACCGGTATCTAATACTCAAGAAGAGGAAATAGATAGATTGACTTTTATAACAAAAATACCTGAAGCAGAAGTCTCACTTCATTTCTTCTTTACTTCCTCTAGGTAGAGTTTGCAATTCCGTTTCCAATGTCCGGTCTCACCACAGTGGAAGCAGGTCCCTTTCTTAGGCACCCCCGCCTTTGGCCTTCAGTGTAGTAGAGTTAGCCTTGCCTTTGGCTTGGGTCTTACCCTTGCCCTTAGGCTTCCATTGGCCTTTGCGTTTCTATACTATCAGTACATTACTGGTCTTGGTTTTCTTAAGATTGGGTTCAGCAGTTCTCAATATGCTGAGCATCTCAGGCAATGGCTTGTCAATTTCATTTATGTTATAGTTCATGACAAATTTATTGTACCCTTCCGGCGATGATTGCATGATAAGGTCCGTGGCCAATTCTTGACCCAGTGGAAATCCTAGTCTTTCAAGGTTCTCGACATACCCAATCATCTTGAGTATGTGAGTTTCTACGAGAGTTTCTTCTTGCATTTTGCTTGCAAATAGGGCCTTAGACACCTCAAACCGCTCGTGCCTAGCTTGCCCTTGATATAGGTATTTTAAGTGCTCAACCATATCATGTTCATCCATGTTCTCATGTTGCTTCTGGAGCTCAAAGTTCATGGTGGCAAGCATGAGATATGATACATCAAGTGCATCATCCTGATATTTCTTGTAAGCATCATTTTCAATGCGAGTGGCAGTAGTAATAGGTGCTTCTGGAAGAAGTTGCTCTAGGAAGTATAGTTTTCGTTCTTGTTTGAGGACTATCCTCAAGTTTCTGTACCAGTCTATAAAATTAGCTCTGTTGAGCTTTTCCTGTTGGTGCAGGAAGCATCATATCGAACCTTATTTTGATATTGGCAAAACATTCAAAGTTAAGTAGTATTTGTGATCTAATGTGTATACTAAGTGTGCAGAAAGAAATCCTAGTGAAGGGATGCTAGGTGTTGAAGACCTGGCGAAGGACTACTAGGCACCTAGCGAATGGATGCTAGGAGTTGAAGACCTGGCGAAGGACTGCTAGGCACCTAGCGAAGGGCTGCTAGGAGTTGAAGACCTGGCGAAGGACTGCTAGGCACCTAGCGAAGGGCTGCTAGGCATTGAAGACTTGGCGAAGGACTGCTAGGCACCTGGCGAAGGACTGCTGGGCAAAAGTCTAACCGGAGGAGCCGGTTGGCAAAAGGTAAACTCTCCTGAGAGGAGTAGGTGAGGATGTGTTCCCCGTCAAGGGAACAGTAGGCGTCGGTTCGACCTAGGGTTCCATTTGGAAGACCCGAAGTCAGAACCAAGACAGCTACGGTTGTAAAAACTAACTAACATTCTTGCCATGTTTGTTGTGGAACTAACCTTGGATGTAGGGACCAAAGGAATGTGTTTTTGCAGCTCAGAATGGCTCAAAGGAGAGGGGCAGCAGCTGGGCTAGGCGCCCGGGAGGTCCCGGACGCCCAAGGTCAAAGCCAAACGAGCAGTTAAGCAAGAATCGCTTCGAAAGCTTACTGGGTCAGGAGCCCTGATGCTCCCAGGAACCCTGGGTCCAAGCCAAATTGTGATCGAAGCAAACTCAGCCACGAAACCAGCAGGCCAAGTCAACCAGGGCGCCCCCAATGTCCCGAGCGCCCCCGTCAGCTCCGAGGCCGATTCTGGAGGGATAAGCGCTGACCGAGCTGTGGATGAGGTTTCTCGGATCCGAAGGCACGTGTCAGGCGTCCCCAGCGTCCAGGGAGACCCCAGGAGCAGTATAAAAGGGGCTCGACCCCTAAGGCTTCAATATCACTTTTTCCAACACCTCTACTCTCTTCGTTCAAGCGCTCTGCTCTGGCAAACTCCATGCTCGACATTCTAGCGCCGACGACGACCCTCTGCTCCGAAGTACGATCCACATCGAGCGTCAGTAATGAAGAGTATAATTGTTTATTTACTGCACTACTATTGTAACGATTCCTGTAAACCTTTGCGCACATATAGAATTGCCCGCAGTAAACGGTCAAGGACCGTGGGCCTTGGAGTAGGAGCCGACTTCGACTTTGAACCAAGTAAAAGTGTTTGTGTTCTTCTGCTGTGTTTGTTTTATTTCCGCTGCGTAATTTCTCTCAATCTAATCCGAAACATTTTCACGATATTCACCCCCCCATCGTGTTTTCTCGATCCAACAAGTGGTATCAGAGCGGGGTAGCCCAAATTTGGTGCAACCACCAATTTGGGAGTTTTTATTGGATTTACGAAATAATTTTAATTTTTTTTCTCGTTAATCAAGGTTGGTGCAACATCACTCGATCTTTTTCGCTTCTTATTTCAATTTTTAATTCTTATTTTTTCACCATAAGTCAAAATTGATAAAACGATCAATTTTTGAAAATTTGTCATAAATTTTTTTATTATTTTAATATTTTTTTCTCAAAATTTGTGTTACCTTAATTCAAGAAAAATTTTCAACTTTGAATTCTTATTTCTTTCAGAATTGACAAAAGTAACATTTTCAAAAATTTGTCAGAAATTGTTTTTATTTTTATTATTATTATACCTCAAAATTCGTGCAAAGCCTTTTTGAACTAGTTTTTTTTTCTCCCGCACTACTAATCCAAGACCAAGTCTTGGTACATCTTTTGTTATTTCTTGTGTGTACGAAGGTTAAACTAAATGGGCAACCAAGAGTGGAACAGTGCCCGTCCACCGCTATTCTCCGGCGAGAACTTCAATTTTTGGAGAAATCAAATGGAGTCCCTTCTGAAGGCCCACATGGACTTATGGCAGATCATCCAAATGGGATTCTCTTTTCCCGTAGAAGATGAGTTGTCAATCGAGTGGGACAAACTGGATGAACAAACCCTCAACCAAATTAAGACCGATGCAAGGGCAACTACAATCCTACAATGTGGCCTAACCAAGGAGCAACTCGAACAAGTAGGTCCATTCAGATGTGCTAGAGACATTTGGGAAAAATTGATCAACCTGCATCAAGAGATCCCAGATGAAGAAGAAGATCAGGTAAGTTATCTTGCACTTTCGGTCTAAGCACAGACAGCCGAGTCAGAGTCTGAACCTGTATCCAATGTAACACCCCACTAAAATTCCCTTCAATATTATCCCTAATATTGAGTAGGATTGCATGAATAATAGCCATATTGAGTATGATTCATGAATGATAGTTAGAGTTGTGGGAATTTTAGTGTATGTGTTAATAGGCTTTATAAGGATTCTAAATGGTGGGAATTCCTAATGGGTCTTAAATAGCACTTCATTAGTTATCCTAATGGGCCCCATGAGGATAAAAGAAATAACACATCATGTAATGGACCTTACTTTAGATGGGCTTGCAAAAGAATAATAAAAAAATGTAATGATGTAGGTGCCAAGGATTGAACCTTGGACCTTAGAGATGTTGTAACACATAAGAATGCATGTGTAACCAATTCACTTAGCAAGGGAGTGCTATTAGGAGGATAAAGGGAATTGTAGATAGGTGTAAGGATAAGGGAAGTGAAGAATCACCATGAGAGGAGGCACCATGCCCTTTCACTTGCCCCCTTCACTTAGTATAAAAAGGTGGGATGAGAAGTGAAGAGGCTTAAGTTACTTTTCTCTTCTTCTCTTCCACCAAGGCCCTTCCTCTCTCCTCTCTTCTTCCTTCTTGGCTGAAAGTCCCAAAGGGGTTTTCCTCTTGGAAAACTTCACAAGTGGACTCCCTCTTGAAGATCCAAGTTCTTCTACAAGACTACAAAGGCAAGGAGTACTCTAAGGTCAAGAAGGTTTCCTTTTGTTTCTCTATTCGAGGTTTATAACCAAGACAACAAGTGTAAGACTCCCCTCACCTGCAACATAATTGCTATATATATTTTTGTTCATGTTCTTGTATATTCTTGTGATGTGTTGCTAAAAATCATGAAGTTTTTCCCTATAGGTAAGTTTCGGCCATCATGGGTTTTAGGGCCTAGGTTTGTGATTGATTCTATCTAATAAATCCAATGTTTTCTTGATGTTAAGTTATGAGTTATGATGGAAAAAAAAAGATGAACAAAAAGACCCTTAAAAGTTTAGGCCAAGGCTCTCAAGAAACCATGGACTTTTTGGCCATAAGAAGATGTTTGGGTTCCTTTTGACTAGCTAATGGTTTTTAATTCCTTGTTGATGTTTGTTTGAGGGTTTTATATATATTTTAGGCCATGTTTCCCCTCTGAATATGTTCGGTTAATACCCTAAATAAGGATAAAAAAATGAGTTAAAGATGTCATGTTACTTGCTAATGCTTCCTAGTGTTAGAGTATGTATTATATGTATGTTGTATGAATCAATTGCTTTTGTTTTTGTCATTTTCATGTTGATATGATCCTTAGAAGTTTCTGATCAGTTTCTTAAATTAGGTTTTAGGATGGGTTAAGGTCACTACTTCACTTGATAAGGTCTCTTGGTAATAGGGTATTCAATGTATGCATGTTGTATGAGTTGTTAAGATGTTGTGTTGTGTTTTTATGCCATGATAACCCTATCTAAATGTTTTTATCAGTAGAGTATATGATGAATTATGGTTGAATTAAAGGTATTCATGTTTTATTATTACATGATAGATGAAAAGAAATAAAAGAGTTAAAGATGTCATGTTACTTGCTAATAATACTTGGTATTAGAATATATAACATATGCATGTCGTATGAATCAATTATTTTTGTCTCTTGGTCATTTTCATGTTGATATGAACCTTAGAAGTTTATGATCAGTACCTTAAATTGGGTTTTAGGATGGGTTAAGGTCACTACCTCACTTGATGATGTCTCTTGGTAATAGGATATTCAATGTATGCATGTTGTATGAGTTGTGAGATGTTGTGTTGTGTTTTCATGCCATGATAACCCTATCTAAATGTTTTGACCAGTATAGTATATGTTGAATTATGGTTGAATTAAAGGTATCCATGTTTCATTATGCCATGATAGATGAAAAAAAATGGAACAAGTTCCCTAGGTGTATCTTTTGTAATAGGATATTCAAGGTAAGCATGTTGTATGAATTTTAACCCTAACTTTGTGTGCTATGCATAATGATCTTGTATGCTTAGATTATGTGCCATGTTTTAGTAATTTTTATGTATGGATGTTTTAAATCATATACCATGAACACATGTGTTATGAAATATGCATTATGTTTATGTAGAATTATGCATGTATTAGGTTAAATGTCTTGAACATATGTAGATTATGGTTATGTAGACCTATGTATGTTTTATGTTGAATGTCATGAACCTATGTTGTATGTATCATGTTCATATGGGTCCTACTCATGCATGCTTTATGATAGATACCATGATTATGTATGTCATGTGATATGTACCATGTATGTAAACAACTCATTTATGCATGTTTACCTTATGTACTATAATCATGCAAGCTTTATGAACTAAGATAATGTTTATGCCTTAAGGCATAATTATGTATGTATGTCATGTCTTATGAATGAAGTTGATGAATGAAATGAAGTTGATGAATGAAATGAAGATAATGAAAGAAGATGATGTTCATGCCTTTAAGGCATTATGATGTTATGCATGAACTATGAATGATGAAATGCTAAGTATGCTTTATGTCATGCTTCATGTAATAAAATCATGTTTATGTCTTTAAATATGCTATGTATGTCCTATGAATGATGAAGCATGTGAAGCTATTTTACTTTATGAATTGGCTTGTATTGGACCCTAAAAAGGTCCAAGGGATGGGCACCTTAAGAACGCCTCGGTTCTGGACTACCGTAGCTGTCCACGGTTCTGGGACTACCGCAGCTGTCCAACAGGGATGGGCTCCTTATGTTAGCCTCGATTCTGGACTACCATAGCTGTCCACGATTCTGGACTACCGTAGCTGTCCACGGTTATGGGACTACCGTAGCTGTCCTTATGTGGTACAAGCCAGGGCCCCCATGATGTTATGATTATGTTTAAGTATTTATAATTATAATTTTCAAATAAGCATCCTTATGTTATGTGCATTTAACTCATGCATTCATTCATATTATGCATCCATGCCATGTTAAGTATTTTATATGCTTATGTTTATGATTAAGAACCATGTCATGTTAAGTATTTCATATGCTTATGTTTATGATTAAGAACCATGCCATGTTAAGTATTCCATATGTTTATGTTTATATCAAGAACCATGCCATGTTAAGTATGTCATATGCTATGTTTAATGTTTATTCACATGTTTATGTTTAATGATATTACATATGCTATGTTTAATGTTGATGCACGTGTTTATGTTTAATGATATTGCATATGCTATGTTTAATGTTTATGCACATGTTTATGTTTAATGATATTGCATATGCTATGTCTAATGTTTATGCACATAATTATGTTTTAAAAATTATGCAAATGTTAAATGCTTTAAGTACTTACTCAAGTCATATGTCCTTAATAACGACTCACATGTTTATGTTTTAAGTGTTTATGCTTATGTGCTTTAGATGCTTTAAGTATTTATTTATGTTATATGTTTATGTCAAATGATGTAGATTTCTACTTATATGTGATGTATGGATTTTGTGAGTAAGCAAGGAGCTTACTAAGCATTTTATGCTTATAGTCTACCTTCTTATGTTGCAGATCAAACTAAAGGTTTCTAAAGGAGGGGAAGCAGCAGGAGGGCATGTGTGTGTGTGTGGCAGTGACTTAGCAAAACGATCCTACTGTTGTCTAACTCTTACTTATGGACTTAATGTTGCTACTTATAAATTGCATGTGTTAGTTCTTATGTTTATGCTTACTACTTGTTGGAGTTGAAGTTCTTTATGATATGCATGCTTAATGTAGAACTATATACTCACTTGTTAAATATGCTATGCTATGATTCACATTCTTAAAGTAGTTTAGTTAGAAAGAAAATTTATCCAATTGCATATGTTTATGATTTAGTATTATTTCCGCTGCTATATTTAAGCTTCATATGCAATAATGTACGAAAGAAATAAAAAAAAAAGTAACGCGTCGCTCATGTAAGGGGCGGGCGTTACAGCTTGGTATCAGAGCAGTTTGTCATCTCACTACACACACATCAAGCTTGCATCCTGTCGCTTCCAAGTAAGATCTTACCTTACATGATTTAAGTATGTTTGCTTTATGTTTACTTATGATAGAAATGTTTCTAGACTAACCATACAAGTAGATGTGATACCCTATATGGTTCTAGAACGATAAGGAATGTTTATGACTAAGTATGCAAATACGAAATTATGGAACCATGTATTTACCTGGGAATGGAAACTTAGGGTAGTACCTTACCTTACCTTATAATGAAAAAATGATACAAATGCATGTATATACATGAAAATGATGAAAATGATAAACGATCTTATACTAGCTTATTGTTGTAATATGAAGAAAAACATGGCTAGAAGACAAAGTAGAGTATGTAGATATGATGTCAGTATTTTTTTTATGATAACATAAAAGCAGTAGAGTAAGTGTGATAGCAGAATTTAATAAGCAAGCTTAGCATAATGTTCTAAAAAGTACTTAGATATGAATGAGAATTTATTTAACGAGTCTTAGTAAAACAATCTCAGTGACCTGAAACATTAAAATATTAGAAAAGAAGATACATGAGTAATGTAATAGGTAGAAATAAAAAGAAAATAAGAGGTGAGAAGGAGCAAAGTGAATAAAGAAGAAGTAGAAGAGTGAGATAGAGATTAAATAAAGCAGAAGAAGTATAACAGGAAATAATGAGATTAGAGATGTAATAGTAGATCTAGTAAGAAAAGAAGTAGTAAAAAAAAAGGTGTCATAGAAGTAGAGTTAATAGCAGTAGTAGAATAGAGAAGTAGGAATAGGAGAATCATCGCTAACATAGCAAAATTGCGGCAGCGGCAAAAAGTTGCTGCCCAACCCCGACCTCTCACTAAAAGAGAAGAGTCTCAACCAGAAGCTGTGACCGGTAGTTAATTTAGTTTTGGTTCAATTAATTTAAATTGGACTCAAGTTTAGTTTAAAGAAATTAGATTGGTCCAATCAGTTTTGGTTCAAACCATTAGTTGGTTTAACCAAACCAGGTTGATCAAATAATCCGAACTAAACTAACTTATTTGATCACTATGTTGAACCCTAACTTAAATAGGCTTAAGGGAAGCAACAACAGTAAGACATACAAATCGATTAGACCAGTAGCATAAGTAATTGTAACTACTAAAGTATAGGGAACTTATTATTTTTGGGTGCTTCTTTCTGTGCATATATTTGTGAATTGAAAAAAAAAAGAAAACTAGTTTTGTTACTGATTTTTGTCAGTTTTTGTACTGACTATGTCGTTTTTCAATTCTAGATGTCGCATGAGATGTGCACCACGACTCGTTGCTATGGGCGATGTGAACTAATGGAGCAGATAGAAGATGTTGACTATAGTCCGATTCTTAGAATCCGAGGCAATATAGGAAAATTGGATCGATTATTTTGGAAACTCGAGCAGGAAGAGTTCCCAATCTTGGATGACTATAGAATTGGAGCATTGATTTGTTCATTGCCAAAGCGTGCGAGAGAAGTTGCACATCAGATATGGGGGCATCATGAATGTCGTATCTCATATGTTGAGTTATGTAGGCAGCTACTTCGCCATGAGTTCCCAGAGGATCTAGAAGATTCTGAGGAGGAAGATATTGAAATGATCGAGGAAGATCCCGAAATGTTCGAGGAAGATCCTGAAATGATCGAGGAAGATCCAGAAATGTTTGAGGAAGATCTTGAAATGCCTGAGGAAAATTCTGAAATAGTTAAGGAAGATCCTGATATTGTAATGATAGAGGAAGATCCTGAAATATTAGAGGAAGATCCGATAGAATCTGTAGAAGATCCTGAGACTGGCCGATTAGAGATGAACGAGAGAGTGATAGCCACTGCCATAATATTGTTTATTATGGGAATGATGTCAACCTACCTAGTTCATTAAATTCTACTGTTTGTTGTACGAACTTTTTAGGCCTATTAAATAAAGTTGTGCTATGTGTTAACTGACTTGACAAATGATTAGTTCGTTTAATGGGATGTATATGATAGAATTGATCAATGTTAACTAGACTTGATTTCGTAAACCAAGTCTAACATAGAGTATAAGATATGTGTTAATAGAGATTTCGAGAAGTGAAAAATGACTAAGATTAAAAGATAACCGAGGGAGTAATTGGATAAATGTTTTTATGGCTGGAGAAGTAAGTGTTGCTAAGAAAGAGCATCAGTAATGACAACAATGAAATGATCTGCGACATTAGTGGAAGATAACTGTGACATTAATTTTAAGTTCGAGGATGAACTTTCCAGAAGGTATGGAGAATTGTAACACCCCATTAAAATTCCCTTCAATATTATCCCTAATATTGAGTAGGATTGCATGAATAATAGCCATATTGAGTATGATTCATGAATGATAGTTAGAGTTGTGGGAATTTTAGTGTATGTGTTAATAGGCTTTATAAGGACTCTAAATGGTGGGAATTCCTAATGGGTCTTAAATAGCACTTCATTAGTTATCCTAATGGGCCCCATGAGGATAAAAGAAATAACACATCATGTAATGGACCTTACTTTAGATGGGCTTGCAAAAGAATAATAAAAAAATGTAATGATGTAGGTGCCAACGATTGAACCTTGGACCTTAGAGATATTGTAACACATAAGAATGCATGTGTAACCAATTCACTTAGCAAGGGAGTGCTATTAGGAGGATAAAGGGAATTGTAGATAGGTGTAAGGATAAGGGAAGTGAAGAGTCACCATGAGAGGAGGCACCATGCCCTTTCACTTGCCCCCTTCACTTAGTATAAAGAGGTGGGATGAGAAGTGAAGAGGCTTAAGTTACTTTTCTCTTCTTCTCTTCCACCAAGGCCCTTCCTCTCCCCTCTCTTCTTCCTTCTTGGCCGAAAGTCCCAAAGGGGTTTTTCTCTTGGAAAACTTCACAAGAGGACTCCCTCTTGAAGATCCAAGTTCTTCTACAAGGCTACAAAGGCAAGGAGTACTCTAAGGTCAAGAAGGTTTCCTTTTGTTTCTCTATTCGAGGTTTATAACCAAGACAACAAGTGTAAGACTCCCCTCACCTGCAACATAATTGCTATATATATTTTTGTTCATGTTCTTGTATATTCTTGTGATGTGTTGCTAAAAATCATGAAGTTTTTCCCTATAGGTAAGTTTCGTCCATCATGGGTTTTAGGGCCTAGGTTTGTGTTTGATGCTATCTAATGACTCCAATGTTTTCTTGATGTTAAGTTATGAGTTATGATGGGAAAAAAAAAGATGAAGCAAAAAGGCCCTTAAAAGTTTAGGCCAAGGCTCTCAAGAAGCCAAGGACTTTTTGGCCATAAGAAGATGTTTGGGTTCTTTTTGACTAGCTAATGGTTTTTAATTCCTTGTTGATGTTTGTTTGAGGGTTTTATATATATTTTAGGCCATGTTTCCCCTCTGAACATGTTCGGTTAATACCCTAAATAAGGACAAAAAAAAGAGCTAAAGATACCATGTTACTTGCTAATGCTTCCTAGTGTTAGAGTATGTATTATATGCATGTTGTATGAATCAATTGCTTTTGTTTTTATCATTTTCATGTTGATATAATCCTTAGAAGTTTCTGATCAGTTTATTAAATTAGGTTTTAGGATGGGTTAAGGTCACTACTTCACTTGATAAGGTCTCTTGGTAATAGGGTATTCAATGTATGCATATTGTATGAGTTGTTAAGATGTTGTGTTGTATTTTTATGCCATGATAACCCTATCTAAATGTTTTGATCAGTAGAGTATATGATGAATTATGGTTGAATTAAAGGTATTCATGTTTTATTATGCCATGATAGATGAAAAGAAATAAAAGAGTTAGAGATGTCATGTTACTTGCTAATAATACCTAGTGTTAGAATATATAACATATTCATGTCGTATGAATCAATTATTTTTGTCTCTTGGTCATTTTCATGTTGATATGAACCTTAGAAGTTTATGATCAGTACCTTAAATTGGGTTTTAGGATGGGTTAAGGTCACTACCTCACTTTATGATGTCTCTTGGTAATAGGATATTCAATGTATGCATGTTGTATGAGTTGTGAGATGTTGTGTTGTGTTTTCATGCCATGATAACTCTATCTAAATGTTTTGACCAGTAGAGTATATGTTGAATTATGGTTGAATTAAAGGTATCCATGTTTCATTATGCCATGATAGATGAAAAAAAAATGGAACAAGTTCCCTAGGTGTATCTCTTGTAATAGGATATTCAAGGTAAGCAAGTTGTATGAATTTTAACCATAACTTTGTGTACTATGCATAATGATCTTGTATGCTTAGATTATGTGTCATGTTTTAGTAGGTTTTATGTATGGATGTTTTAAACCATATACCATGAACACATGTGTTATGAAATATGCATTATGTTTATGTAGAATTATGCATGCATTAGGTTAAATGTCTTGAACATATGTAGAATATGGTTATGTAGACCTATGTATGTTTTATGTTGAATGTCATGAATCTATGTAGTATGTATCATATTCATATGGGTCCTACTCATGCATGCTTTATGATAGATACCATGATTATGTATGTCATGTGATATGTACCATGTATGTAAACAACTCATTTATGCATGTTTACCTTATGTACCATGATCGTGCAAGCTTTATGAACTAAGATGATGTTTATACCTTAAGGCATAATTATGTATGTATGTCATGTCTTATGAATGAAGTTGATGAATTAAATGAAGATAATGAAAGAAGATGATGTTCATGTCTTTAAGGCATTATGATGTTATGCATGAACTATGAATGATGAAATGCTAAGTATGCTTTATGTCATGCTTCATGTAATAAAATCATGTTTATATCTTTAAATATGCTATGTATGTCCTATGAATGATGAAGCATGTGAAGCTATTTTACTTTATGAATGGGCTTATACCGGATCCTAAAAAGGTCCAAGGGATGAGCACCTTAAGAACGCCTCGGTTCTGGACTACCGTAGCTGTCCACGATTCTGGGACTACCGCAGCTGTCCAATAGGGATGGGCTCCTTATGTTAGCCTCGGTTCTGGACTACCGTAGCTGTCCACGGTTCTGGACTACCGTAGCTGTCCACGGTTATGGGACTACCATAGCTGTCCTTATGTGGTACAAGCCAGGGCCCCCATGATGTTATGATTATGTTTAAGTATATATAATTATGATTTTCAAATAAGCATCCTTATGTTATGTGCATTTAACTCATGCATTCATTCATATTATGCATCCATGACATGTTAAGTATTTCATATGCTTATGTTTATGATTAAGAACCATGCCATGTTAAGTATTTCATATGCTTATGTTTATGATTAAGAACCATGTCATGTTAAGTATTCCATATGTTTATGTTTATATCAAGAATCATGCCATGTTAAGTATGTCATATGCTATGTTTAATATTTATGTACATATTTATGTTTAATGATATTGCATATGTTATGTTTAATGTTGATGCACGTGTTTATGTTTAATGATATTGCATATGCTATGTTTAATGTTTATGCACATGTTTATGTTTAATGATATTGCATATGCTATGTCTAATGTTTATGCACATGATTATGTTTTAAAAATTATGCAAATGTTAAATGCTTTAAGTACTTACTCATGTCATATGTCCTTAATAACGACTCACATGTTTATGTTTTAAGTGTTTATGCTTATGTGCTTTAGATGCTTTAAGTATTTATTTATGTTATATGTTTATGTCAAATGATGTAGATTTCTACTTATATGTGATGTACGGATTTTGTGAGTAAGCAAGGAGCTTACTAAGCATGTTATGCTTATAGTCTACTTTCTTATGTTGCAGATCAAACTAAAGGTTTCTAAAGGAGGGGAACCAGCAGGAGGGCATGTGTGTGTGTGTGGCAGTGACTTGGCAGAACAATCCTACTATTGTCTTACTCTTACTTATGAACTTAATGTTGCTACTTATAAACTGCATGTATTAGTTCTTATGTTTACGCTTACTACTTGTTGGAGTTGAAGTTCTTTATGATATGCATGCTTAATGTAGAACTATATACTCACTTGTTAAATATGCTATGCTATGATTCACGTGTTTAAAGTTGTTTAGTTAGAAAGAAAATTTATCCAATTGCACATGTTCATGATTTAGTATTATTTCCGCTGCTATATTTATGTTTCATATGCAATAATGTACGAAAGAAAAAAAAAGTAACGCGTCGCTCACGTAAGGGGCGGGTGTTACATCCAAAGTCGAAATTAAACCAGAATCAGACGACGAATTAACTGTGATGGTAACCGATTTCAAATTCTTTTCAAAATTAGAATTAAATAATCAAATAGATACTGTAATGGTCGAGAAAGGTGTAAATTCTATTGCAGGGAAAACTTCAAAAGAACCACCAAAGAAGGAGCTTCAACCAGTACCCGAGTCCGACTCAGACACGGAATCAGAAGATGAGTCTAGATCCGAGACGACAAGAATTAAGGGGGAGATTCCCAATAAGGAATCGAAAGGTAAGTTTTCAATATTTGAAAATCCAATATTTATCTCAAATAACGTGATTAATTCGTATAAATTAGTTAAGATTAATATGTTAGAAAATTTGATTTACAACCGTGCTGATTTTAAAAAACCAGAGTTTTATTTCAATTATGATATAACTTAGATCATTTTTGACATTTTAATTATTTATTTTTGCTTAGAATTAAGATTGATTAGTTTAAGGACTAAAGAGTTACTTAAAACTTGAAAACCTAGTACTGGGAGGAGGTGAGATGATAGTACGTTAGGGAAACCTTTCTAATAAGGTCAGGTATACTCTACTTGGTCTGTTTAGTTTGGTGGAACTAGCCGAAGCTACCGATCCAAGACCCAAGCTAGTTAGACCAAAATCTTTCAAGGAGTAACTTGAAGATGAATTTTCTATAAAAGGCTTTGTCAAGGAAAGGGTTGTTGATCTAATAAGACTACGGTCAAAGAAGGCCTAGTACCTCGCCAAGACCTGGAAGCCAATTATAGAAAATCAAATTCACCTTACTATTGTCATATTTGAATCTAACACAAATTTTAAGTAAATCTTAGATTCATAACAAATGTTTCAAAATTAATAAACTTAACCATTTTTTTTAATTAAAATATTTATCTCACAAAATCCATAAGGTTAACATGTTTAATCACGTAGAACTGGGTGAGATATCTAGGACATAAGAATATATATCACTATCCTTTTAAATAAAACTCAAAGTGCTTTCAAAAGTTATTCAAAATTATCTCTATTTTTCAAATTAATTCAGTTTACTATACCCTACTTTTTCATCTCTAACATTTTTTTAAAATATTGAATTTCATGTTAAATATCACAATAGACTCATTTTAAATAGAATCTAGGGCTTGTTGGATTTAGTTATTGCTTGGTCAAACATAGTCAACTGAGTCAAACATGGTCAACATAGTCAACCTTAGTCAACATAGTCAAACATGGATAACACTAAAATCCCTTAAGGCACTTAGATAAAGTCAGATGGTGTCAGATACAGGAGAAGTTTTTTTTCAAAAAATTTAGATTTTTCAAAAACCATATGCTCTAAAATTTAGTATTATCTCAAAATAAGGTTTTCAAAAATTTGATTCAAAAACCTTCATATATTACCATCTCTTTGAAAAATTATTATCATTTCAAAATATCTTTGAAAAATTATTATCATTTCAAAATGGTTTTCAAAAATTGTGCTTTAAAACCATTATCATTTCAAAATGTTTTGCGAAAACGGGGCTCAGGGGCGTAGCCACCTTTATAAGAGGGGGTGCGATCGCCCCCTCTCAAATTTTATTAAAAAAATAATATATATATATATATATATATATTAGTATTTTAATTAGTCGATTTATCATCATTTATTATAGAAAATTGAAATTAATCACACATTTAGAAAACTCATGACCTAAGCTATCTATTGGTACCACTTTTATAAGAAAATATCATGATTTAAAATTTTAAATATTAAAATTTTAAAATAAATATATAATAATAAACAGATGAGCTAAATTGTAAGACAAGGATGCTAAATTAAAATTGAATTAGGTTTGAACTAAATTCAGGTACAGAGATAAAGATTATATTAGTTCAAACCAAGATTGATTTGGAGTTGATTTGGTCAAGTTATGACTGAAGCAAGTTTAATGTTTAAATGGGTTCGATCGATTTTTCGACTTTGAGTAAAAAAAAACTTTGGAGATTGACGAATCATTGTTTCAACTAGAACTAAGAGCTATAGTCGAAATTTTGAGTTTAAGTTCTTTTTCGGCCTCTTAAATTTGTAATTTAGACTTTTGAAGAAATAAAAATCGATCTACATTAATATTTAAGATTATTAAAAATTGCCCCTGCTGATCGAAAATCCTGGCTACGCCACTGACGGGGCTTATGCTTTAAAATTATCTTCATTTCAAATTGAATCTTCTAAAATTATATTACCATACTGTTATTCAAAATTATTCTTTTGATTTTAGTAAACCCTAAAGACACAGAGGAAGGTCCACTTCATGATCTATAAGGACTCCTAGGATGTGTCAAATTTAGGGGAAGTCTAAATCAAAAGAAGATTTTCTGACAAGTTTTTTTTCAATTATTTGTTTTGAATTATTAAATAATTCTTGTGGTTTGAACCAACCCTAAAGACTCAGAGGAAGAGTACTTATGGTCAATATGCTTCCTAGGACAGGGTCAAGTTTAGGGGGGGTCAAACTGAAAGATTTGCTAATTTCAAAATAATATGTTTTCATGTACTGCATTATTTAAATCCGTCTGAAAACATAAGGGAGTTTGTTTAAATACTTTAATTTTTTAAATACTTATGGAAAATAATATTTACTTGAGTTTGAAGAATTTCCAGGACACTTAGGAAAATATCCTTGTAATCAACAAGGTTTCTTATGATTGTGTCAGACTGGAAAACAAACCAAGTCAAGTAAAATATTATCTTTTAAAAATAATATTTTTTTCAAAAGTACTTATACCTCTCAAATTCATAAAATTTTTCAAAGTACTTATGTTTTAAAGACAATTGTTCAAAAGTACTTGTTTTTTTAAGTAATTGCATTTTTTTAAAATATTCAAAACAAGTAAACTTATTGATTAAATATTTTTTTATTATGCATGGACTCAATAAGAATATACACTTGACTCCAGTTCTGTTTATGAGCATCAATTCTTCATTATTTTAAAATTGTGTTACTTAGAAATTATCATAATTTTTGACATTATTCTCTCACTCAAATATTTATGTTTTCAAAACCCATAAGCTCTGATACACAAATTTTAAATAACTTTCAAAATATATTTTTCAAGAGTTCTTTATTGATATATGGCCAAGGGGGAGAGTAGAAAAAGTGAAAATTAAATTCTTCCTTAAACTTTTTCCCCTTTTCAAAGAAAGTTTATCTTAGAAATGGTCTAAGGAGAAGAATTTCACATTAAGGGGGAGAGAATGGAAAGAGAGAAAAGAATTTTTTTTTTAATTTTTTATCTCTTTTTCAAAAAGTGCTTCAAAAATTTCTAAGTATTTCTAAGTGTTTCAAAAATTTTAAGTGCAATATTTTTTCCTAAGTAAAATTTTTCTTAGTAAACAAAATTTGTCTAAGCAAAAACTTTTTGAAAATTTTGGTAAATGTTTCTAAGAAAAGTTTTCTTGTGAAAAACTTGTCGAGAAATTTCTTAAAGATTTTTGTTTTTCAAAATGCACAAAGTGTTTCCAAGAAAATTTTTCTAAGTGTGCAAATTTTTTTTGGTAAACAAATTTTTTCCAATTCTCAAAGTTGAATTTTTTAAAGGAAACTTGGCTTCAAAATTTTGCCTAAGTAAACTTTTTTAGTAAAATTCTTTTTGCAAAGCCTTGTAAGTAAAAGTTTTTTTAACAAAATTTAGGCTTACAAAACTTTTCTAAGTGTAAAAAGTTTTTTGGTGCAAACGCTTTAACTCTATTTTTTGAAAAAAAAACACTTTATCAAAAATATGAAACACTTAGAAGTTTTACAAAAACTGCATCCCTATTAGATATCTTGTTCACCCATGAATATTTTTGATATATGTCAAACGGGGAGGAAAGGTCAAAGTTAAGTGTTTTATGTGTTTTATAACACAATTATTCAGGGGAAGTATGAGAAAATTTTTATTTTTTCTGTTCAAAATAACATTGGTCTTAGATTTATACTGTTCAAAATTACTATATTTAATTGGTCTTAACCTTATTACTTAATCTGTTATACTTTTTACTTAACTTTGAATTGTGTTGCCATAAATCAAAAAGGGGGAGATTGTTGGTGCAGGAAGCACCATATCGAACCTTGTTTTGATATTGGCAAAGGATTCAAAGTTAAGTACTATTTGTGATATAATGTGTATACAAAGTGTGCAGAAAGAAGTCCTAGCGAAGGGCTGCTAGGCGTTGAAGACCTGGCGAAGGACTGCTAGACACCTAGCGAAGGGCTGCTAGGAGTTGAAGACCTGGCGAAGGACTGCTAGGCACCTAGCGAAGGGCTGCTAGGAGTTGAAGACCTAGAGAAGGACTGCTAGGCACCTAACGAAGGGCTGCTAGGAGTTGAAGACCTTGCGAAGGACTTCTAGGCACCTAGCGAAGGGCTGCTAGGCATTGAAGACCTGGCGAAGGGCTGCTAGGCACCTGGCGAAGGACTGCTGGGCAAAAGTCCAACCGGAGGAGCCGATTGGCAAAAGGTAAACTCTCCTGAGAGGAGTAGGTGAGGACGCGTTCCCTATCGACGGAACAGTAGGCGTCGGTTCGACCTAGGGTTCCATTTTGGAGACCCGAAGTTAGAACCAAGACAGCTACGGCTATAAAAACTAACTAAATTCTTGCCATGTTTGTTGTGGAACTAACCTTGGATGCAGGGACCAAAGGAATGTGTTTCTGCAGCTCAGAACGCCTCAAAAGAGAGGGGCAGCAGCTGGGCTAGGCGCCCGGGAGGTCCCGGGCGCCCAAGGTCAAAGCTAAACGAGCAGTTAAGCAAGAATCTCTTCGAAAGCTTATTGGGTCAGGCACCTTGATGCTCCCGAGCTCCCTGATGGTCTCGGGCGCCCTGTATGTCCCGGGCACCCTGGGTCCAAGCCAAATTGTGATCGAAGCAAACTCAACCACGAAGCCAGCAGACCAAGTCAACCAGGGCGCCCCCAACGTCCCGGGCGCCCCCGTCAGCTCCGAGGTCGATTCTGGAGGGATAAGCGCTGACCGAGCTGCGGATGAGGTTTCTCGGATCCGAAGGCACGTGTCAGGCGCCCCCAGGAGGAGTATAAAAGGGGCTCGACCCCTAAGGCTTCAATATCACTTTTTCCAACGCCTCTACTCTCTTCTTTCAAGCGCTCTGCTCCGGCAAACTCCATGCTCGACATTCTAGCGCCGACAATGACCCTCTGCTCCGATGTATGATCCACATCGGGCGTCGGTAACGAAGAGTATAATTGTTTATTTACTGCACTGCTATTGTAACGATCCCTGTAAACCTTTACGCACATATGGAATTGCCCGCAGTAAGCGGTCAAGGACCGTGGGCCTTGGAGTAGGAGCCGACCGCGACTCCGAACCAAGTAAAAGTGCTTGTGTTCTTCTGATGTGTTTGTTTTATTTCCGTTGCGTAATTTCTCTCAATCTAATCCGAAACATTTTCACGATATTCACCCCCCCCTATCGTGTTTTCTCGATCCAACATTTCCTTCTTAAGGACGGATTACAGAGTGAGAGTATTTGACGTGTTAAACGAAATGGTGATCTACAACAGTAAAATATGTAGAAATAAGTATCATATCTAGATCATTTAATTAGGTCTTTAATTATATGACACTCCCACTGAATTATTGAGCTTTGGTAGGGGTGTTGGGTATGGCTTGGCGGGTTTCCTAAGCGAATGCCTGGTCGTCCTTGAGAGACCTCTCCATGTCCATAGATTAAAAAATTAATCCAAATGGAGACCTATCTCCCAAACGACTGTCTCGTCATCGTATCAATTGATTCAAGTTACAACTTAGCCAAACTCAACGTTCGAGCCTTGTAACTTGCTTAACCAATTGACCGCGGAAAATACGACGAGCGAATCACTGATTTTTGTGTTTATTTTCGAAGTCCAAATAATGAATTATCAATAATAATTAACTAATAAATATAAGCATGATAATTAATTAATCACCACATGAAATGATAAGAAAATCAAAGGAGCCAAGGAAGAGTTTATACCTTCCGTTACCTTACGATCTTCTATCGTATGACCCCTCCCCCTTGGACATCATGTGGGTGATGATCTACCAAGAACCGTGGTCACCAAGTCGATCCCTTCTCCTTGCGCCAACCAAGCCCTAACCTTAGGGTTGCTGCCGACCACTCCAAGGAAGAAGAAAATCCAAACACAAACCCACTACTCATTTCCTCCACCGCCGGCGCCCGAGCTGTGAGTTGTTGTACTGCCTTGGAGAAATCTCCAAGTTGCGCAAGCAACTTCTCCACAGGCAAGTTTCGTGAGCAACTTCTTCTTTGCGCCCTCCAAGTTGCTTGTGTGAGTTCTCCACAGCCAAGTTGCGTGAGCAACTTCTCCTCTGCGTGAGTTCTCCACAGCCAAGCAACTTCTCCTCTGCGTGAATCCAAGTTACGTGAGCAACTTTTCCACCATGAGCAATTCTCTAATTTTTCTCATCTGAAAACTATTTCTCCACCGAAAGTTGCGTGAGTAACCTTCTTGCTCTCCACCGAAAGTTGCGTGAGCAACCTTCTTGAGCAACTTTCTTGCTCTCCACCGAAAGTTGCGTGAGCAACCTTCTTGCTCACGTTGCTGAGCGACTTTCTTCACAGGGAGAAAGTTGTGTGCCACAAAAAAGTTGCGTGAGAAACTTTTCTACCTGGCGCTGCACACCCAAACAAGTGAGGGGGGGGGAGAGAGAGGGGGGGAGGAGGAGAGGAGAGGAGAGGCTTAGGGTTTTCTTGTGTTCAAATTGGATCCTTGGTTTCATGCCACCATGGGGTATATATAGGGCTATGATAGGGACCATGAGGAGGAGTTGAATCTTGGCCTGCTAATGGATCCAAACTCAATCCATTAATGAAGATCCATTCCATTAAAGGATCTTCATTGAACTACCTCACCAACCCCGATATTTTCATATGGGCTCCACCTATTATAAGTACATTCATCTCCCCGTGTTTAAGATATCGAATGTCCATCGATTAATTTAAATTACTGACAATTGTAATTAATCAACCTCTAACTCCTTGAGTAGTACCACTTATCCTTATCATAATGTTGGACCAAGTCTACCTGCATGATTTAACATGATGAACCTTATGAGCTCATCAAGGGGGCATCATCATCCCGACTCACCAGGACACGGATTTCATCTATAATCAATGGTACACCATGTAAATAATATTATTTTCTAATTTAGTGGGCCTATCGATTTAGCAGAATAAATCTCGCCCATTGGTAAATTAAAGAAATAACTACTAAGTACATTTGCCCGTTATTATATCGGGATTCAGAGCATGTACTCCATAATAAATCGAGGACTAATCCAATTATAAAGTCAGTATAAATTGGATCACCTCTATGTTGGTCCTGCTCAATGCACACAAAGTGCACTAGTGTAATTCTATGGTCAAGATAATCCACACCTAATTACACTACAACTATCTCGAAGGTTTGTCCAACTCTATCTCGGTTGTGAGCCTCTACTTATACTTTGCAAGGGACTGATAGCATGTTCTTCTGTATGTCACCATACACCATGTTATCTATAATGTAAAGTATCAGACAGTTTTTAACATACTAATATAAACATGGAACAGTGTTGTTGTGATTCTCTTTCAAAATGTAGATGTTCATAAAGAAAGACAAGTCTTTTAGTATACATCCTAACAATCTCCCACTTATACTCAAAGACTCTGCTGTCCTCAAAATGTCATACATCTGACTGCCTAATCTTTCACATGCCTAAAAGCTCTATTATCAAGGCTTCAGTGAAAAGATCTCCTAGGTTGTTCTCTGATGTAATCTAGGCGACAATAACTTTTCCTCTCCTAGGTGGTGTTGGATTGAGAGAATACGATAGAGGGGGGGTGAATATCGTAAATCGTTTCGGATTGAAAAAGAGAATGCATAGTGGAAAATTAACACAAAAACACACACGAACACAAGGATTTACTTGGTTCGGAGTCGCGGTCGGCTCCTACTCCAAGGCCCACAGTCCTTGACCATTTACTACGGGTAATTCTATAATTGCGCAAGTTATTACAAAAATTTGTATAGTAATAGTGCAGTAAAAAGTACAATTATGCTCTTTGTTATCGACGCCCGGTGTAGATCGTTCTTTGGTGCGGAGGGTTGTCGTCGGCGCTTGAATCTCGAGATCGGAGATTTCTGGAGCAAAGCGCTTGAGTCGAAGAGCGTAGATGCGTTGGAAGAATTGATGTCAAAGCCTTAGGGGTCGAGCCCCTTTTATAGTGCATTTGGGGGCGTCCTCCACGTGTCTCTGGATCCGCAAACCCCTATCCGGAACTCGGTCAGCCCTTATCCCTCCAGGATCGGGCTCGGAGTTTGACGGGGGCGCCCCGGTTGACTTGGTCTTGCTGGCTTCGCAGATGTCTTTGCTTCGATCGTTGGCTGACTTGGACCCAAGGAGCCCGAGGCATCCAAGGTGCCCGGGACCACCGGGGCACCCGGGAGCTTGAGGGCGCCTGGCCCAGTGAGCTTCCGAAGTGTTACTTGCTCAGCTTGTCTTGCCTTCACCTTGGGGGCGCCCGGGACCTCCGGGGCGCCCTGCCCAGCTATCTGCCCCTCTCCTTTGGGGCGTTTTGAGCTGCAGAAACTCGTTCCTTCGGTCCTGCATCCAGGGTTAGTACCAAACATAATAAAGCAAGAATATTAGGTTTATACAGCCTTAGCTATCTTGGTTCTAACTTTGGGTTTCCAAAATGGAACCCTAGGTCGAACCGACGCCTACTGTTCCCTCGACGGGGAGCGCGTCCTCACCTACTCCTCTTAGGAGAATTTACCTGTTGCCAACCGGCTCCTCCGGTTGGACTTTTGCCCAGCAGTCCTTCGCCAGGTCTTCATTACCAAGAAGTCCTTCGCCTGGTGCCTAGCAGTCCTTCGCCAGGTCTTCGTTACCAAGCAGTCCTTCGCCTGGTGCCTAGCATTCCTTCACTAGGTCTTCGACTCCTAGCAGCCCTTCGCTAGGTGCCCAGTAGCCCTTCGCCAGGTCTTAGGGTTTTGATGCCTAGCGGTCCTTCGCTAGGTGCCTAGCAGTCCTTCGCTAGGACTTCAATCTGTACACTCAAGTAACATGTTAGATAAAAATAACATCTTAACTTTTGAACCCTTTGCCATTATAAAAACCCAGGTTCGACTTAGGTGCTGTCTGCACCAACAATCTTCCCCTTTTTGATTTATGGCAACCCAGTTCAAAAAGTTAAGTTAATAATAAACAGTTGAAATACCAGTTTAGTTTCCTCCCCCTGGAAGGAATCTCCCCCTAGGTTTTTCAAAGGTTTGTGGGGTTTGAAAATTTTCTATGTCTAAAAATGGAATTGATTTTTCAACACTTAGTCCATTTTTCAAAAGAAGTTTTAGAAAAGACTTTCCAAAAAAAATTTGGTTGGGCACTTGGAAAATTTATACTTAGAACCTTTACACTTAGAAAAATTTTCAAGTCAATAACTTAGAAAGTTTTCTAAACATCTTATAAAGTTTTTATTAAAAAAAATTTTGATAAAAAAAATTTCAATCTCTTTAGTACTTTAAAAACTTTATACTTAGAGACTGTTCTATTAGAGAAGTTTAAAAATAAGTACTTAGAGAAAAAACATCTTAGGTCAAGTACTTAGACATAGTTTTTGAAAGCAGCTCAGGTCGAGTATTTTGAAAACAGCTCAAGTCAAGTACTTTGAAAACAGCTCAGGTCAAGTACTTTGAAAACAGTTTAGGTCAAGTACTTTGAAAATAGTTATTGAAAACAGCTTAGATGATTTTACTTTTTGAAGAAAGGATAAAGTTTTGAAAATTTTGAATTTTGAAAAAAAAATTATATTTTCAAACTTTCACTCCTTTCCAATGTCTCCCCCTTTGTCATATATCAAAAGAAATAAAGCAAAATAGCAAAAAAACTTGCATAAGAATATACCAAAAGAATATTGTGCTGTACTGAACCAATTCAAGGTATAAATTTGGACCAAATCAATTTAAATTATCTCGCTCGGGTCCTGTCTAACCCAATTAGCTACTTACTAACTGTTATAAACAGTAGTTTTCGCTAGGGTTAGTCAAGTTAAGTGTTTTGTTCAAGTTAGATTTTCTAAGCTTGACACTTAACCTGATTACTGTTTAATTTGTATTTAGTGCCCCAATTACTGCAGATGCACTGACATAAAGCATCTTAAATTAAGGCAAACACCTAAGCATCTCAACCCATTCTAGGTTATCAGTCAAAAGTACCCCTAAGGTGCTTGTGAGATGCTGGTTTCTAGATCTATAGGTGCATGCATTTCTAGGGTTAGGGCCTAGGCTATGTCCATTTGTTGGATCGAGAGAATACGATAAAGGGGGTTGAATATCATAAAACCTTTTCGGATATAGATTTAAGAGAATGAGCAGCGGAAATTAAAAACACACAAACGCGAACTCAAGGATTTACTTGGTTCAGAGTCGCGGTCGGCTCCTACTCCATGGCCCACGGTCCTTGACCATTTACTGCGGGCAATACTATAATCGCGCAAATAATTACAAGAAGATGTATAGTAGTAGTGCAGTAAAAACAAAAATCTAACTCTTCGTTACCGACGCCCAGTGTGGATCGTTCTTCGGTGCGTAGGGTCATCGTCGACGCTAGAACCTCGAGATCAGAAGTTTCCGGAGCAGAGCGCTTGAGCGAAGAGTATTGAGGCATTGAATAATTGTTTTTGAAGCCTTGGGGGTCGAGCCCCTTATATAGTGCACTTGGGGGCGCACGGGATGTTGGGGGTGCCCTCCACGTGTCTCCCGATCCGCAAACCCTCATCCGTAACTCGGTCATCCCTTATCCCTCCAAGATCAGGCTCGGGGTTTGACGGGGGCGCCGAGAAGCAGGGGGCGCCCGGGTTGACTTGGTCTACTGGCTTCTCGCTGACATGAACTCTATCTGCTTCGTCAGGGCGCCCGATGCATCCGGGGCGCCCGGGACACTGGGGGCGCCCGGGAGCAGTGAGCTTCCAAATTGCTAACTCTTGTTTGGCTTTGACTTAGGGCGCTCGGGACCTCCCGAGCGCCCAACCCAGCTGCTGCCCCTCTCCTTTGGGGCGTTCTGAGCTGCAGAAACTCGTTCCTTCGATCCTGCATCCAGGGTTAGTACCAAACAAAACAAAGCAAGCATGTTAGTTCATTTTACAACCGTAGCTGTCTTGGTTCTGACTTGGGTCTCCAAAATGGAGCCCAAGGTCGAATCGATGCCTACTGTTCCCTCGACGGGGAACGCGTCCTCACCTACTCCTCTCAGGAGAATTTACCTATTGCCAACTGGCTCCTCCGGTTAGACTTTTGCCCAGCAGTCCTTCGCTGGGTGCCTAGCAGCCCTTCGCCAGGTCTTTGGTACCAAGCAGTCCTTCACCAGGTGCCTAGTAGTCCTTCACCAGGTCTTAGATTCCTAGCAGCCCTTCGCCAGGTGCCTATCAGTCCTTCGCCAGGTCTTAGATTCCCAGCAGCCCTTCGCCGGGTGCCTAGCAGTCCTTCACCAGGTCTTAGACTCCTAGCAGCCCTTCGCCAGGTGCCTAGCAGTCCTTCGCTAGGTCTTTGTTTCCTGGCAGTCCTTCGCCAGGTGCCTAGCAGCCCTTCGCTAGGACTTTGTTTCCTGGTAGTCCTTCGCCAAGTGCCTAGCAGCCCTTCGCTAGGACTTTGTTTCCTGGCAGTCCTTCGCCAGTGCCTAGCAGCCCTTCGCCAGGACTTTGTTTCCTGGCAGTCCTTAGCCAGGTGCCTAGCAGCCCTTCGCTAGGACTTTGTTTCTGCACACTTAAGTAACTTTATTAGATCACAAATAACACTTAACTTTGAATCCTTTGCCAATATCAAAACAAGGTTCGATATGGTGCTTCCTGCACCAACAATCTCCCCATTTTTGATTTATGGCAACACAATTCAAAGTTAAGAAAAAAACATTAGAACAGTTAAGAACATAAGGTAAAAATGAAGTATAGCAATTATACACAATTCAATGTTAAGTAAAAACTTTATAACAGTTAAGAACATAAGATAATATTTTGAAAAAAAAATCTTTTATTTCTCATACTCCCCCTAAAACCCTGAATACTTGTGTTATAAAATACTTAACTTTGACCCTTCCTCCCCCTTTGACATATGTTAAAAACATAATGGGCGAGCAAGGTTTCTAATAGAGAGTGAGTTTTACTTAACTAAATTCAAGCACTGGATTTATCAATTTCCCAAAAACATAGTTGTCAAGAAAAACTTTAAGTAATGGATTTCATAATTTTTCAAAAAATGATGTTCAAAGTAATAGATGTTTTGAAAATGCATGAAGCTCCCCCTTAATGTGACAACTCTTCTCCTTATATTTTAGGATATTTAAAAGAATTTCAAAAACATAATTTTCAAAAAAAACTTAATAGTAGCTTACTTAGCTAACATTTTGAAAACAAATTTCCTTTAAAAAATTTCAACTTTTGCACATATAGAAAAATTTTTTTGGAACATATTTTGTGCATTTAAAACTATTTAAAAAAATCTTTAAATGGACAAGTTTTTGCCAAAACAAAGATTTGTTTACTAAGAAAACTTTACTTAGAAACATTTGCCCAAAAATTTTCAGAGGTTTTGCTCAGACAAACTTTGTTTACTAAGAAAAAATTTTACTTAGGAATAAAACTATTTTCAAAATAAATGCACTTAGACAATTTTGAAGTTCTTTAGAAATTTTGAAAGTACTTTGAAAAATGCTTAGACCAATTTTAAAGCACTTAGAAATACTTAGCTTTTTGTGAAAACGAAAAAAATTTCTCTCTTTCCCCCCCCCCCCCCCCGGGCCATATATCAATAAGGAGCTTTTGAAAGAAGATTTAAGAAAGAAATGTGTGTATCAGAGCTTATGAGTTTTGAAAATAAAAATACTTAGTATAATTCTGAAAGTATAGCAGGCAGCTTAACTTGTACCAAAAGAAAACTTCACTTTGAAAAGTATTGTGAATTTAAAAAAATATTTTGTATTTGTAGGCAAGTCTTTAGAAAATTCACCCACTTAGAACATTATTGCCTTAGAAAGACTTTCATTTAGAAAAGATTTTTCGAAAGATTGCTCTCATAAAAATAATTTTATTTAATAAATAGTATATTTGGAAGAATACTTAAAAAAAATGTTATGCAAAAAAATTTGAAACACATTTTCATTTTGAAAAAGATTGAAAAAACTATTCTTTGAAACATGTTTAGTATTGCACTTAAAAAAATATTCGTACTTTGTAAACATTAGTGCTTTGAAAAAGTATTAGTACTTTTGAAAACATTATATTTTGAAAATAGTATTACTTTTGAAAGATGTTATGCGTATTTTGAAAAATATAAGTACTTTTTGAAAGATTAAAAAAAATTTTAATTTTATTTTGAAAACATAATACTTGACTTGGTTTCTTTTCCAGTCTGACACAATCCTAGGAAATTTTGTCAACTACAAGGATATTTTTCTAAGTGTCCTGGAAATTCTTCAAATTCAAGTAAATATTATTTTCCATAAGTATTAAAAAATGAAAGTATTTAAACAAACTCCCTTATGTTTTAGACGGATTTAAATAATGCAGTACATGAAAACATATTATTTTGAAATTAGCAAATCCTTCAGTTTGACCTCCCCCTAAATTTGACCCAGTCCAAGGAAACTTGTTGACCACAAGTACTCTTCCTCTGAGTCTTTAGGGTTAGTTCAACCCACAAGAATTATTTAATAATTCAAAACAAATCATTGCAAAAAAACTTGTCAGGAAATCTTCTTTTGATTTAGACTTCCTCTAAATTTGACACATCCTAGGAGTCCTTATAGATCATGAAGTGGACCTTCCTTTATGTCTTTAGGGTTTATTAAAATCAAAAGAATAGTTTTGAATAACAGTATGGTAATATAATTTTAGAAAGTTCAATTTGAAATGAAGATAATTTTAAACCATAAGCCCCGTTTTCGAAAAATATTTTGAAATGATAATGATTTTTGTAAAGCACAATTTTTGAAAAATATAGTGATTATTTGAAGGCATAGTATTTTTAAACTTTTTCATTTAATTTGAACTCCCCCTAAATCTGACACAGTCCTAGGAAGCTTGTTGACCACAAGTTAATCCTCCTCTTAGTCTTAGGGTTTGTCAAAATTAAAGGAACAATTTTGAACATACCTTTTGAGTATGATAATTTTCAAGGAGATAGATTTTTGAAAATATAATTTGGTATGATAGCACAGTTTTCGAAAATCATTTTGAAATGATAATAATTTTTCAAAGATATTTTGAAAGAAAATTAAAAAGAATAAACCACTCCCCCTGTACCGTTTAACTCAATCTAATGTCCTAGGAGACTTCAGTGATATCCATGATTGACTATGTTGACTAGGGTTGACTGTGTTGACCAGGTTTGACTCAGTTGACTATGTTTAACCAATCAAATAACTAAATCAAACAAACCCTAAATTCTATTTAAAACGAGTATATTGTGATATTTAACATGAAATTCAATATTTTGAAAAAAAAATGTTAGAGATGAAAAAGTGGGGTATAGTAAACTAAATTAGTTTGAAAAAATAGTGATAATTTTGAATAACTTTTGAAAGCACTTTGAGTTTTATTTAAAAGGATAGTGACATATATTCTTAGGTCCTAGATATCTCATCCAGTTCTATGTGATCAAACATGTTAACCTTATGGGTTTTGTGAGATAACCATTTTAATTTAAAAAATAGGTAAGTTTATTAATTTTGAAAACATTTGTTATGAATCTAAGATTTACTTAAAATTTGTGTTAGATTCAAATCTGACAATAGTAAAGTGAATTTGATTTTCTATAATTGGCTTCCAGGTCTTCGCGAGGCACTAGGCCTTCTTTGGTCGTAGCCTTATTGGATCATCAACCCTTTCCTTGACAAAGCTTTTATAGAAAATTCATCTTCAAGTTACTCCTTGAAAGATTTTGGTCTAACTAGTTTGGGTCTTGGATCGGTAGCTTCGGCTAATTTCACCAGTCTAAAGAGACCAAGTAGTGTATACTTGACCTTATTAGAAAAGACTTCCCTAACGTACTATCATCTCACCGCCACCCAATACTAGGTTTTCAAGTTTTAAGTAACTCTTTAGTCCTTAAACTAGTCAATCCTAATTATAAGCAAAAAAAATAAAAATAAAAATAAAAATAAACACACAATTAAAGCAAACAATTATCTAAGTAAGGTCACAATTGGAGTAATACTCCGGATTTTCGAAATCAGCAAGATTATGAATTAAATTTTCTAACATATTGACCTTATGTTTTAGGGTTTCATTTTCTTGTTTCAATTTTTTGAAATTTGCCTTAATTAATTTACATGAATCAATCACATTATTCAAGGTAAATAACGGATTTTCAAATACTGTAAATTTACCTTTGTCGATTGTTTGTCCGGCATTCTTGGTAGCTCTTTTATCTGTGCATTCACTTTTATAATGCCCGAATTCCTGGCACTTGAAGCATTAAATGCGACTTTTGTCCTTTCGTGCTTTTGGAACTGGTTCCTTTGCCGCCGTAGGTGGTGTCGTTCGAATATTACGAGTAGGACACTCACTTTGGTAATGCCCTCTCTCCCTGCATGTGTAACAAATTACATGATTTTTAAAATCTGAATTTACACTTTTACCATTTGATTCCTCATTGGGAATCTCCCCCTTGATTCTTGCCGCTTCGGATCTAGGCTCATCTTCTGATTCTGTATCTGAGTCGGACTCAGGTACTAGTTGAAGCTCCTTCTTTGGTGGTTCTTTAGGAGTTTTCCCTGCAATAGAATTTACACCTTCCTCGACCATTACAGTATATGTTTGATTATTTAATTCTAATTTTGAAAAGAATTCAAAATCAGTTACCGTCTCAATCAATTCGTTGTCTGATTCTGGTTCGACTTTGGATTTGGGTTCAGACTCTGACTCGGCTGTTTATGCTTGGACCGAAAGGGCAAGATAATTTACCTGATCTTCTTCTTCATCTGAGATCCCTTGATGAAGTTTAATCAATTTTTCCCAGATTTCTCTAGCACATCTGCATGGACCTACTAGCTCGAGTTGCTCCTTGGTTAGGCCACATTGTAGAATTGCAGTTGCCCTTGCATCGATCTCAATTTGGTTGAGAGTTCGTTCATCCAATTTATCCCACTCGATTGATAAATCAGCTTCTACGAGAAAAGAGAATCCCGTTTGGATGATCAGCCATAGGTCCATGTGGGCTTTCAGAAGGGACTCCATTTGACTTCTCCTAAAATTGAAGTTATCGTCGGAGAATAGCGGTGGACGGGCACTGTTCCACTCTTGGTTGGTCATTTAGTTTAAACCTTGCACACAAGAGAAATAACAGAAATGTACCAAGACTTGATCTTAGATTAGTAGTGCGGGAGAGAAAAGATATAGCCAAAAAAAATTGCACGAATTTCAAGATAAAATAAAAATAAAAAAGTTATGATAAATTTTTGAAAATGTTAATTTATCAATTCTGATTAATGATGAAAAAAGTAAGAAGTCAATGTTTGAAAAAAAAATTTGCTCGAATTAGGGTAGCATGAATTTCGAGAAAAAATATTAAAATAATAATAAAAAATTTTATGACAAATTTTTAAAAATTGATCGTTTTAACAATTCTAACTAATGGTGAAAAAATGAGAATTCAAAATTGAAAAAGGTGTAAGAATATTTTAAACCCACCTACAGATATTATTTATTTGAAATATAAGGCAAAAAAGATCGAGTGGTGTTGCACCAACCTCGATTAACGAGAAAGATTAAAAAAATAAAAATAATTCGAAGAAAATCTGAAAAAATCTCAAATTGGTAGTTGCACCAAATTTGAGCTTCCCCGCTCTGATACCACTTGTTGAATCGAGAGAATACGATAGAGGGGGGGTAAATATTGTAAAACCTTTTCGGATATAGATTGAAGAGAATGAGCAGCGGAAATTAAAAACACAAACACAAACGCGAACTCAAGGATTTACTTGGTTCGGAGTCACGGTCGTCTCCTACTCCAAGGCCCACGGTCCTTGACTGTTTACTGCGGGCAATACTATAATCGCTCAAATAATTACAAGAAGATGTACAGTAGTAGTGCAGTAAAAACAAAAATCTAACTCTTCGTTACCGACGCCCGGTGTGGATCGTTCTTCGGTGCGTAGGGTCATCGTCAGCGCTAGAACCTTGAGATTAGAAGTTTCCATAGCAGAGTGCTTGAGCGAAGAGTATTAAGGCGTTGAATAATTGTTTTTGAAGCATTGGGGGTCGGGCCCCTTATATAGTGCACTTGGGGGCGCCCGGACGTTGGGGGCGCCCTCCACGTGTCTCCCAATCCGCAAACCCTCATCCATAACTCGGTCAGCCCTTATCCCTCCAAGATCGGGCTCGGGGTTTGACGAGGGCGCCCGGGAAGCAGGGGGCGCCCGAGTTGACTTGGTCTGCTGGCTTCTCGCTGACTTGAACTCTATCTGCTTCGTTGGCTTGAACCTAGGGCCCCCGAGGCATCCAGGGTGCCCGGGACACTGGGGGCGCCCGGGAGTAGTGAGCTTTCGAAGCGTTTTCTTGCTAACTCTTGTTTGGCTTTGACTTAGGGCACCCGGGACCTCCCGGGTGCCCAACCCAGCTGCTGCCCCTCTCCTTTGGGGCATTCTGAGCTACAGAAACTTGATCCTTCGATCCTGCATCCAGGGTTAATACCAAATAAAACAAAGCAAGCATGTTAGTTCATTTTACAGCCATTGCTGTCTTGGTTCTGACTTTGGGTCTCCAAAATGGAGCCCTAGGTCGAACCGACGCCTATTGTTCCCTCGACGGGGAACGCGTCCTCACCTACTCCTCTCAGGAGAATTTACCTGTTGCCAACCGGCTCCTCCAGTTGGACTTTTGCCGAGCAGCCCTTCGCTGGGTGCCTAGCAGCCCTTCGCCAGGTCTTTGGTACCAAGCAGTCCTTCGCCAGGTGCCTAGCAGTCCTTCGCCAGGTCTTAGATTCCCAGCAGCCCTTCGCCGAGTGCCTAGCAGTCCTTCGCCTGGTCTTAGACTCCTAGCAGCCCTTCGCCAGGTGCCTATCAGTCCTTCACTAGGTCTTAGTTTCCTGCCAGTCCTTCGCCAGGTGCCTAGCAGCTCTTCGCTAGGACTTTGTTTCTGGCAATCCTTCGCTAGGTGCCAAGCAGCCCTTCGCTAGGACAGTCCTTCGCCAGGTGCCTAGCAGCCCTTCACTAGGACTTTGTTTCCTGGCAGTCCTTAGCTAGGTGCCTAGCAGCCCTTCACTAGGACTTTGTTTCTGCACACTTGAGTAACTTTATTAAATCACAAATAACACTTAACTTTGAATCCTTTGCCAATATCAAAACAAGGTTCGATATGGTGCTTCCTGCACCAACACCATTTTCGAAGAAAACCCCTAGTTTTGAAGGGGGTAAATTTTTTTTTTAAAAAACTAAGTCAAAAAAATTATTTTTTAAAATTGTAATAAAGATTTTTAAATTAAGTAGAAACTGATTTTAAATCAAGTAAAGCAGTTTTAAAAAAACAGAAGTAGAGTAAGCCTATTCTACCAAGCGTAATCCTAATTGCCTTCTTAGTGAGCTAAACTCAGACTCAGGTAGGGGTTTGGTGAATATGTCAGCTAAGTTAGATTTAGAGTCTACATGCTTAAGGACTATCTCACCCCTGGCTACATGATCTCTTACAAAGTGGTGTTTAACTTCTATATGTTTAGTTCTAGAATGTTGGATTGGGTTCTTAGTTAGATTAATTGAGCTTATATTGTCAATGTAGACTTGAGTTTGAGTGTAGTTAAGCTAGAAGTCTTTGAGAGTGTGCATCATCCATAAGAGTTGTGCTACACACTCTCCTAAGGCAACATACTCAGCTTCAGTTGTGGATAGAGGTACACAATATTGTTTTATGCTGCACCAACTTACTAGACTATTTTCTAACAGTTGGCAGCTTCCACTTGTGCTCTTTCTATCTAATTTACAACCAGCGTAGTTAGAATCCGAGTATCCTAACAAGTCAAAGGTTGAGGTCATAGGATACAAAATCCCTACATTTAGGATGCCCTTAACATATCTTAGTATTCTTTTTAGGGCTGCTAAGTGCGTTTCCTTAGCACAGGTTTGGTATCTAGCACACATTCCTACAGCAAAAAGGATATCAGGTCTGCTGGCTGGAAGGTACAGTAGACTTCCAATCATACTTCTGTAGAGTTTAAGGTCTACTGGTTTACCATCAGGGTCACTATCTATTTTTACATTTGTGGCCATGGGGGTACTTATGCTTTTAGAGTTAACCATTTTGAATTTCTTTATTAACTCCTTAGCATATTTGGATTGATGGACATAGTTTCCATCCCTAGTTTGTTTAATTTGTAACCCTAGAAAGAAGTTGAGCTCACCAACTAAGCTCATTTCAAATTCATTTTCCATTATTTTAACAAATTCTTTTAAGAAGTTTGAGTTGGTGGACCCAAAGATTATTTCATCGACGTAGATTTGGGCAATAAAGATTTCTTTTCCTAAGGTCTTAATAAATAAGGTTGAGTCAATTTATCCTTGTTTAAATTCTTTAGAAGTTAGGTAGGTTGATAAGCGTTCATACCAGGCCCTAGGTGCTTGTTTTAGTCCATAAAGTGCTTTAGTGAGTTTGTAAACATGGTCAGGTCTTTCTAAGTCCTCAAAACCAGGGGTTGTCCTACATAAACTTCTTCCTTAATAAATCCATTTAGAAAAGCTGACTTTACATCCATTTGGTAGAGTTTAAATCATTTATGGGATGCAAAGGCTAACAACATCCTAATGGACTCAAGTCTAGCTACTGGGGCATAGGTTTCGTCATAATCTAATCCCTCTACTTGACTGAACCCTTTGGCTACTAAGCAGGCTTTGTTTCTCACTATTTCTCCTTGATCATTTAGCTTATTCCTAAACACCCACTTAGTATCAATAATGGATTTTCCATCAGGTTTAGGTACCAATTCCCAAACTTGGTTCCTCTCAAAATGGGCTAACTCTTCTTGCATTGCTATGATCCAATCAGGATCAGGTAAGGCTTCCTCTATAGTCTTAGGTTTAATTTTTGAGATCATTGCAATCTGACTAAGGTTTCTATAGGAATACCTAGTTCTGACTCCTAAAGTTGGATCACCCACAATTTGATCAGTTGGGTGACTGAGTCTGGGTTTCTTAGTTTTTCTAGAACTTGGTTCGACCTTAGGTCCGGCCGATCGGTTTGGTTCAGTATTTGGTTCAACTACTTGGGTTGGTTCAATTGTTGGTTTAATTGACTCAATAGTTGATTCAATAGTTAGTTCATTTAGGGGTTCAATTAAAGGTTCAACAGTTTGTTCATTATCTTCAGTATTTGATGAATTTAGATCTGGATTATTAGATTTTGAGTTAACTTTTTCATCAAATATCATATTTGTTGTTTCTTCAATTTTCTTAGTTTGTTTGTTGTAAACCCTATAGGCTCTACTTGTTGTTGAATATCCTAAGAAGATGCCTAGAGTTGACTTAGACTGGAATTTACCTAGGTAGTCCTTGGTGTTTAGGATATGGACTTTGCACCCAAAGACTCTTAGGTAATGTAGGTTTGGAAGTCTATGGTAGTATAATTCATAGGGTGTTTTATTGTGTCGTTTGTTAATCAGGACCCTATTTTGGATGTAACAAGCCGTACTAATTGCTTCTGCCCAATATTGGTTAGCTAGGTTGAATTCATTGAGCATAGCCCTAGCGGCTTCCTGTAGGGTTCTATTTTTCCTTTCAACTATCCTATTTTGCTGGGGGATTCTAGGACACGAAAATTCGTGTATATACCCATTTACCTTACAAAATTCCTCGAATTGTTGATTTTCAAAATCTCCCCCGTGATCACTCCTAAGTCTTTTGATTTTGGTATTGTTTTGATTTTCAATTAACTTACAAAGATCACTAAATAGGTTTAAGGTATCATCTTTGGTCTTCAAAAACCTAACCCAGGTAAACCTAGAGTAATCATCAACAATTACTAAGCAGTACCGGTTTCCGCTTAGTGACTTGGCTCCATGTGAATCAAATAGGTCAAGGTGCAGGAGCTCAAGTGTGGTTTGAGTTAGAGCAGATTGAATTAGTTTATGATTGGACCTGGTTTGTTTACCTTGATTGCATGATTTACATATTAATTTTTCAGGGTTCTTAATTTTAGGTATACCTTTAATCAGACAAAGTTGGGTGATTTTTGAAATTAATCTTAGATTAGTGTGACCTAATCTCCTATGCCAGAGGTTTGATTCTTCTAACTGAGTTAACATGCATTCAGGTACTAGGGGTAGGTTTATAGTGTAAACATTATTTTTCCTAGAGCCCTTAAGCATGATTTCTGAGTCTTGCAAGTTTCTAATCAGGCATTTAGAATTGGTGAAGGTGACTACATAACCAGTATCACATAATTGACTTATGCTAAGCAAGTTAAATTTAAAATCTTCAACCAAAAGAACCTTTATAATAACAAAGTCAGATTTAAGTTCAATGTTACCTAACCCAACCACCTTGAGTGTAGCATTGTTGCCAAATGCTACTGAGCCTAGGTTCTTGAACTTGAGTTTGGTGAATTTCAATTTATCCCCAGTCATGTGTCTGGAGCATCCGCTATCCAACATCCATTGGTCCAAATCTTTATGTTCCTACACATAAAGAGTTTTGTTGATTTGGATCCAATTAGAGTTAAGGATAGCCTAAATTGATTTTCACAGCCTAGTCTGTCTCACCCAATCTAGAGTTATTAATCACGTTAGCCTTATGGGTTTTTGTGAGACAGGTTTTAGTAGACAAAATTATTTTAAAAAAGTTGAATTACTTTTGAAAGCAATTTGTTTTGAATTTATTTTGAAAAATGAGTGTTTGAATCTACAATTAACTGAACATTTGTGTTAGATTTGAATTTGACAAAGAATAATTTGAATTTGAATTTCAGAAATCGGCTTCCAGGTCTTGGCGAGGCACTAGGCCTTCTTTGGTCATAGCCTTATTGGATCATCAACCCTTTCCTTGACAAAGCCTTTTAATGAAATTTCATTTTCAAAATTACTTTTTGAAAAATTATGGTCTAACTAGTTTGGGTCTTGGATCGGTAGCTTCGGCTAGTTTCACTAGTCTAAAGAGACCAAGTAGTGTATACTTGATCTTATTAGAAGAGGCTTCCCTAACGTACTATCATCTCACCGCCACCCAATACTAGGTTGTTCAAATTTCAGTTAATTGGTTCAGTCTTTAATCTAACCAGTCCTAAATCTAAGCATGATGAATTGAAAAAAAAAATAAACAAGCAATCATGCAATTTTACAATAAGAAAAAGAATTTATTTAACTATAAAAATTGTTTTTAACTTGGCTCCCCCTGGACTAAAGCCACAATAATGGTTTGACAAGATGTGAATCTTGTCCTTAGGGATCCAATACTGATTTGATCCAGTTTGTTTGTTCAGGCACAGTTTGGGTACTCATACCTGAATTTTAGGTCTAGACTGATTCAGTACAACATAGTATGATCTTTGTCTAGACTTGGTTCGATAGCCTAACCCGGATCGATTTAGAACCGACTTCTGTTTTCCAAGGATCATGTCAAGACCCTTGGAACCAGAAGTGAACCGTTCTAAGGCTGCTCTAAGGTCCTTGACTTGAGTTTTCAAGGAGGAGTTCTCTTTCTCAAGTTTTTCAACTTGAGTAGAGGTTCCTTCTTGAACCTTCTCAGTTAAGGATCCAGAGTCAGCTCCCTCTTTCAGGAGTTTTACTTCCTGTCGGAGGGACTCGACTTGGATTTTGGCTTTTGCCAAGTCGCGAGAAAGATACGCAATTAATTCGGATAATTGTCTTTTAGAAAACCCACTTACAGTGATTTCGCCGTCTTCTGAAAATGTAAGCTTCCCGTCGCCCATCTCCGATTCTGACTCGGTCTCGATTTCTTCTGAGGCAGTCAGGGCGAGCAAGTTCGACTGTGGGGCCTCTTCTTCTTCTTCAGACGAGGATTCGTCCCACGTTGCCTGAAGGGCCTTCTTCTTTCTTGTCTTCTTTGTTTCCTTCAGATTGGGGCATTCCGTCTTGTAGTGACCCTTCCTTTTGCATTCGTAACAGGTCACATTTGGTTTGTTCTTCTCATTTGAAGGTTCAACTGGTTCTTCCTTTCTTCGGCTGGCTTTCCTTCTGTTGGTCTGGTTTTTTAGTTCTTTGTAGTAGTCCCGAGATAGCCGAACCAGCTTAGGTCGATTTCCTTCGCTTTCTTCTAAGTCTGAGTTTGAATCAGACTCGGGTGCAGGTTGAGGTTTCTTCTTGGTCATCTTTCCAGTTTTACCTGCAACAAAAGTAATGTCTTTCTCGGCCAGATTGCAGTTAGTCTATTCATGTAATTCGAGTTCCGAAAATAATTCATCTAGTTTAATTTTAAACATTAAATCCCTTGAAACATTGTACGCATCTACCATAGATGACCATAAAGTATTTCTAGGGAAGGCGTTAAGAGCATACCTGATCAGGTCACGGTTCTCTACCTTGTGACCGATGGTGTGTAGACCATTCATCTGCTCCTGAATTCTGGCGTGGAGCTGAGCTGCAAATTCGCTGTCGTTCATCTTGATTGTGTACAGCTTGTTCAGCAGAAGGTCCCTTTTGCTGATTCGGGTGTCGGAGGTTCCTTCGTGTAATTCAATTAGCTTACCCCAGAGTTCCTTTGCACTGTTGAATGGACCCACCCGGTTCAGCTCCTCTTTGGTTAGGCCGCATTGGAGTGTTTGGGTTGCTTTAGCATCAGCCTCGATTTTCTTTTTGAGTGAAGCGTCCCATTCAGTGTAAGATTGTGGCACTCCTTCAGCATTTCTGGAGATTTCCAGACCGGATTGGATAATTATCCACATGTCCACCTGAGTTTTCAAGTGGACTTCCATCCTACTCATCCAGTAGGAGAAATCCTCCCACTGAAGAGTGGTGGTCTGACAGTACTGAAGCCCTCTTGCATGACCATTTAGGAATTACTGAAAAGAAAGAGAGAAAAAAAACGTCCCAAGACTTGGTCTTGGATTAGCAGTGCGGGAAGAGAAAAGAAAATTTTATCGAGTGGTGTTGCACCAACCTCGATTAACGAAACAAATTTGATTAAAAAAAATTCGAAGAAAAAATCCGAAAAAAAATCTCAAATTGGTGGTTGCACCAAATTTGAGCTTCCCCGCTCTGATACCACTTGTTGGATCGAGAGAATACGATAGAGGGGGGTGAATATCGTAAATCGTTTCGGATTGAAAAAGAGAATGTACAGCGGAAAATTAACACAAAAACACACATGAACACAAGGATTTACTTGGTTCGGAGTCGCGGTCGGCTTCTACTCCAAAGCCCACGGTCCTTGACCGTTTACTGCGAGCAATTCTATAATCGCGCAAGTTATTACAAAAATTTATGCAGTAATAGTGCAGTAAAAAGTACAATTATGCTCTTTGTTACCGACGCCCGGTGTAGATCGTTCTTCGGTGGGGAGGGTCGTCGTCGGCGCTTGAATCTCGAGATCGGAGGTTTCCGGAGCAAAGCGCTTGAGTCGAAGAGCGTAGAGGCATTGGAAAGAATTGATGTCGAAGCCTTATGGGTCGAGCCCCTTTTATAGTGCATCTGGGGGCGCCCTGGACGTTGGGGGCACCCTCCACGTGTCTCTGGATCCGCAAACCCCTATCCGGAACTCGGTCAGCCCTTATCCCTCCAAGATCGGGCTCGGAGTTTGACGGGGGCGCCCGGGACATAGGGCACGCCCCGATTGACTTGGTCTTGCTGGCTTCACGGATGTCTTTGCTTCGATTGCTAGCAGACTTGGACCCAGGGCGCCCGAGGCATCCAGGGCGCCCGGGACCACCAGGGTGCCCGGGAGCTTGAGGGCGCCTGGCCCAGTGAGCTTCCAAAGCGTTACTTGCTCAGCTTGTCTTGCCTTCACCTTAGGGGCGCCCGGGACCTCCGGGGCGCCCTGCCTAGCTATCTGCCCCTCTCCTTTGGGGTGTTCTGAACTGCAGAAACTCGTTCCTTCGGTCCTACATCCAGGGTTAGTACCAAACATAATAAAGCAAGAATATTAGGTTTATACAGCCTTAGCTATCTTGGTTCTAACTTTGGGTCTCCAAAATGGACCCTAGGTCGAACCAACGCCTATTGTTCCCTCGACGGGGAATGCGTCCTCGCCTACTCCTCTCAGGAGAATTTACCTGTTGCCAACCAGCTCCTCCGGTTGGACTTTTGCCCAGCAGTCCTTCGCCAGGTCTTCGTTACCAAGCAGTCCTTCACCTGGTGCCTAGCATTTCTTCGCTAGGTCTTCGACTCCTAGCAGCCCTTCGCTAGGTGCCCAGCAGCTCTTCGCCAGGTCTTAGGGTTTCGATGCCTAGAGGTCCTTCGCTAGGTGCCTAGCAGTCCTTCGCTAGGACTTCAATCTGTACACTTAAGTAGCATGTTAGATAAAAATAACATCTTAATTTTTGAACCCTTTGCCATTATCAAACCCAGGTTCGACTTGGGTGCTGTCTGCACCAACAGGTGGTACTTGCGCTCTATGTGTTTACTCTCCTTATTGGCTCATGGTTCCTTCGAGTTTGCAACTGCACCACTGTTATCACAACAACTTGTGATAGCTCTGGGCAAACCAGGAATCACATCTAAGTCCATCTTGAAGTTCTTGAGCCATACAGCTTCCTTGGCTGCCTTTGAAGCTACCACAGACTCAGCTTCCATGGTGGAGTCTGCCACGCATTTCTGCTTGACACTCCTCCATACTATGGTTCCACCTCCTAAAGTAAACACAACCCCTGAGGTAGACTTACTTTTGTTCATGTCCGATTGGAAATTTGAATCCGTATAACCCACAGGGATTAATTAGTCTGCCTGGTAAATCAACATATAATCCTTAGTCCGTCTCAGGTACTTCAATATATGCTTTACCGCAGTCCAATGTCCCTGTCCAGGTTAACTCTGATATCTACTAACCATGCCCACGGTAAAGCAGATATCTGGTCTCGTACACACCATAGCATACATGAGGGTTCCTACAGCCGATGCATAAGGAACCGCCTTCATCTCCTCTATCTCCTTTGATGTTTTAGGACACATCTCCTTAGATAGAGGAACTCCATGCCTGAAAGGTAGAAAACCTTTCTTGGAGTTTTCCATGCTAAAACGAGCAAGGACAGTGCCTATGTATGAAGCTTGGGATAAACACAACATCCTTTTCTGGTGATCCCTTAGAACTTTGATCCCAAGGATGTGCCCTGCTTCTCCCAAGTCCTTCATATTGAACTGTTTGGACAACCATACCCTTGCGTCTGATAATACTTTGACATTGTCGCCAATGAGCAAAATATCATCTACGTATAGTACAAGAATACTACTACGTTTCCATCACATCTCTTATACACAAATCTCATCCGTTCTTTAAACAAATCCATATGATTGGATTATTTCATAAAAGCGGGTTTTCCTCGTCATAGGTCTAGCGATCCGATTCATATTCACCAGGGACCAAGTCCGAAGACTCTCCTAAGAACATGAATCTTACATGTTGTCTAACAACCCTCCCACTACGACGAGGTACCACCTGTGTATCTTCTGTGACACGCGGTGCAGTGACTTGTGGTATATCCTCTTGTACAGTTGGTACTAAGGTCAGAATGCCCCCTCTTAATTCCTCAAGAATAATTTTACTCATGGGCTTATGGTTCTGTTGGGTTTTAGGCCCTTAGATGGTGCGCATGGAATCAATCCGTTGTCGTGTCCCCAGATTAAAATTTCATTAATTGAAATTAATCCGGACACATACGAAACTTCCAAGCGACCGTTTCGTTGTCGTACTAATGACTTGAGCGATCGCTTGAACAAACTTGTTGTTCAAGCAATTTGACACTTCTAGTCAGTTAGCTGAGGAAAGACAACGATGTAGGATCGCCGATTTTTGTGTTTTACAATCGGGGTCCAAGTTAATTAATGAATAATTAACAACAACGAGGAAAGATAAAGAACAAGAATGAATAAGATAAATTCATACCTCTTGATCTTCTATTGTATGACCTCCCTCTTCTTGGATGTCGTGTGGGCGATGATCTCCCATGAATTGAAGCCTCCTAGACCGCACTTCTCTTTCTCTCTTGCTTGCGCCAATCCACAAAGGAAGAAGAAGCTTTCTTCCTCACCTTTGTGTCGTCGGCCACCACCTCTTCCTCTCCTTCTTGCTGCGCCGCCGACCACCACCTCCATCGATGAAGATCCTCGCCGGCCACCGAGGAGAATTCTCCTTCCCTTGCTAAAGCCGACCACCAAAGGAAGTCTCCCTTTGTGCGCCGCCCAACCCTAAACCCTAGGGTTTTGCCGCCGGCCAAGAGGGAAGAAGAGAAGAGGGAAAACCAAGAGATTAAACCAAAGAGTTATAAAAGCAAAGAAGTTATTATTTTGGGTCTAGGCTTCATGAGATATTTATAGGCTACAATAGAGACCATGAGGAGGAGTTGGTTCTTGGCCATCTAACGAATTTTTTTAGTCATAAAAATATTTAGCCAAAAAAATTTTTTAGCCACAAAAAATTTTTTTAGCTACAAATATTTTTAGTCACAAAACCGGATCCGTTAATAATGATCCAATCCACTAAAGGATCATTATTGAATTACCTCACCAACTCGCATAATAAAATATGGGCTCCAATATATTATTTATACAAAATTCTCCCCGTGTTTAAGATATCGCATGTCCGTTAATTAATTAATTAATCTGACAATTAATTAATTAACTTCTAACTCCATGAGTAGTATCACTCAACCTTATTATCATGTCGGACCAAGTCCACCTGTAGGGTTTACATGATAAACTTTATGAGCTCCTCAAGGGGACATCATCATCCTAAAATAGGACACCGTTTCCTCCTATAATCAACGACACACCATGCAAATAATACTATTTCCCAATTTACCGAGTCTATCGATTTAATGAATAAATCTCGCCCACTGATAAATCAAAGAAATAAATACTAAGTACATGTGCCCGTTATTATATCGGGATTAAGAGCATGTACAAAATAATATCTTGAAGTTTGATTCAATTATATAGTCAGTATAAATTGAATCACCTCAAAATTGGTCCGCTCAATACACTCAGAGTGTACTAGTGTAACTCTATGGTCAAGATAGATCATATCAAATTACACTACAACCATGCCAATGGTTAGTTCAAGACCATCTAGGTTGTGAGCCTCTTCTTATACTCTACAAAGGACTGATAACATGATCTTCTGTGTGACACCACACACTATGTTATCTACAGTGTAAAGTATTAGAAAACATGCACACACATATATACGATATAAAATACAATTATGATTATGTGATTCTTATTCTAAAATATAGATGTTTATACAAAAAAGCTAGGCTCTTAGTATACATCCTAACAAGTTCATCACATAGTCCTTCTCTAAGAGTCTGGTATTCGTACTAACGATTACCCTCTGATCCTTAGGACTATAGAACCACCTTTCATTCCTCTAGGATAGCCTACGAACAAGCGCACTTCTGTACGAGATTCCAACTTATCAGTATCTCCCTTCAGCACATGTGTTGAACTACCCCAAATCCGAATATGTCTTAGGCCAGGCTTTTGTTGGTGCAAGATGCATCAGTGATGTCCTCCTCTAAATGTTTCAATGTTTGACAATATGCTTAAGTCAGTGATACATTGAACATGGAAGGGTAGTCAAGAAAACTGGACCAAAGTGATGAAAAGTCCTAGTTAACCTAGGCACTAAGTCCTGGTTCGTGGAACTGGGCACTAAGTCTTGGCCGAGGGCTGGGCACCTAAGACCTGACTGAGGGTTGGGCACTAAGTCCTGGCCAAGGGATGGGCACCTAAGACCTGACCGAGGGTTGGGCACTAAGTTCTGGTTCGTGGAATTGGGCACTAAGTCCTGGCCGAGGGCTGGACACCTAAGACCTGGTGAGTGAAGCTGGGCACTAAGACCTGGTGAGTGAAGCTGGGCAATAAGTCGTAGTCGTTGGATTGGGCAAAAGTCCTAGTGAGTAAAGCTAGGCAAAAGTCCAACCGGGTGGGTCGGGTGGCAACCGTCTCCTAAGAGGAGTAGGTGAAAGGCGCGTTCCCGGGGATGGGAACTTAGGCGTCGGTTCAACCTAGGGTTTCGCGGAAAACCGAAGTCAAAACAAAACCTTTAAGGCTAAGGATATACATGTGTTTGCCTTGTATTTATGTATCTTGCAGGTACCTAAAATTGGAGGCAAAGCAAGCAAACAAACGCACAAAGAGGCTGAAACACTGCATCTTGGGTGCCCCCATTGATACAGGCGCCCCCATTAACTCAGGCACCTGAATGAATCAGGCGCCCCCTTCAACACAGGCACCCAATAAGGCAGTTTTTATCAGCTCACGATGTTCGCAATTTGGATGAACTTTTGACCGCTTATGAGGTGCCCCATAGCATCACGGGCGCCCTAGACAAGGCTATAAAAGGGGCTTCGACCCCTCAATTCAGAACAACAATTCCAAGATCATTTTTGAGATTTCCAAGTGAAGACAAAGTGTTAAAGTGTTGGGACCGGGTGCATGTCGACAAGGATACGAGTTCGTAAAATTTTAAATTTTTACGTGCAGCGGAAGAATTTGCATAAAATAATTTCATAAATTATTTTAACTTCGTATCTAGCATGCAACCTTATGGTGTGTTGACATAATCATAAAATAAAACTTTGCGGAAAAGTAAACTAATTTACTTTGTACCTCGCGTAACTTGAAGTAAGGGACGAGATCCAACCGTAGCGTCCCTTGGAAGCTCCGCCTCTATTCGCGTCCACGCCGAGTTCTCTTCGGGATGACTTCGCAAAGTCACGAGTTTTGTGCCGACAAGAACTACTAGATTCTCGGAAGGCACAACTAGAAGAATAAGAGAAAATAATGGAAAACTAACCAACGAAGTAACGGAATCGAATTCCGGGAAGAGAGGAATCGCTATCCGCTTCTTCTTCTTCGTGTTCGGGTTCTCCTTCTTCTTCTTGAAGCTCACGGCCTCCACCACCTTGGAAGAAGGTTTGCGCCGGCCCTAAGCCACCAAGTGGGCGCCGGCCCTAGGACTCCAAGAATGGGTGGGCGCCGGCCCTAAGGGAAGAGAGGGAGAAGGAGGAGAGGAGAGATTAAGAGAGAGAGGGAGAGAATAATTAATCTCTTAATTAGGAATAAGGGCTAGCCTTTGGTTCCTTTATATAGTAGCAACTCCTTTGCTAAGTCTCCCTCTAAACCGAATTAACGGAATTAACGGAATTAGTTATAAGAAATTTATCTTATAAATTTTCTTATTAATTATTCTGTTTAAACCGAGTCTTTATTATAAACCAATTTATAATAAAACTAATTCTTCTTCTCTTTAAATTATGGAATAAATTTTATAAGAAATTTATAAACTTTCTTATTATGAAAAAATCAATTCATAATTGATTTTATAAAATTGAAATAAACCAATTCATGGATTATTTTAATCTTCCATAAAAGAATAAATTTCTATAAATTTTATTTATATAAATTTCTTTATACAAATTTATTTATCCATAATTTATAAAATAAATCGCACTAGATTTATTTTATTAATTAAACTAAAATTAATTGGTTTTCTCCTCTTTATTGGCCGGCCACCAAAGGGGGTTTTGACACCCTCTTTGGCCGGCCAAACCAACCCGAACCGCCGCGAATTAAACTCATTTAATTCGCCCAAAAAGCCTTCAAAAGACTTAGCCATTTTAGCTTCCATTGCGCCTCTGACTAACTTAGATTCGGCTTATTTCTCTTGATCGGAAAATCCAATTTTCAACTCGTTTTAAATCCCTCGGATTACTCGTAGTGCGTGTGACTAAATAGGCTTTCGATTTATGTTGGCCGTCTATAATTTAACTAATTATAGAACGATCATGAGTGGCACCTAGTAGTACATCATGATCCCCAATTAATCGAAAGATCAACGGTTTGACCTCAGAAGAAATTATTCTGAAACCCTTCAGCAGCTCTAATGAATCGTGCCCCATTCCCTTCACCACCTTATACCCACTTGGTTCAGGACACGGTCAATGGTGTCAGTCCCCACTAGGCTGACTACGTCACACCTAGCCCAAGTAGTGTCTTTCTCGTCCTTTGGATTTCTAATTACTCTCATGTATTTAAGAGACTCGCACTCTTAACATGATATGCTCTGGCCAGAGGCTTTGAGTAACAATCCGACGATAGGCCTAGGTATACATCTCCTCACAAGGAGTGGTGAATCCTTTGTAGGCTGTTCAAACATCTTCGGGCACTTCGGCTTATACCCGATCATCCTGGGTCCACACCTCCTTGGAGATGCTTGCTTAAGATGTCAAAGTATAAGTCTCCATGACCAAGATGACTTGAACACCGCAAGTCAAAGGAACATCGCACTTAAGCCGCAGTAAGATCTTCATTGACATATCTACATGTAGATTCCCATATGAAGTCTTACAGCTAGTCACTCCAATGAACTAGTTCCCTTAACTAGCATCCATGTTTATCTCCGGACATCCCAATGTCACCAGCCAGTGAGAATCAGCTGATTAGAGAATAACCCATGCTAGTCTCAACAGAATTGATAGTGTCCGTTTTTATCAATTCATCGACTAGGGATATTTTCAATACTTCACATTTGCACATTTAGAGATAATCACAAGTTGCGATCCTATCACAAATTCTCTTATGCTGTGAGTTGTATTGCGGACATTCAGTAGATGAGTTTAAGATCCCAATCAAATACACAAAACATGTATACTCAAATAGTGAATTATCATTTATTAATATAAATGTTTACATCATAAGGCGATTGCCTTAGGACACTTCTCTCATATCACTAACAAACTCCCACTTGGCCTAATGCCAATCGCTACGGTATCCAATACCACAGGCTCTAACATGACCCTCAAACTTGCTTTGAGGCAAGGCTTTAGTTAAAGGATCCGCTATATTCCTTTCAGTGGGAACTCTCTCAATTTGTATGTCATTCCTACTTATAATCTCTCTGATCAGATGATAGCGTCGAAGCACGTGTTTGGATCGTTGATGAGACCTTGGTTCCTTCGCTTGTGCAATAGCTCCATTGTTGTCGCAGTAAACCGGCACTGCTTCATCAATGGTTGGAACCACACCAAGTTCTGAGACAAACTTCTTGATCCAAACTGCTTCCTTTGCTGCTTCCGAAGCTACGATATACTCCGCTTCCGTGGTAGAATCCGCTACGGTGTCTTGTTTGGAACTTTTCCAACTTACTGCGCCTCCATTCAAAGTAAATATGTATCCAGACTGTGATTTGGAGTCATCCTTATCTGTCTGGAAACTGGCATCTGTATACCCACGTATTATCATATCTCCTTCTCCATATATTAGGAACATATCCTTAGTTCTTCTTAAGTACTTAATGATTGTCTTGACAGCCGCCCAATGATCCATTCCTGGGTCCGACTGGTATCTGCTTGTGACACTCAAAGCATATGATACATCGGGCCTTGTACATAACATAGCATACATGATAGATACTATTGCGGATGCATAGGGAATCTTATTCATGCAAATCCTCTCGTCTTCTGTGTGCGGACACATAGACTTCGAAAGGTTGATCCCATGCCTGATGGGAAGGTAACCTTTCTTGGATTCCGACATGCTAAACCTTTTTAGCATTCGGTCTATATATGTAGACTGCGAAAGACCAAGCAACCGTTTTGATCTATCTATATAGATTCTAATCCCAAGGATATAGGTTGCTTCTCCCAGGTCTTTCATGGAGAAAGTTTTGGACAACCAAATTTTAACTGTCTGTAAAACTGATACATCGTTTCCTATAAGCAATATGTCATCGACATATAATACTAGGAATACGACTGCACTCCCACTAACCTTCTTGTACACACAAGGTTCGTCAGGATTTTGTGAGAAATCAAACTCTTTGATTGTCTCATCAAAACGGATGTTCCAGCTCCTAGATGCTTGCATCAGTCCATATATGGATCGTCGAAGCTTGCATACTTTGGTTTTATCAACCGATGTGAAACCTTCAGGTTGTATCATGTATACATCCTCAAGCAGGTTTCCATTAAGGAAAGTTGTTTTCACATCCATTTGTCATATCTCATAATCATAATGAGTTGCTATGGCTAGGAGCATCCGAATGGATTTAAGCATAGCTACTGGCGAATAGGTTTCGTCATAATCAATTCCTTGTTTCTGACGATATCCTTTTGCCACTAATCTAGCCTTAAAGGTAACAACATTACCTTCCATGTCAGTTTTCTTCTTGAAAACCCACTTGCACCCTATGGGTTTGATCCCTTCAGGTGGGTTAACCAAGTCCCATACTTGATTTTCGTACATGGAATCCATTTCCGACTTCATGGCCTCAAGTCATTTGTCCCTTTCTGAACTTTTCAGAACTTCTCCATAACTGATAGGTTCGTCATCACCAATGAGCAACACGTCGTTCGATTCACTTACGAGAAATCCGTATCTCTCTGGAATGTTGCGTGTCCTATCAGACCTACGAAGAGGTGGTGTAGTTTTAGGTTCAACTGATAGCTCATCACTATGAGTTCTCGGTTGTGGGTCTAGACTAGGTGTCTCTGTAATGTCTATTGGAGTTTCTTGAACTTCATCAAGCTCAATGCCACTCCCACTGTTTTCTTGTAAAAGAAATTCTTTTTCCAGAAATACAGCATGCCTTGAAACAAACACCTTTTGTTCCAAGGGATGATAGAATTGGTAACCCTTCGTTTCCTTAGGGTATCCAATAAATAGACATTTATCAGACTTAGCATCCAATTTGTCTGATACAACCCGCTTCACATAAGCAGGACAACCCCATATCTTAAGGTGAGTTAAGTGAGGTTTTTTACTATTCCAAATCTCATATGGAGTAGTAGAGACTACCTTGGTCGGGACTCTGTTTAGCAAGTAAACAGCTGTCTTAAGTGCATAGCCCCAAAAGGATTTTGGAAGAGTTGCATGATTCATCATCGACCTAACCATGTCCATCAAGGTTCGGTTGCGCCTCTCAGATACACCATTATGTTGTGGTGTATATGGCGGAGTCCATTGGGATAATATCCCATTGTCCCTAAGATAATCTTGAAACTCTTGACTTAAGTATTCTCCACCCCGATCGGATCGAAGTATTTTAATACTTTTGCCAAGTTGTTTCTCTACTTCATTTCTGAATTCTTTGAATTTATCAAAAGCTTCAGATTTGTGTTTCATCAAGAACACATAACCGAATCGTGAGTGATCATCGATAAAGGTGATGAAGTAGTTATAGCCTCCTTGTGCTTGAGTTGACATTGGTCCGCATACATCGGTATGTATTAGACCAAGCAACTCTCCCACTGGATTACCCTTTCCGGGAAAGGGTAATTTGGTCATCTTACCTTTTAAGCACGATTCGCATGTATCAAATGAACCGGGTTCAAATGATTCCAAAATTCCACATCGGTGTAATTCGGTCATGCGTTTCTTACTTATATGGCCAAGACGACAGTGCCACGTGTAGGAGCCTATTCGATTATCTATTCGAGCACGTTTGTTGCTAACTTCGATATTGAAAACGTCACTGGATAAATCTAACGTGTAGATGCCATTGCACAAAGTTCCATTCCCATAAAGAACGCCATTTAAAGTTATGTAACAACAATTGTTACTGAAAGTTAAATGATAACCTTTTTCATTCAAACATGAAATAGATACAATGTTCTTTATTAATGAAGGAACAAAATAACAATTATCCAATTCTAAGATACGTCCGGTAGGGAGCTTCAGCAAATATGTTCCGATGGCAACAGCAGCAATCTTTGCTCCATTTCCAACTCTCAAATTCGCTTCTCCCTTGACGAGTCTTCTTCTATTCCTTAGCCCCTGTATGTCATTACATATATGTGAGCCACACCCAGTATCAAGTACCCAGGTATTTGAGGAAATAGAGTGACATTCAATAACGAAGATACCTGAAGAGGATGGGGCATCGGATGCCTTCTTCTTCATGGACTCAAGATAAATCTTGCAGTTTCTTCGCCAGTGACCTTCCTTGCCACAGTGATGGCAAGTGCCTTTTGGTTTCTTTTCAGTCTTTTTGGCCTTTTTCTTCTTCCCTTTGTTCTGTTCTTTGGCCTTCCTCTTAGAACCTTTCTTCGAGGAACCAACTAACAGTACTGCTTTTTGATCCGGCTTTACAGAAGGCTCCACAATCTTCAGCATGTTGATCAACTCAGGAATGGTAGTCTCCAGTTTGTTCATCCGATAGTTCATCACAAATTGTGAATAACTCTTGGGCAAACAACTCAGAATTAAGTCAATACTTAGTTCATGATCCATTGCAAAACCGAGTGCGCTCAGTCGCTCAATGTACCCCAACATCTTTAACACAAACTGCGAGGCAGAAGTGCCTTCCTGCATCTTAGTGGTGAAGAGGAGTCTGGAGACTTCGAACCTTTCGGATCTCGCCTGCTCTTCAAACAACTCATGAAGATGGAAGATGATGGTATTAGCATCCATATGCTCATGCTGCTTTTGCAACTCAGGTACCATAGAGGCTAGCATGATGCAACTCGCAAGTTCAGAATCGGTCACATGTTTCTGATAGGCCAACAATTGGTCTGGAGTTGCATTCTCTGGAGGATGGGTGAGAAGTTATTCTTCAAGGACATAAGCAAGCTTCTCTGCCTTGAGGACTATCCTAAGGTTTCGAAGCCAGTCCATGTAGTTCGGCCCAGTCAGTTTATTGGTGTCCAAAATGGAACGCAAGTTTATGTGAGAAGACATGATCGAGTGATTAACCTAGAAATACAAATTGAGATTATGTGAGAAGATTTATTAAAGAATGTATCAACATACATAAATTAAATCCTATTTATTTTACGAATTGAATCACCCTTATTATCAATTCGGGAGATCGTAGGAACATCTCCAAATAGGTTGATATCCAACCATAGATAAGAACCACCATGGCTGTGGCCATCAAGTTTTTCTTAGCTATGAAGGTAGGTAATTTTACCGATTACACATCGCATATATGTAACTATCACTTTATGCTATCAACTAATTGAATGTTTGCATAAATCATTGGGTTGTTAACTCATTAACAAGTATGTATCATTATACATAGCACCCAACTGCACCTCTCTTCACATCGACCTTGGCTGTGGCACAACAAATCGATGCTCCAAGCTTAAGGCTGACCCATTAATCAAGAAATAGTTTTAATATTGTTGAAGTTCATTCAACCGTTTAGTCCGGCTTGGATGTGTCCAACAACCAAAACTAAGGATTGACCTCTGACTTCAACTATATTATTCATAAACTAATTCTATGGTTTGAACATGTTGAGGTTCAAGTTGGGCATGGATGTGTCCATCAACCCAAACGAGAAACAAAATTCCGATTCTAACCATATTAATGGAAGGTGTTAGCCTTAATATTTTGTAAGGGGTGTTTGGGTCTCATTCTTTTCTAAGCACATTCATGACATATAATTATGTCATGACTAACGTTTTTCTTAATAAAGTATGTATGTGACTTAATTTATCAAGTCTCATGAATTAAATTAGGAACCGGATTTCCTAATTATAATTTCATATTTTATTAAAGGAATTGTTTTGGGAAACAATTTCCTAAATTGTCATAATTAATTTCGGAAATAATATGTTCAAGACTTTGATTTCTCTAAATCAAATCTTATTAAATTAAGAGACAAATCCCTTAATTCAACTACATATTATTTTCATGAAAATCTTATTTAAGAATACTCTATAGGAAACCATTTTCCTAATTAATTTTGGAGACAACAATATGTAAGAGCATCACCTCTTCAACATATTTTATTCATGGATTTAATTAATTACAACAAATTATTTTCTAAGGGTGGCTCCCGGAGGCTCAGATACCCAAAGAAAAGTAATGTGTTGTAATTCTAATTGGACGGCTCCCCGAGGCTCAATCCAAATCAAACATGACAATTTCAATTAAAAATTGGGAAATTAAATTACAACAACTAACTTTAAATTGGACGGCTCCCCGAGGCTCAATCCAAAATAAAGAATTTTGTTGTCAATTTAAAAACCAATTCAAATTTAATTGTCAATTAACTGTCCATGAATTGTCTAGACTTTCTCAAAAGAAAGTGCCCAAAATTGCGAGATTTCAAAAATAATTTTTCAGAATAATTGTAAGTTTATGGTAAAAAGAAAACTTACATATTTNTTTTCCTGTACACTCAAGAAACTTGTTAGACAACAACTAACTCTTAACTTTTGAACCCTTTTGCCAATATCAAAACACAGGTTTGACTTGGGTGCAATTTGCACCAACAAATAACCCATGCTACTCTCAACAGAATTGATAGTGTCCGTATTTATCAATTCATCGACTAGGGACAATTTCAATACTTCACAATTGCACATGTAGAGATAATCACTAGTTGTGAATTCATCACAAAGTCTCTCATGCTGTGAATTGTATTGCGTACATTCAGTAAATGAGTTCAAGATCTCAATCAAATACATGAACATGTATACTCAAATAGTGAATATTCATTTATTAAAGTAAATGATTACAATCATAAGGTGATTGCCTTAGGACACTTCTCTCATATTACTAACAAACTCCCACTTGGCCTAATGCCAATCGCTACGGTATCCAATACCACAGGCTCTAACATGACCCTCAAACTTGCTTTGAGGCAAGGCCTTAGTTAAAGGATCCGCTAAATTCCTTTCAGTGGGAATTTTCTTAATTTGTATGTCATTCCTACTTATAATCTCTCTGATCAGATGATAGCGGCGAAGCACGTGTTTGGATCGCTGATGAGACCTTGGTTCCTTTGCTTGTGCAATAGCTCCATTGTTGTCGTAGTAAACCGGTATTGCTTCATCAATGGTTGGAACCACACCAAGTTCTGAGACAAACTTCTTGATCCAGACTGCTTCTTTTGCTGCTTCCGAAGCCGCGATATATTCCGCTTCCGTGGTAGAATCCGCTACAGTGTCTTGCTTGGAACTCTTCCAACTTATTGCGCCTCCATTCAAAGTAAATACGTATCCAGACTGAGATTTGGAGTCATCCTTATCTGTCTGGAAACTGGCATCTGTATACCCACGCATTACCATATCTCCTTCTCCATATATTAGGAACACATCCTTAGTTCTTCTTAAGTACTTAAGGATTGTCTTGACAGCCGCCCAATGATCCATTCCTGGATCAGATTGGTATCTGCTCGTCACGCTCAGAGCATACGATACATCGGGCCTAGTACATAACATAGCATACATGATAGATCCTATCGCGGATGCATAAGGAATCTTATTCATGCAAATCCTCTCGTCTTCTGTGCGCGGACACATAGACTTTGAAAGGTTGATCCCATGCCTGATGGGAAGGTAACCTTTCTTGGATTCCGACATGCTAAACCTTTTTAGCACTCGGTCTATATATGTAGACTGCGAAAGACTAAGCAACCGTTTTGATCTATCTCTATAGATTCTAATCCCAAGGATATAGGTTGCTTCTCCCAAGTCTTTCATGGAGAAAGTTTTGGACAACCAAATTTTAACCGACTGTAAGACTGATATATCGTTTCCTATAAGTAATATGTCCTCGACATATAACACTAGGAATATGACTGCACTCCCACTAACCTTCTTGTACACACAAGGTTCGTCTGGATTTTGTGAGAAATCAAACTCTTTGATTGTCTCATCAAAACGGATGTTCCAGCTCGTGGATGCTTGCTTCAGTCCATATATGGATCGTCGAAGCTTGCATATTTTGGTTTTATCAACCGATGTGAAACCTTCAGGTTGTATCATGTATACATCCTCAAGCAGGTTTCCATTAAGGAAAGCTATTTTCACATCCATTTGCCATATCTCATAATCATAATGAGCTGGCTAGGAGCATCCGAGTGGATTTAAGCATAGCTACTGGCGAATAGGTTTCGTCATAATCAATTCCTTGTTTCTGACGATATCCTTTTGCCACTAATCTAGCCTTAAAGGTAACAACATTACCTTCCATGTCGGTTTTCTTCATGAAAACCCACTTGCACCCTATGGGCTTAATCCCTTCAGGTGGGTTAACCAAGTCCCATACTTGATTTTCGTACATAGAATCCATATCCGATTTCATGGCTTCAAGTCATTTGTCCCTTTCTGAACTTTTCAGAACATCTTCATAACTGATAGGTTCGTTGTCGTTCGATTCACTTATGAGAAATCCGTATCTCTCTGGAATATTGCGTGTCCTATCAGACCTACGAAGAGGTGGTGGTGTTTTAGGTTCAACTGATAGCTCATCATTATGAGTTATTGGTTGTGGGTCTAGACTAGGTGTCTCTGTAATGTCTATTGGAGTTTCTTGAACTTCATCAAGTTCAATGCCACTCCCACTGTTTTCTTGTAAAAGAAATTCTTTTTCCAGAAATACAGCATGCCTTGAAATAAACACCTTTTGTTCCAAGGGATGATAGAATTGGTAACCCTTTGTTTCCTTAGGGTATCCAATAAATAGACATTTATCAGACTTAGCATCCAATTTGTCTGATACAGTCCGCTTCACATAAGCAGGACAACCCCATATCTTAAGGGTGAGTTAAGTGAGGTTTCTTACTATTCCATGTCTCATATGGAGTAGTAAGAGACTACCTTGGTCGGGACTCTGTTTAGCAAGTAAACAGCTGTCTTAAGTGCATAGCCCCAAAGGATTTTGGAAAGAGTTGCATGGTTCATCATGGATCTAACCATGTCCATCAAGGTTCGGTTACGCCTTTCAGATACACCATTATGCTGTGGTGTATACGACGGAGTCCATTGAGACAATATCCCATTGTCCCTAAGATAATCTTGAAACTCTTGACTCAAGTATTCACCACCCCGATCGGATCGAAGTATCTTAATACTTTTGCCAAGTTGTTTCTCTACTTCATTTCTGAATTCTTTGAATTTCTCAAAAGCTTCAGATTTGTGTTTCATCAAGAACACATACCCGAATCGTGAGTGATCATCGATAAAGGTGATGAAGTAGCTATAGCCTCCTTGTGCAAGAGTTGACATTGGTCCACATACATTAGTATGTATTAGACCAAGCAATTCTCCCACTGGATTACCTTTTCCGAAAAAGGGTAATTTGGTCATCTTGCCTTTTAAGCATGATTCGCATGTATCAAATGAACCGGGTTCAAATGATTTCAGAATTCCACATCGGTGTAATTCGATCATGCGTTTCTTACTTACATGGCCAAGACGACAATGCCATGTGTAGGAGTCTATTCGATTATCTATTCGAGCACGTTTGTTGCTGACTTCGATATTGAAAACGTCACCGGATAAATCTAACGTGTAGATACCATTGCACAAAGTTCCGGTCCCATAAAGAACGCCATTTAAAGTTATGTAACAGCAATTGTTACTAAAAGTTAAATGATAACCTTTTTCATTCAAACATGAAATAGATACAATGTTCTTTATTAACGAAGGAACAAAATAATAATTATCCAATTCTAAGACACGTCCAGTAGGGAGCTTTAGCAAATATGTTCCGATGGTAACAGCAGCAATCTTTGCTCCATTTCCAACTCGCAGATTCGTTTCTCCCTTGACGAGTCTTCTTCTATTCCTTAGCCCCTGTATGTCATTACATATATGTGAGCTACACCCAGTGTCAAGTACCCAGGTATCTGAGGAAATAGAGTGACATTCAATAACGAAGATACCTGAAGAGGATGGGGCATCGGATGCCTTCTTCTTCAAAGACTTAAGATAAACCTTACAGTTTCTTCGCCATTGACCCTCCTTGCCACAATGATGGCAAGTGCCTTTTGGTGTCTTTTCAGTCTTTTTGGCCTTTTTCTTCTTTCCTTTATTCTGTTCTTTGGCCTTCCTTTTAGAACCTTTCTTCGAGGAACCAACTAACAGTACCGTCTTCTGATCCTGCTTTACAGAAGGCTCTATAGTCTTCAGCAGGTTGAGTAACTCAGGAATGGTAGTCTCCAGCTTGTTCATCCGATAGTTCATCACAAATTGTGAATAACTTTTGGGCAAACAATACAGAATTAAGTCAATACTTAGTTCATGATCCATTACAAAACCGAGTGTGCTCAGTCGCTCAATGTACCCCAACATCTTTAACACAAACTGTGAGGCAGAAGTGCCTTCCTGCATCCTAGAGGTGAAGAGGAGTCTGGAGACTTCGAACCTTTCGGATCTCGCCTGCTCTTCAAATAACTCATGAAGATGGAAGATGATGGTATAAACATCCATATGCTCATGCTGCTTTTGCAGCTCAGGTACCATAGAGGCTAGCATGATGCAACTCGCAAGTTCAGAATCAGTCACATGATTCTGATAGGCCACTAACTGGTCTGGAGTTGCATCTTCTGGAGGACGGTTGGGAAGTTGATCTTCAAGGACATAAGCAAGCTTCTCTGCCTTGAGGACTATCCTCAGGTTTCGAAGCCAGTCCATGAAGTTTGGCCCAGTCAGTTTATTGGTGTCCAAAATGGAACGCAAATTCAGAGAAGACATGATCGAGTGATTATCCTAGAAATACAAATTGAGCTTATGTGAGAAGAATGATAAAGAATGCATCAACATACATTAATTAAATCCTATTTATTTTTCGAATTGAATAACCCTTTTTATCAATTCGGGAGATCGTAGGAACACCTCCAAATAGGTTGATATCCAACCATAAATAAGAACAACCATGGCTGTGGCCATCAAGTTATTCTTAGCTATGAAGGTAGGTAATTATACCGATTACATATCACATATATGTAACTATCACTTTATGCTATCAACTAATTGAATGTTTGCATAAATCATTGGGTTGTTAACTCATTAACAAGTATGCAACATTATACATAGCACCCAACTGCACCTCTCTTTACATCGACTTTGGTTGTGGCACAACAAATCGATGCTCCAAGCTTAAGGCTGACCCATTAATCAAGAAATAGTTTTAATATGGTTGGAGCTCATTCAACTGTTTAGTCAGGCTTGGATGTGTCCAACAACCAAAACTAAGGATTGACCTCTGACTCCAACTATATTAATCATAAACTAATTCCATGGTTTGAACATGTTGAGGTTCAAGCCGGGCATGGATGTGTCCATCAGCCCAAACGAGAAACAAAACTCCGGTTCTAACCATATTAATGGAAGGTGTTGGCCTTAATATTTTGTAAGGGGTTTTGGGTCTCATCCTTTTCTTTTATGCACATTCATGACATATAATTATGTCATGTTCTAACGATTTCCTTAATAAAGTATGTATGTGACTAAATTTATCAAGTCTCATTAATTGAATTAGGAACCGGATTTCCTAATTCTAATTTCATACTTTATTCAAGGAATTGTTTTGGGAAACAATTTCCTGAATTATCATAATCAATTTCGGAAATAATATGTTTAAGACTTTGATTTCTCTAAATCAAATCTTATTAAATTAAGAGATAGATTCCCTTAATTCAACCACATATTATTTTCATGAAAATCTTATTTAAGGAAATATACTCTATAGGAAACAATTTTCCTAATTAATTTTGGAGACAATAATATGTAAGAGCATCACCTCATAAATCAAATAAGGAAATTATCGTTTGAGAATCACCTCAAAAATCTCCAAGATTTGATCACATATTTTATTTATGGAAAATTAATATCAATAACTTAATTTGGATGGCTCCCCGAGGTTCAATCTAAATTAAACATTTGACAATTTAAATTCAATTTAGGAAATTTAATTATAACAACTAACTTTAAATTGGACGGCTCCCCGAGGCTCAATCCAAAATAAAGAATTTTATAAATAATTTAATTTCCAATTATAAATTTAAATGCCAATTAATATTCCTATAATTTGTCTAGACTTTCTTGAAAGAAAGTGCCCAAAATTGCGAGCTTTCTATAAATGGAATGTTTCCAAAAATAAAAGGGTTACAGAATAATTGTAAGTTTCTGGTACAAAGAAAACTTACGTTTTTCCAAAATTGGAAAATTTCCAAAATAGAAAATTTCTAAAATTGGAAAGATTCCAAAAATGGAAAGTTTTCACAATTATCATAAAATTTCAAAAACAGAGATATTTCAAAAGTTTACAAAATTTCATGAGGATTTCCAAACTTTGAAATTCCTAAATCGAAAATTTACCATAATTGGAAAGTTTTCATAATTGAAAATTTTTCAAAATTGAGATCACGATAAAGCTTTTCGCAAAACAATTATATGATTATGTCGAACACAAACCTCGGCTCTGATACCACTGTTGGGACCGGGTGCATGTTGACATGGATGCGGGTTCGTAATTTCAAAATTAATTACGTGCAGCGGAAGGTTTAGCATAAATAATTTCTCTAAATCATTTAACCACACATCTAAGCATGCAAGTTTATCTTGTGTAGACATGATCATATATTTAATATTTTGCAGAAACGTAAACTAATTTACGTATTACCTCGCGTAACTCGAAGGAAGAGACGAGATCCAACTGTAAGCGTCCCTTGGAAGCTCCGCCTCTATTCGCGTCCACGTCGAGTATCTTCGGGATGACTTCGCAAAACCACGAGTTTCGTGTTCTCGAGAACTACTAGATTATCCGAGAATGCGACGAGAAAAACCAAGAGAGAAGTCGGAAGACTAACCACAAAAGGATGGCCGGAATCAAAATTTCGCGAAGCAAAAGAAGAGGCTTGCAGCAAAAAGTATCCTTGCGGTAAACTCTAATTCCGGCAGCACCTTCTTCCGGCCAAGAGATGGCCAGAGCTTCCTTCTCTGGCAGCAGGTGGTGGTCGGCAGGGAAAGGGCAGGAGCGGCCGGCTGGTGCTCCTTCTTGGGGCTGGTTGGCGCACGGCAAGAAGGGGAGAAGAGAAGGAGAGAAAGAGAGGGAGAGAGCCTATGCCTTCATCTCTATATTTCACACCCAAGCCTTGTCTTGGGTCCTTTATATAGTGGCCTCTTAACCATCAAGCCTCTCAAATATGGAATAACTTATTCCATCATGCCAAGTTTGATTTTATATCATGGTTAAAATCATATTTTAATTCATGATAAAAATCTTCTCTCTTATGGAATAAATTTCCTTAGCATGGTAAATCAATCCATGATTGATTTTAAAAAATAAACCAATCCATGGTTCATTTTAATTTCCATGAAAAATAAACCAAATCTTGGTTTATTATATAAAAATTTATATCATCCATAATTTTATAAAACAAACCACACTTGGTTTATTTTATAAATTGAACCAAAAACTTAGTTCTCTCCCTTTGTTGTGGCCGGCCAAGCAAAGAGGATGGAGACCCTCTTTGGCCGGCCTATCCAAGCCACGCTCCAATGAATTAAACTTATTTAATTCATCTATTAAGTCTTCAAAAGACTTAGCCATTTTATACTTCCTATGCGTCTCTGAAAAATTCAGATTCGACTTATCGTTTGGCTCAACCAAACTTAATCTCTCTTGATTGGAAAATCAAATTTTCAACTCGTTTTAAATCCCTCGGATTACTTGTAGTACGTGTGACTAAATAGGCTTTCGATTTATGTTGGCCGTCTATAATTAATCAATTAATTATAGAATGATCATGAGTGGGACCTAGTAGTACATCATGATCCCCAATTAATCGAAAGATCAACGGTTGACCTTAGAAACAATTCTGAAACCCTTCAGCAGCTATAATGAATCGTGCCCCATTCCCTTCACCATCTTATACCCACTTGGTTCAGGACATGGTCTATGTGTGCCAGTCCCCACTAGGCTGACTATGTCACACCTAGCCCAAGTAACGTTTTCTCGTCCTACGGATTCTAATTACTCTCATGTATTTAAGAGATTCATACTCTGAATATGTCATGCTCTGGCCAGAGGCTTCGAGTAACAATCCGACGATAGGCCTCGGGTATACATCTCCTTGCAAGGAGTGGTGAATCCTTTGTAGGCTGTTCAAACATCTTCGGGCACTTCGGCTTATACCCAATCGTCCTGGGTCCACACCTCCTTGGAGATGCTTGCTTAAGATGTCAAAGTATAAGTCTCCATGACCAAGATGACTTGAACAGCGCAAGTCAAAGGAACATTGCACTTAAGCTGCAGTAAGAACTTCACTGACATATCTATATGTAGACTACCATATGAAGTTTTACAGCCAGTCACTCCAATGAACTAGTTCCCTTAACTAGCATTCATGTTTATCTTCAGACATCTCAATGTCACCAGCCAGTGAGAATCAGCTGATTAGAGAATAACCCATGCTAGTCTCAACAGAATTGATAGTGTCCGTATTTATCAATTCATCGACTAGGGACAATTTCAATACTTCACAATTGCACATGTAGAGATAATCACTAGTTGTGAATTCATCACAAATTCTCTCATGCTGTGAATTATATTGCGGACATTCAGTAAATGAGTTTAAGATCTCAATCAAATACAAAACATGTATACTCAAATAGTGAATATTCATTTATTAGAATAAATGATTAAAATCATAAGGCGATTGCCTTAGGACACTTCTCTCATATAGAGTAGTAGCACTCCTCCGTGATTTTTATGGGAACTAGAGCGGTTTTTCCTCCACAGCATCCTGTATATTCGGTCACTCAATGTAGCAATAGTCAGAGTACGTACAGAGGGTGACACGAGTCATCTCATCATGTGTATATGGTATATTGTTGCATTTACTTGTAATTGTTGTATTTATTTGAGCTATGATTAGATGCATATGGTTGGCATATATATACAGATTGTGTATAGCACATGATATGTGCTATTGTAGTACTCGTGTTGTACGAGCATACCTGTGGATGTTTTCTGGGGCTTGCTAATCTTATTACCACGCATGATAGATTGATTCTAGTATGTGTATTCATTCAGTCATTTTAGTTATGTTCTCTCATATTCCTGTGAGACTGTATCATATTAATTCTTTACTGCTTGTTTTAGCTATTTATTATCATGCATATCTTTATCTCTATATCTGTTGAGTTCACTCGGACTCACCCCGCATTGTTGTATTTTTAATTCCAGATAGTTATTGATACTTGGTGTCGCCGAGAGAGAACTCGATAATCAATCCCTCCATTGTCGAGCTTGTTTTGCTTTAGCTTGTGTTTCTATGGGTACTCTTGTATTTCTTTTAGTCTCGTAGACTTATATTGTGTTTTTTTATTGTGGATTGTATGATTGGATGCTCCTGGAGGGGTTTGTGGTTTTGTTTTGGATAAAAGTTATACAGGTGATCCCGGACCAGCTTATGTGTAGCCTGGCCCGGCAGCCTAGCACCCAGTCAGTAGCAAACGAGTTCGCGGGCCGGGGAGGCCCATCGAACAGGCGGCCTAGGTCACGGAAGTAGCCTAGCCCTCGCTCGGGGCCCTCGATTCAATAAAGACACAAGACACGGTGAAAGCACTCGTGGGCTAGCTCCCACACTACACTTGGCCCCAGGTCCCCGATCGGGCGTGTGGCAGCCCATGTTCTCCAAGATCGGCCTGGCCGGTGCTCAGACGCCCATATCCCAATACCCTTCTAGGTTTGGCTCCCGGCCGACGCGTGGCGGCCTATGCTCCTGGGGTAAGCCCGAGCCAGAAGGGGCATCACTCGGTGCCCTCGGTCGGCACCTTCATCATAGGCCCTCAGCCGACCTCGTAACTCGGTGCCCCCGGTCGGCACCTTCATCATAGGCCCTCAGCCGGCCTCGTCACTCAGTGCCCCCAGTCGGCACCCTCATCATAGGCCCTCAGCCGGCCTCGTCGCTCAGTGCCCCCAGTCGGCACCCTCATCATAGGCCCTCAGCCGCCCTCATCGCTTAGTGCCCCCAGTCGGCACCCTCATCATAGGCCCTCAGCCGCCCTCGTCGCTTAGTGCCCCCAGTCGGCACCCTCATCATAGGCCCTCAGCCGCCCTCATCGCTTAGTGCCCCCAGTCGGCACCCTCATCATAGGCCCTCAGCCGCCCTCGTCGCTTAGTGCCCCCAGTCGGCACCTTCCGTATGGGCCCTTGTTGGCCCTAGCATGCAGCACAACCACTCCTTGACACCAGACTACTAGAAGTTGTACGGGGTCGGTGTAGGACATAGGTCGGCACCTTCATCATAGGCCCTCAACTGGCCTCGTCACTCAGTGCCCCCAGTCGACACCTTCATCATAGGCCCTCAGCCGGCCTCGTCACTCAGTGCCCCCAGTCGGCACCCTCATCATAGGCCCTCAGCCGGCCTCGTTGCTTAGTGCCCCCAGTCGACACCTTCCGTATGGGCCCTCAGTCGGCCCTAGCATGCAGCACAACCACTCCCTGACACCAAACTACCAGAAGTTGTATGGGGTCGGTGCAGGACTGAGGCCATTCTGGCCCCAAACGACGGGTATCCCGCTGAGGTATTGATCTTCCTGCCACTCCCTGTCCCCCTGTACTGCGACCACATACATTGGTGTCAGCCTGAGTGGCGCCCAAGTGACGCCAACCATTAAGTTGACAGTGCCTCTTTCCTTATTCCGGTATGCACTACTTTATCCTGCCACCTCTGGGCAAGCATCACCTTGTCCTCGCTATATGACAGCAGGTGGCAGGTGAAGCAGAAGCTGTCAGCTTCCCCGGCTATATAAGCTCTTTCACTCCGCATCTCTCAGGTAAGCGCAATAGTGCTTTTCCTACTGTTCTATTGTTTTCCATTGCCACCGTCGAGTACTGACTTGACCGTCGGAATGTCTGGTCGAGAACTTTTCTCGGCGGGTTCTAACGGTCTTTGTCTTGTAGGCTAAGAGTGAGTTAGCTCACTAGACAACGTCAGCGATCTCGTGCTCCCTGAAGGACCATCCAGCTGTAGGGGGTATCCATCTCGTTTCGCGACAGGATCAACAGGTATGCTCGAAGTAAATTTTGTGGTGATTATGTATTATTATTCTTTCCTTATTACCAACCTTGTGGGCTGGAGTTTATTGTTTTGGCTGTGTTAGTCTTGTGTTAGTCTTGTATGCAGGTTTCATATATCCATCATCCAGAAGAGATGTTGTCAATTTTTTGTCAGATATACGACTCTCCGAGATGTGACAATTACAAGACTGCCTATACAAGTGACCGAAGCAATTTTGTGAAGAAAAAACAAAGATAAATAGATAAATAAAATGCTAGGACAGCCAACTGTAAGAGATTGAATAGAGCCATCTAATCAGAGAAATTTTATAAATTCATTTTAAAGCAAGTCTATATAGACCGACCATTGCAGGTCAAGGAGGCTGATTAGGCGATTGATAAAAAAGATATCTAAAATTTAAAACTAAAGTATAAAATTTAATGGATTTGTGAGCTTGACTTGTCACAACTTAAATTTAAAATTTTTTACTTTTTCTGCATTTTTTTGAGCTTTTGACGAGCTCGAGAGTTAACCCATATTCGTCTTGGATTGAATTGGAAATTTTCGATTTTACCAAATGACAGGGCGGCTCATCATATAATGGATTTTTTTAACGAGTCAGTATGCCCCCCCCTCCCCCCGCATTGCTCAGTCATTTTAGTTATGTTCTCTCATTTTAGTTATGTTCATTCAATCATTTTAGTTATGTTCTCTCATATTCCTATGAGACTATATCATATTAATTCTTTACTGCTTGTTTTAGCTATTTATTATCATGCATATCTTTATCTCTATATCTGCTGAGTTCACTCGGACTCACCCCGCATTGCTATATTTTTAATTCCAGATAGTTATTGATACTTGGTGTCGCCGGGAGAGAACTCGACAATCAATCCCTCCATTGTTGAGCTTGTTTTGCTTTAGCTTATGTTTCTATGGGTACTCTTGTATTTCTTTTAGTCTCGTAGACTTATATTGTGTTTTTTATTGTGGATTGTATGATTGGATGCTCCTGGAGGGGTTTGTGGTTTTGTTTTGGATAAAAGTTATACAGGTGATCCCGGACCAGCTTATGTGTAGCCTGGTCTGGCAACCTAGCGCCCAGTCAGTAGCAAACGAGTTCGCGGGCCGGGGAGGCCTTCGAACAGGTGGCCTAGGTCACGGAAGTAGCCTAGCCCTCGCTCGGGGCCCTAGATTCAATAAAGACACAAGACACGGTGAAAGCACTCGTGGGCTAGCTCCCACACTACACTTGGCCCCAGGCCCTCGATCGGGCGTGTGGCAGCCCACGTTCTCCAGGATCGGCCTGGCCGGTGCTCGGACGCCCATATCCTAATACCCTTCTAGGTTTGGCTCCCGGCCGATGCGTGGCGGCCCATGCTCCTGGGGTAAGCCCGAGCCAGAAGGGGCATCACTCGGTGCCCTCGGTCGGCACCTTCATCATAGGCCCTCAGCCGGCCTCGTCACACAGTGCCCCCAGTAGGCACCTTCATCATAGGCCCTCAGCCGGCCTCGTCACTCAGTGCCCCCAGTCGGCACCCTCATCATAGGCCCTCAGCCGGCCTCGTCGCTCAGTGCCCCCAGTCGGCACCCTCATCATAGGCCCTCAGCGGCCCTCGTCGCTTAGTGCCCCGAGTCGGCACCTTCCGTATGGGCCCTCAGTCGGCCCTAGCATGCAGCACAACCACTCCCTGACACCAGACTACCAGAAGTTGTACGGGGTCGGTGCAGGACATAGGCCATTCTGGTCCCAAACGACGGGTATCCCGCTGAGGTATTGATCTTCCTGCCACTCCCTGTCCCCCTGTACTGCGACCACATACACTGGTGTCAGTCCGAGCGCCACCCAAGTGACGCCAACCATTAAGTTGACAGTGCCTCTTTCCTTATTCCGGTATGCACTACTTTATCCTGCCACCTTTGGGCAAGCATCACCTTGTCCTCGCTATATGGCAGCAGGTGGCAGGTGAGGCAGAAGCTGTTAGCTTCCCTGGCTATATAAGCCCCTTCACACCGCATCTCTCAGGTAGGCCCAATATTGCTTTTCCTACTGTTCTATTGCTTTCCATTGCCACCGTCGAGTACTGACTTGACTGTCGGAGTGCCTGGCCGGGGACTTTTCCCGGTGGGTTTTAACGGTCTTTGTCTTGCAGGCTAAGAGCGAGTCAGCTCAGTAGACAACGTCAGCAATCTCGCACTCCCTGAAGGACCATCCAGCTGTAGGGGCGTCCACCTTGTTTCGTGACAGGATCAAATTTGGCGCTAGAAAGAGGGACATCTCGCCTGATCGGAAGAGAAGATGGGAGACCCTAACCCGTTCGTGATGGCCATTACCCGTGAGGAGTACGAGGTCCTGATGGCTACGCGAGCTCGAAGGGCCTCTCAAAGGCCCTCCCAAGCCGCCAGCCAGGTACCCCAGGGTCCAGAACCGGCAGCGTATCTACCTTCTGGAGGTCAGGGAAGACCCGCCCGGCCTGAGGGCGGTTCTGTGCCCCTCCCTGTGGCCGTCCACCGAGATCGAGAGGACATGGCTCATTCCATGTCAGCGGAGGCCTCAGTGTCTAACCCGATGCACGGGAGGTGTCCGGACAAGGGAAAGGCCCCGGTCGACCCTACTCCGGCAATCCTGGTACGCAGTCCTTTCGCTCCATGGGTCCTGGACGACCCGGTTCCTCGTCATCTCCATTTCATTACTATACCCGAGTACACGGGGACTACGGATCCGGAGGAACATCTGATGAAGTTCGAGAGCGCAGCTCTGATTCATCAGTACCCAGAGGGAGTCAAGTGTCGAGCCTTCTTGACCACCCTCTCCGGCACCGCCCAAAGGTGGTTTGACCGACTCCCTGATGGGTCGGTCACAAGCTTCGAAGAGCTCAAGAGAGTGTTTCTACAGCACTTTGCTAGTAGCAGGAGGCACCACAGAACCAGCCTCAACCTATTTGCCCTAAAGCAGGGCCCAAAGGAAACCCTCCGAGCCTATATCCGGAGGTTCAATGATGTGGCACCAGACGTGCCGAATGCCACGCCCGAGGTACTGGTCAGCGCCTTTTCCCAGGGCTTACAAGAGGGGGAATTCTTCCATTTGCTGATCAAAAAGCCCCCAAAGGACTTCGACAGCCTTCTTGGCAAGGTTGTCAAGTACATCAACGTGGAGGAAGCACAGGCCTCCTGCAAGAAAGAGGCGGTCACCCCGGCACCTCCCAATCCCGTGCAGAGCACTAGGCCCCCGGGCGGACCTATCCGCAGCCCACGTGGGCCCACTGATCGAGTAGGCATGGAGCGGCGTCACGTGCAGCAGGTGGCCCAAGGGTGCCTCCCGACCCGATGGAGGCCATACTGCACGTTTCATCCAAGTCACGGCCACGACACTGAGGAGTGTCATCAGGCTGGTAGAGGCAGGGCCCCCACTCCCCGGGGGCGGGGACGACAGACGCCCCCCTGGGCGTGGCGTAGGCCGAGGGGGACGAGCCATCGACCCCGTGGCCGAAGAGTTCCGAGGAAACCCCCCGGTTGCCCGCAATCTATTCCCTCAGGGGAACTGGCCGGAGGCCGAGGAAATGGAAGAGGAGCAAGCTAATCAGCAGAACGCCGTCCGAGGAGGCGTGAATGTTATTTCGGGTGGGCCGGCAGGAGGAGATTCCAACCGCGCCAGGAAGGCGCAGGTGCGCCGACTGAAAATTCATCAGGTTGGCACTAGCGCGGCACAGGCCGAGGGGCCCAGATCAGTTTCGGGCCCCAAGATTTACAGGGATTGGAGGTCCCACACGATGACGCGCTTGTCATTACGGTCGTCATCGCCAACTATCAAGTCCATCGCACCATAGTAGACACCGGGAGCTCGGTCAACATACTCTACAAGAGGGCATTTGACCAGCTTCAAATAGAGAGGTCTCAGCTGGATCTGGTGGCGAGCCCGTTATTCGGCTTCACGGGGAACCAGGTGCAGCCTATCGACCAGATACGGCTGGTCATTTCCTTAGGCGAGGAGCCGCTGAAGAGGACCAAATGGTCCACTTTCTTGGTGGTTGATGCTCCTTTAGCCTACAACGCCATCTTGGGCAAACCAGCCCTCAACGAGTTCCGGGTCGTCGCCTCCACCTTCTACCTGAAAGTTAAGTTCCCGGTCGGGGACAAGGTGGGAGAAGTCAAGGGAGACCAAAGGGGTGGCCCAGAGATGCTATGTGGACGACATTCGGGTGGAGAGCCACAAGGCTCCACGCCCCTTCTCCGATTGCAATATGGTTCAAGCCTCCCCGTGGGCCGAGTTGCATGAAGACAAGGAGGAGGTCCAACTCCTCCCAGATCGGGAGGAAGCTCGAGTCAAGATTGCGGCGAGGCTGCCGGGGGAGCTGAAGGAGCTCCTGCTGGGGTGCTTGGCTCGAAACCAAGATGTTTTCGCCTGGTCAGTCAAAGAACTGAAAGGCGTCCGACCGGAGGTGGCGGAGCACCACCTCCACATTTATCCCCACACTCGGCCTGTAAAATAGAGGAAACGGGACTTTAGCATCGAGCAAAATAAAGCGATCCGAGCTGAAATTGAGAAGATACTGGAGGTCGGTCACATCCGGGACGTGCAATTCCCGGCTTGGTTAGCCAACGTAGTGTTGGTACCTAAGCCGGACAATAAATGGCGGATCTGCATCGACTTTCGGGACCTCAACAAAGTCTGCCCGAAGGATTGCTATCCCCTGCCTCGGATCGACCAGATGGTGGACTTGACGGCTGGCAGTGAGTTCATTTCCATACTAGATGCCTACCAGGGGTATCATCAAGTACCCCTGGCTGCCGAGGACCAGGAGAAGGTCAGCTTAATCACTATGGGCGGTACCTACTATTACACCATCATGCTGTTCGGACTGAAGAACGCTGGAGCCACCTACCAGCGCATGATGAAAAAGTCTTCCGGTCTCAGATCGGAAGAAATATTGAAGTATATGTAGACGACATCCTCATTAAGTCTACCCAGGCTGGAGACTTGATAGCCGATGTCAAGGAGACGTGCCAGACACTACGCAGGTACGGGCTCAAATTGAATCCTGCCAAGTGTCTCTTTGGTGCTCGAAGTGGAAACTGGGGTACATTGTGACCGAACGGGGCATCGAAGCCAATCCCAGCAAGGTCAAAGTTGTAACGACCCGGAAAATCTTCTCAATATTTTCTTTAAAATATTGATCATGTCTAAATAGTTTTGAAGGAGTTTAGAGATACTAGAATGAACCTTAGCCTAATTATCCATAATTTCTCATTTAAATTGAGAAGCTAAGTACTAATGGGTTTTTCTAAGACCATGGTTATTAGTGGATTTTTAGGTGAAATTTAATATAAATATAAATGGGTTTTAATTAGGAATATTAACATGATCATGGGTGAATTTTTGGAGAATTTTCGAAAATAATATAAAAATAAAATAAAATAAAATAGAAAAATAAAGTGCATGCACCAAGGATTGAAACTTGGACCTATGGTACCACCATGCATGTACTAACCAATTCACCTAGCAAGGGAGTGCTAGTAGAGGATGAAGTGGATTTTGGTTAAGGCTTAGGGGAAATGAAGAGTCATCAAGGGAAGAGACACCATGACTCTTCACTTGCCCTCCTTAATGTGGTATAAAGGTGGCATGGGAGTTACAATTTCCCTTCTCTTCTTCCCAAGTCATTCTTTCCTCTTCCTCCTTGCTCTAGCCGAAAACCACAAGGGCTCTCCCCTTAGGAATAATTCCACCAAGGACTCCATATTGAAGACTCAAGGCTCTCTACTAGGCTACAAGGGCTAAGGAGAAGTTTGGAGTCAAGAAGGTTCTTTCTATTTCTTTATTCAAGGATTAAATCCAAGATAAGGGAAGGTAAGACCCCCTCACCTGTGGTATGATAGCTTCCAAGTTATTTATCATGATCTAAGTTTTTATTGGCACACTATGTTGAAAAATCCATGGTTAGGGCTTGTAAAGATTTTGGCCAAGCAAGGTTTTGGGCTAAAAATCATGTTAAAAACCTCTCTTATGTTTTCAAATGTTTACTCATGATAGGTTAAGCAATAAAGTATGATGTTTGAAGTTTTTGTAGCACCCTAGAACCCCACTAGGGTTTCGGCCACATCAAGGCTAAAGGGCTAGGGTAAACTCCAACCTTTCCAAGCATGATTAGTATGTTTCTTATGATATCTTATGGGTAATAATGGTGATTTATATGAATTTTCCTATGGGCTTATTACCCTTCTAGGGTTTCGGCTAACTCATGGTTTGGGCCTAGGACTTAGGGTTAAATCCAACCAAGGGTTCAAATGGTTTTCCATGGCATGATATGTAAGGTATGGGATGTTAATCATGACCTAGGTAAATTTTCTATAGCTTTATGGTCCCTTAGGGTTTTCGGCCAAGACCCAAAACTAGCGGTTGAATTGGGCTAAGGTCTCAAGGATACATGTTTATAAGTTACCATGATGTAAGTACATAGTTAAGCATGATGTAAGGATCTTTATATTACAAAAATCTTAGTTTATGTATTATGTAACATGACCTTGTATGTTAGGTTCTATGCTATGCTTTACTCATGAATATTTAGATCACATACCATGATATGTAATTAATGTAGGGGTATGTTATGTTAAATAGAATGATGCATGTAGAAGGTTAAATGCTTATAATAGATGTATGTGTTATGAATGATATGTATGTATGACATGCTTTATGGATGACATGTATGTATGCCATGTTTTATGAACAGTATGTATGTAAGCCATGTTTATGAATGCTATGTATGTATGCCATGCTTTATGAATGATATGTACGTATGCCATGTTTAAGAATGAAGATGACGAACGAAAATGATAACCATGACCCTAAGACAAAATGATGTAAGCATGACATACCTTATGAATGAAGATAAGGAATGATGATGAATGTTAATGCCTTGAAGGCATCATGATGTTAAGTATGAATGATGAAATGTTAAGTATGTTTATGTCATGCTAAGGGATGGGCACCTTAAGAACGCCTCGGTTCTGGACTACCGTAGCTGTCCACGGTTCTGGACTACCGACTATGCTGTCCACGGTTCTGGGACTACCGAAGCTGTCCAACAGGGATGGGCACCTTAAGAACACCCCGGTTCTGGACTACCGACTATGCTGTCCACGGTTCTGGGACTACCGAAGCTGTCCTTACCCTAGTAGGTCGGGGCTCGCTACCTCGTATCTACTTAGGGATGCGCGCTTATGATGTATGTATGTGGTACAAGCCGGGGACCCCAATGATGTTATGTTTATGTTTAAGTATTTAAAAGTATGATTTTAAATTAAGCATCCCTATGTATACGCATTTCGACTCATGCATTCATTCATGTTATGCATCACGCTAGGGTAAGTATGTTTTATGCTTATGCTTATGATAAGATTGTGCTTATGCTCATGTATGTTAAGAATTATGCTATGTTAAGTATGTTTCATGCTCATGTATGTTAAGAATTATGCTATGCTAAGTATGTTTTATGCTCATGTATGTTAAGAATTATGCTATGCTAAGTATGTTCATGCTCATGTACGTTAAGAATTGTGTCATGCTAGGTATGTGTTAAGTTTATGTTTATGTTAAGAATCATGTCATATGCTTATGATTTACGCCAAGACTATGCTTATGTTTCATGTTCGGAATTATGTTATGTCAGATGCTTGATATGTTTATGTTTAAGCGACGTATGGTTTTAGTGAGTAGGAAAGGGTCTTACTAAGCCTGTGTGCTTATAGTCTTATTTTCCTTGTACCGCAGATCAAGCATGAAGTTACTAAAGGAAGCAGCAGGAGGGGCAAGAGCATGTGTGTGTGTGGGAGTGACTTGGCCAAGGATTCTTTTATTTACACATATCGCATGTCTTGGGTTTTGGAAATGCCTCCTTAGATTCTATGCTATGTTTCAATGGTTATGCCTAATGGATGATTATGCTACTTATGTTTCAGTGCTACTTATGCTATGTTTTGGTTATGCTACTTATGATGATTATGAATAAGCTATGGAATGGTTATATCATGATGTCATGCATGTTGTTAATATTCTAAGTCCAATGGCACTAGGTTCAGGGATGACAAGTTTATGCATGTATAGATGTTTCATGTATTAGTTGCATGGTTAAAAGCATGTGTAGAAGAAAAAAAAATTATTCCGCTGCATTAAGATGTTTTATATGTACATGTATGTTTAGTGTAACGACGCCTTTCTCGCCACACCATAAGGTGTGGGAAAAAGGCGGGCGTTACAGGTTGGTATCAGAGCAGTTGTCATCTCACTACACACACATCAAGCCTTCTTCCTGCCGCTTCTAAGTACCTCTCTGCATATTTTATGATAGTAAGCACTTTTAGGATACTTTATGATTCTAGAACATGCAAGTAAGGATGATACCTATGATTCTAGAATATGCAAGCATGAACGATGTTTATGTTGAAAAGTACTTTAGGTTATGTGACTATGAACGATATATATTTTCTTATGAATCAAATACTTTAGAATCTGATATGGAGGGTAGGAATAACGATAACTCATATTATCCATACTTGTCCTTCATGAAGGAAAGCATGGCTAGAAGACAGAGTAACAGACTTAATGAGACTACTCCCTCGCCTGACCTGATGCAATTAGTAACCCAACTTCAGCGTCAAGTTACCGAGCAGCAGCAAACTATTAACACCCTGATGAACCAACAAGAAAATTTGACTACTCCACCGGCGAACCAGACTGCTATACCCGTCGCGCCTACGGTTACGCAAACTCCTCCAACAGGCTCGACCACTGTAGCACGACAGGAGGCTTATCTGATTCAGTGGTTGAGGCTGAAACCGGAAAATTTCTCGGGTATTGGTGAGCCGTGGGACGCCCAAGCGTGGTTCAAAACCGTAGAGAGTACAATGGAGCTGCTGGACTGGCCGGAACATGAAAAGATTAAGTGTGCATCATTCTGCCTTTCTGGGGATGCCAGAATGTGGTGGGAAAGGGTCAAGGCCAAGAGATAGGTGAACCAGATGACGTGGTCAGACTTTGAATCAGAGTTCTTCGAAGAATTCTTCAATATGCGTGTCACAAACAAACACTACGACGAGTTCACGGAATTCCGACAGGGCAACCTCTCGGTCAATGAAGCCGTGAAGAAGTTTAATCGACTGGCTCGTCTATGCCCTGAGCTGTCCGCACTGAGAAAGAAAGGGTCTGACTTATGTTGAAGATGTTGCGGCCCGAAATAGCCCTGAACGTGGCCGGCGGAGTTAACAGGCCGCAGACCACCGAGGAGCTGTTTAGTAGTGCTCTACTCACCGAGCATTACCTGAACAATATCAATCAGCAAAGGAAGACATTAAATGAGAGTAAGGAATCAAGTTCACTCCGGGATTCTCGATTCTTTATCTTTCATTATCCCTAATGTTCCTCCCTTTCATTATCACTCAGGAGGTCAGAAACCTCAGAGTACCAACGCTAATGGGAAGGGAAATCAGGGTGGTAAACGGCAGCAATGGGACGACCCCCAAGGGGGCTCAGCAAATAAACAGTCCAGGCCTGTGTGCTACATGCGGGAAAATGCATCCCGGGGAATGCCGCAAAGGTACGAACCGGTGTTTCATTTGCGGGGTGGAAGGGCACATAGCCTCTTACTGTCCTACCAAGAACCAGGCACCTCCCCAACAGCTTGTTCCGTACCAGGGTGCACCAGCGAAACTACATTATATGCAAGCTGAGCTGGAAGGTACCCCGATGAGCCAAGGGGGATTGGAGGCCCCACCAACTATGGCGGATGCCAGGGTTTTCTCTATTACTAAGGAGGATGCCGCGAATGCTTCAACGGTTGTCACAGGTCAAATTCTTATTTACAGTCAGTATGCTACTGCATTATTTGATACTGGGGCAACACACTCGTTCATCTCTATGTTCTACACTAAGAAGATAGATATGTCTCCACAAGTTTTAGACTGCATGTTCTTGACAACCCTGCCTTCGGGAGAAATAATGACATCCACTCACGTGCTGCGTGCTGTGCCAGTCGGAATCGCAAGAAGAGAACTCTACTGCGATCTGATAGTACTCGACATGCAGGATTATGATGTTATAATGGGAATGAATTTTCTGAGCAAATACGGCGCTTCTGTCGAGTGCCGTAAACGAAAGGTGGTCTTTCAACTTGAGGCCGATTCTATGTTCGAATTTATCGGAGAGCCGAGAAAAAGAACCGGGAAATTTTTTATCAACTCTCAAAGCACAGAAGATGATAGACAAGGGATACACTGGATTCTAGCACATGTGGTTGACGTAAGTCAAACCAAGGACCAGAAGCTAGAAGATGTTAGGGTTGTATGTAATTATCCAGAGGTATTCCCAGATGAATTACCAGGATTAGCTCCTGATAGAGAAGTGAAATTCGAGATCGAATTGGATTTTGGTACTAACCCGTTCCCCAAGGCACCTTACCGTATGGCAAGGTCAACGGTTTGAGGAATCCACCTGGGAACGCGAGGACGCGTTGAGACGCAAGTACCCGGAGATATTTTAAGTTCGAGGACGAACTTTCACGAGGTATGGGGGATTGTAACGACTCGAAAAATCTTCTCAATATTTTCTTTAAAATATTGATCATGTCTAAATAGTTTTGAAGGAGTTTAGAGATACTAGAACGAACTTTAGCCTAATTATCCATAATTTCTCATTTAAATTGAGAAGCTAAGTACTAATGGGTTTTTCTAAGACCATGGTTATTAGTGGATTTTTAGGTGAAATTTAATATAAATATAAATGGATTTTAATTAGGAATATTAGCATGATCATGGGTGAATTTTTGGAGAATTTTCGAAAATAATATAAAAATAAAATAAAATAAAATAGAAAAATAAAGTGCATGCACCAAGGATTGAACCTTGGACTTATGGTACCACCATGCATGTACTAACCAATTCACCTAGCAAGGGAGTGCTAGTAGAGGTTGAAGTGGATTTTGGTTAAGGCTTAGGGGAAATGAAGAGTCATCAAGGGAAGAGACACCATGACTCTTTACTTGCCCTCTTTAATGTGGTATAAAGGTGGCATGGGAGTTACAATTTCCCTTCTCTTCTTCCCAAGTCATTCTTTCCTCTTCCTCCTTGCTCTAGCCGAAAACCACAAGGGCTCTCCCCTTAGGAATAATTCCACCAAGGACTCCATCTTGAAGACTCAAGGCTCTCTACTAGGCTACAAGAGCTAAGGAGAAGTTTGGAGTCAAGAAGGTTCTTTCTATTTCTTTATTCAAGGATTAAATCCAAGATAAGGGAAGGTAAGACCGCCTCACCTGTGGTATGATAGCTTCCAAGTTATTTATCATGATCTAAGTTTTTATTGGCACACTATGTTGAAAAATCCATGGTTAGGGCTTGTAAAGATTTCGGCCAAGCAAGGTTTTGGGCTAAAAATCAGGTTAAAAACCTCTCTTATGTTTTCAAATGTTTACTCATGATAGGTTAAGCAATAAAGTATGATGTTTGAAGTTTTTGTAGCACCCTAGAACCCCACTAGGGTTTCGGCCACATCAAGGCTAAAGGGCTAGGGTAAACTCCAACCTTTCCAAGCATGATTAGTATGTTTCTTATGATATCTTATGGGTAATAATGGTGATTTATATGAATTTTCCTATGGGCTTATTACCCTTCTAGGGTTTCGGCCAACTCATGGTTTAGGCCTAGGACTTAGGGTTAAATAATCCAACCAAGGGTTCAAATGGTTTTCCATGACATGATATGTAAGGTATGGGATGTTAATCATGACCTAGGTAAATTTTCTATGGCTTTATGGTCCCTTAGGGTTTTCGGCCAAGACCCAAAACTAGGGTTTGAATTGGGCTAAGGTCTCAAGGATACATGTTTATAAGTTACCATGATGTAAGTACATAGTTAAGCATGATGTAAGGATCTTTATATTACAAAAATCTTAGTTTATGTATTATGTAACATGACCTTGTATGTTAGGTTCTATGCTATGCTTTACTCATGAATATTTAGATCACATACCATGATATGTAATTAATGTAGGGGTATGTTATGTTAAATAGAATGATGCATGTAGAAGGTTAAATGCTTATAATAGATGTATGTGTTATGAATGATATGTATGTATGCCATGCTTTATGGATGACATGTATGTATGCCATGTTTTATGAACAGTATGTATGTAAGCCATGTTTATGAATGCTATGTATGTATGTCATGCTTTATGAATGATATGTACGTATGCCATGTTTAAGAATGAAGATGACGAACGAAAATGATAACCATGACCCTAAGACAAAATGATGTAAGCATGACATACCTTATGAATGAAGATAAGGAATGATGATGAATGTTCATGCCTTGAAGGCATCATGATGTTAAGCATGAATGATGAAATGTTAAGTATGTTTATGTCATGCTAAGGGATGGGCACCTTAAGAACGCCTCGGTTCTGGACTACCGTAGCTGTCCACGGTTCTGGACTACCGACTATGCTGTCCACGGTTCTGGGACTACCGAAGCTGTCCAACAGGGATGCGCACCTTAAGAACACCCCGGTTCTGGACTACCGACTATGCTGTCCACGGTTCTGGGACTACCGAAGCTGTCCTTACCCTAGTAGGTCGGGGCTCGCTACCTCGTATCTACTTAGGGATGCGCGCTTATGATGTATGTATGTGGTACAAGTCGGGGACCCCAATGATGTTATGTTTATGTTTAAGTATTTAAAAGTATGATTTTAAATTAAGCATCCCTATGTATACGCATTTCGACTCATGCATTCATTCATGTTATGCATCACGCTAGGGTAAGTATGTTTTATGCTTATGCTTATGATAAGATTGTGCTTATGTTCATGTATGTTAAGAATTATGCTATGCTAAGTATGTTTCATGCTCATGTATGTTAAGAATTATGCTAGGCTAAGTATGTTTTATGCTCATGTATGTTAAGAATTATGCTATGCTAAGTATGTTTTATGCTCATGTATGTTAAGAATTATGGTATGCTAAATTTGTTTCATGCTCATGTATGTTAAGAATTATGCTATGCTAAGTATGTTCATGCTCATGTTCGTTAAGAATTGTGCCATGCTAGGTATGTGTTAAGTTTATGTTTATGTTAAGAATCATGTCATATGCTTATGATTTACGCCAAGACTATGTTTATGTTTCATGTTCAGAATTATGTTATGTCAGATGCTTGATATGTTTATGTTTAAGCGACGTATGGTTTTAGTGAGTAGGAAAGGGTCTTACTAAGCCTGTGTGCTTATAGTCTTATTTTCCTTGTACCGCAGATTAAGCAAGAAGTTACTAAAGGAAGCAGCAGGAGGGGCAAGAGCATGTGTGTGTGTGGCAGTGACTTGGCCAAGGATTCTTTTATTTACACATATCGCATGTCTTGGGTTTTGGAAATGCCTCCTTAGATTCTATGCTATGTTTCAATGGTTATGCCTAATGGATGATTATGCTACTTATGTTTCAATGCTACTTATGCTATGTTTTGGTTATGCTACTTATGATGATTATGAATAAGCTATGGAATGGTTATATCATGATGCCATGCATGTTGTTAATATGCTAAGTCCAATGACACTAGGTTCAGGGATGATAAGTTTATGCATGTATAGATGTTTCATGTATTAGTTGCATGGTTAAAAGCATGTGTAGAAGAAAAAAAAATTATTCCGCTGCATTAAGATGTTTTATATGTACATGTATGTTTAGCGTAACGACGCCTTTCTCGCTACACCATAAGGTGTGGGAAAAAGACGGGCGTTACAAATGCTTTGCTAGACATGCCCCCGCCGAGGAATCTCCGAGAAGCCCTGTCCCGATTCATCTCCCGGTCCACCAAGCGAGGGTTGCCATTCTTCAAGACCCTTCGCAAGGCCACCAAATTTCAGTGGGACACTGATTGTGATAAGGCGTTTGAAGAACTGAAGGCCTACCTCGTTGAGTTGCCTGTGCTAGCCAAGCCGGAGGTCGGGGAAATCTTGTATGTCTGTTTGGCCACATCTGTTGACTCAGTGAGCATGGTCTTAATCAAACAAGAAGCAGCCGAGCAGCACCCAGTGTATTTCTTTGCTCATCTACTAAAGGGAGCCGAGTGCCGTTACACGGCACTCGAGAAGTTGATGTATGTGTTGTTGTTGGGTGCTCGGAGGCTCCGACCTTACTTCTTGGCACACTCCATCGTGGTGTTGACAAATAGCAACCTGGGCCGAGTGGCCTCTAATCCTGAAGCATCTGGGCGGTTGATCAAATGGACCACTGAGATAAGTGAGTACGACATTCAGTGCCAACCTCGGCCAGCCATCAAGGCTCAGGCCCTCGCTGATTTTCTAAGTGAGCTGCATGCGGACGAGGTTGACGAGGCGTGGCAAATATACGTGGATGGCTCGTCAGCTCGGTCGGGGAGTGGGATCGGTATCCTGATGATCTCCCCGATTGGAGAGCAGATGCACTTGTCCGTCCGACTGGCATACCGGGCCACGAATAATGAGGCTGAATATGAAGCCCTCATATCCGAACTGCAGGCAGCCAAGCATGTGGGGGCTACTCGGGTGATACTTTACTCCGACTCGCAGTTAGTCACACAGCAAGTTGTCGGGCGGTTTGAAGTTAATAATGACCGGCTGCAGGCCTTCATCGAGGCTTACGAGAAGTTGAAGGCCGAATTCCAGGAGGTGCAAGTCCAAAAGATTCCCAGAGAAAGCAACTTCAAGGCGGATGAGTTGGCTAAATTGGCTAGCTCTGTCGGATCTTGGGTACTTCCTCAGCTGGGTGGCCCGGCACTGCTGATCATGCAAATAGAGAGACAAGTTGACTTAGAGCTAGAGTCTGACTGGAGAACTCCACTCATTACGTACCTCACAAAAGGAGTTGTGCCGGCTGACCGAGAAGAAGCTCGGTTGGTCAAAAAACACGCAGTAAGGTATACCATGGTCGGCGACGTGCTATATAAGAGGGCATTCTCCCGACCCCTACTCAGGTGCCTGAGCGAGGAAGAAGCAGACTATGTACTAAGGGAAATCCACATGGGCGTCTGCGGAAACCACGCAGGGGCCAGCACGGTAGTTCGGAAGGTGTTATTGACCGGTTACTACTGGCCGACCCTGAAGAAGGACGCCAACCAATTGGTCTTCACTTGCCTGTCCTGTCAGAAACATCACTATCTCCCACATCGACCCGTGGAGGAGATGAAAACATTAGCGGTATCCTGCCCTTTCGATTAGTGGGGCATGGACATTGTTGGGCCCTTCCCGACTGCCACAGCCCAAAAGAAATATTTGTTGGTGGCCGTCGATTGCTTCTCTAAATGGATAGAAGCCGAGGCCTTAGCACGCATCACCGAGCGGGCGGTGATCGGGTTCCTGTGGAAGGACATCTTGTGTCAATATGGAATTCCGCACAAAATCGTCTCGGACAACGAGAGACAGTTCCAAGGACGGAGAATACAAGAATGGAGTTCGGAATTCGGCATTAAGCAGGCCTTTACCTCAGTGGCGTACCCACAGAGTAATGGTCAAGCCAAAGTAGTCAACCGGGAGATCCTCAAGGGATTAAAGACTAAGCTGGATCATGCCGGAGGAACGTCGGTAGATGAGCTCCTGAGCGTTTTATGGGCTCTGCGGACTACGCCTAAAGAAACCACGAGGTGCACACCTTTCCAGCTAGTCTACGGGAGCGAAGCGGTAATCCTAATCGAGGTCGGATGTGAATCGGATCAACGGGTAGCTTATGATGAGGATAACTCGGAAAGGAGACGGCTGGAGCTGGACCTGATCGACGAAATCCGCGACAAGGCAGCCGCTCGGATGTTTGCATATCGGCAGAAAATGAAGCAGAAGTATGATCAGAAGGTACTGCCGAGAACATTCCGGTTGGGGGATCTGGTCTAGAAAAGAATCAAGCCCGTCGGAGATGTAAGCAAGTTCGAGCCGCAGTGGGGAGGACCCTTTAAAGTTATTCAAAAGCTCACCTCGGGGGCGTACTACTTAGAGAATGAGCTAGGGAAGAGGTTGGATAGGCCCTGGAGTGCGATCCACCTTCAGCCTTACTGGGTGGCCGAATAAGAACTTGTAATGTGAATGTACAATACCCATAATAGTGGAAAAAACGGTCCTCACTCCACTTGCAGGTGTCCAGACTCTCATCTCTGCACGAGTTATAATCGGGATCCGCTCCCATCTATCCCTCGGATCGGCTCTCAGTCGGACGCGTAGCGGCCCACGCTCCCTGAGTCTTGCCCGACCGAGTGCGCAAACTCTTGCCTCGCCAGCAAGTTATAAGCGGACAACATCCGCGCCCCACTCGGTTCAATGTCTCCGATCGGACGCGTGGCGGCCCACGCTCCTGAGAATCGGCCTGAACCAGTGTCCAGACTCTCGTCTCTGCACGAGTTATAATCGGGATCCGCTCCCATCTATCCCTCGGATCAGCTCTCAGTCGGACGCGTGGCGGCCCACGCTCCCTAAGTCTTGCTCGACCGAGTGCGCAAACTCTTGCCTCGCCAGCAAGTTATGAGCGAACCAGCTTCCGCGCCCCACTCGGTTCAGTGTCTCCAATCGGACGCGTGGCGGCCCACGCTCATGAGAATCGGCCTGAACTAGTGCACAAACTCTCGTCCTCACGAGTTCTAAGTCGGAACCCACTCCCATAGATCCCCTCGGCTCCGCCCTTAGGCGGACGCGTGGCGGCCCACGCTCCCTGACTAGGGCCCGAGCGGCAACGCTCGGGCTAGTCCTTATGGGGCCCACTGCTCAGCAAGGGTGTTTCGAATTGCCCGAGCTAGCGACTTCACTCGATTAACTCAGACGTGGCCTCCAAGTGCGGAATCACTTACTCTCGCCTGAGCAACCAGCACTCAGAAGCTATTATGTTTAAGTGTCCTAGCCGTCGTTCGCAAAAGGTGAACTACCTACGGGCATTCCATCCCGGGTGGCCGATGCGCAAAAATCATTACACTCTCATGTTTCGTATTCTCACTCGACAAAGTGGGACAGGGTTGGAGTACCCTCACTCGGGTCACTTATGTTGCCCGGATTCCTAATACTTAAGCACCACGCATGTATGTGCAGGAACGAAAAAAGGAAACAACTAGCATTGATAATAGTGGAGCTAATACAAAAACAAGGCATGGCCTCTATGCAAGGAAAAGAAAACATAGAAAGTATCAATTGTTCATGGTTCCAGGGCTTCCCGGTGAGCCTCTCTCCAAAATATGTCTCGGCGCAGGGACTCGGCGTATGCTTTGGCATGGTGTAATCGCCGCTGAGTTGCCTTCAACACCGATGCCTGGACGTCATGCTTCTGTTTAAGTTTGTGGTGCTCTGTTGAACAAGCGGCCCGCTCCTCCTCTTTGACCTTCAGATCGGCGCGAAGGGCGGAAGCTGCTAGGTAAGCCTCCAGGAGTTGGGCCCTGACCTTGGCTACCTCGGCGTTGGCAAAGCGCTTGAGGCTCCGAGCTGTGCGCTCCGTCTGCTCTAAGTGAACAATGCGGAGCCGCGCCTGAGTAGCCGAGGCATTTGCCAGATTTAACGCGGACATCAGCTCGTCCACATGAGCCGCTGAGCCCAGGGAGCACTCGAGAAGGTTCAAGTTCTCGGCACGCAACCGGCTCAGGGTTTCTTCATTAGACTGCAACTCCGCATGGCGAAGCTGCATCTCTAGCCTCTCCGCTCGGGCTTCGGATCATTGCAAGGCCCGAGCGTAGCTCACCAGGTAGACGATCGTATCATACACCGAGCCATATGCCTGCAAGAAGGATAGCAAGTGTTAAAATTAAAGGAAGAAACAACGGGCAAAGGAAGAGAAACCTGACTGGCCATTGAGATGAAGGCGTCAGCGCGTTGAATAGGGCTCCAGTAGCTTGCTTCCTGGAGACCGTCGTTGAAGCGTTCGCCGAGGGTGCCATACAGATGAACCTCCCGAGCCTGCTCCTTGAACTAGGGCTCAGAGCTAGGGTTCACTCGGTAGCCCGTCGCAGGGTCGGCTCGGGACGGCCTTACCAAGTGCAGAGGATGGTTGATAGTAGCCCCTACAGCATTGGCCAAGGTGGTCTGGCCGACCGACCTACCTGAAGAACCGCTTTGGGTTGTGAAAGGCGAACCAGCAGGAGCACCTATCGCAGAGGATGCTGGAATGAAAACCCCCGGCTAAGGCATAGCAGGGAATGCCTCATGAGTCAGCGGGGGAAGAGAGGTCACACAGGACGACGAAGGAGCCGCGGCAGCAGGCTCTGCAGGAGCAAACTGTTGGTGCAGAATGCACCCAAGTCAAACCTGTGTTTTGATAATGGCAACATAGGTCAAAAGTTAAGTCTTTCTTGTTTTCTAACAAGTTAATCTAGTGTGCAGTGAAAGCCCTAGCAAAGGACTGCTAGGCACTGGCGAAGGAATGCCAGGGCAAAAAGCCCTAGCAGAGGACTGCTAGGCACTGGCGAAGGAATGCCAGAGTCAAAAGACCTAGCAAAGGACTGCTAAGCACTGGCGAAGGAATGCCAGAGTCAAAAGACCTAGCAAAGGACTGCTAGGCACTGGCAAAGGAATGCCAGAGTCAAAAGACCTAGCGAAGGACTGGTAGGCACCGGGCGAAGGATAGCTCGGCATCCAAGCCCTGACAAAAGATCGTCAGGCAAAAGTCCAACCAAAGGAGCGGTTGGCATCAGGTAAATTCTCCCGAGAGGAGTAGGTGAGGACGCGTTCCCCGTCGAGGGAACAGTAGGCGTCGGTTCGACCTAGGACTCCATTTTGGAGACCAAAGTCAGAACCAAGACAGCTAAGGCTGTATAAAATAAATAATTAATTGTGTTATTGTGTTTTGGACTAACCCTGGATGCAGGACCGAAGGAACATGTGTCTGCAACTCAGAGAGCCTCAAAGGAGTGAGGCAGCAGCTGAGTAAGGCGCCCTGAGTGTCCAGGGCGCCCTCAAGGTAAACCAGAACCAAGCGAAGTATAAAGAGCTTCGGCTGCTTACTGGGCAAGGCGCCCTCAGCAGCGAAGGCGCCCTCGTCAGCGAAGGCGCCCTCAGCAGCCAGGGCGCCTCCAAGCCCAAGACTGCGAAGCCAGCCTTATCCACAGCCGAGAATTCTGCGCGGAAGAAGTCAGCCAAGGCGCCCTCTGCGACCAGGGCGCCCCAGAGGTCAAACCTCATCCCTATTGCGGTGGGATAACGCTTGACCGAGCGAAGCTCGGATCGGGTGACACGTGGCAGGGCGCCCCTGACGTCCAGGGCGCCCTAGGTGCTATAAATAGCACCCCTCGACCCCAAGCTTCAAATCAACTTCATACCAAAGCTTCCATACTCTTCTGTGCTCACGCCTTGTTCCAGAAACTGCCCAACTCGAGCGACGACGTCCTGCTGCTCCGGAAAGTCAACCTACAACCGGACGTCGGTAACAGAAGAATTCTTTTCATTAAAAGTTTATAGTGCAGTACTTGTAAATCTCTTTCTGTAAACTGATTTTGCGTTCATATAGAATTGCCCAAAGTAAACGATCAACGATCGTGAGCCTTGGAGTAGGAGTCAACCTAGGCTCCGAAGCAAGTAAAAAAGACTGTGTTCGCGTGTTTTGTTTATTTCCGCTGTGCAAATTACTCTCTCCATAAATTCGAAAAGTTTTGTCGATATTCACCCCCCCTATCGACTCTATCGATCCAACAAGTGGTATCAGAGCGGGGTTATTCAAACTTGGTGCAACCACCAGTTAGAAAATCTCTTTTCGGATTTTCAAATTTTTTAATATTTTTTTTCGTTCGATTTTTTTTGTTAATCGAGGTTGGTGCAACACCACTCGATATTTTATTTCCTAATCCAGCACTACTAATCCAAGACCTAGTCTTGGAAAATTTGTTTTTCTGTTAGTTTTTTTAGATCCAATGGTCATGCAAGAGGGATTCAGCACCGCCAGACCTCCACTTTTCAGTGGAGAAGACTTTTCTTACTGGAAAAGTCGTATGGAGGTCCACTTGAAAACTCAGGTGGATATGTGGATCATCATCCAGTCCGGTCTGGAGATCCCCAAAAACGCCGAAGGACAACCGCAAAGCTACTCCAAATGGGACAACTCCCTTAAACGCAAAATAGAAGCCGACGCAAAAGCGACACAAACCCTACAATGCGGGCTGACAAAGGAAGAGCTGAACCGCGTGGGCCCGCAAGAAAAAGGGCCACTACAAGTCAGAGTGCCCTAACCTAAAGGAGACTAAAAAGCCGAGAAGAAAGAAGGCACTGCAAGCAACCTGGGACGAGTCTTCCTCAGAAGAAGAAGAAGAGGCACCCCAGTCCAACCTCCTAGCTCTGACCGCCTCAGATAAAGTCGAGACAGAATCAGAATCAGAACAAGAGGACGGCGAGCTGACCTTCACAGAAGACGGAGAAATTAAGGTAACTGGTTTTAATAGATTACAGTTAACTGAATTGATTTCTTTTCTTTCTCGAGATTTGGCAAAAGCCAAACTCCGGGTCGAAACCCTCCGACAGGAAGTAAAACTCCTGAAAGAGGGAGCTGACTCTAAACCCTTAACCGAGAAGGTTCAGGAAGGAACTCCTACTCAAGTTGAAAAACTTGAAAAGGAGAACTCCTCCCTGAAAACTCAGGTTAAGGATTTTAGAACAGCTTTAGAACGATTTACATCTGGTTCCAAGGGTCTTGACATGATCCTTGGAAAATAGAAATCAGTTCTAAATCGATCCGGACTTGGCTACCGAACCAAATCCCGACAAAGATCATATTTGACTGTACTGAATCAGTCCAGAGGAAAAATTCAGGCATGGGTACCTAAACTGTGCCTGAACCAACCTACTGGATCAAATCAGTATTGGATCCCCAAGGACAAGATTCACATCTTGCCTAACCATCACCGTGGCTTTAGTCCAGGGGGAGCCAAACTGAAAACTATTTTTCTTATTAGATAAACTTGTTATTCTTGATTTAAATTGCTTGATTGATTGGTTATTTAATTTCTGCAATATACCATGCTTAGACTTAGGCTAGCTTAAGGACTAAACAAACTTAGCTGAAATTTGACAACATAGTATTGGGTAGAGGTGAGATGATAGTACGTTAGGGAAACCAATTCTAATAAGATCAAGTTCACTTGGTCTCTTTAGACTGGTGAAACTAGCCGAAGCTACCGATCCAAAACTCAAACTAGTTAGACCAGAAATTTTAAAAATAATAATTTTGAAAATGAAATTTCATTAAAAGGCTTTGTCAAGGAAAGGGTGGATGATCCCATAAGGCTACGGCCAAAAAAGGCCTAGTGCCTCGCCAAGACCTGGAAGCCAATTTCTGAAATTCAAATTCAAATTATTTTTGTCAAATTCGAATCTAACACAAAAATTCAGTTATTTGTAGATGTAAACTTCTTTTAAAATTAATTAAGTTTTCAAAATTAATCAAAATTTTTTCAAAATAGTTTTTTTCTAATCAAAACCTGTCTCACAAAACCTATAAGGTTAACGTGATTGAAAACCCTAGATTTGGATGAGACAGACTAGGCAGTGAAACTCAATTCAAGCTATTCCTGATTCTAATTGGATCCAAATCAAGAAGATTCTTTATGCGTAGGAACATAAAGATTTGGACCAATGGATGTTGGATAGCGGTTGCTCCAGACACATGACTGGAGATAAATTGAAGTTCACCAAGCTCAAACTCAAAAACCTAGGCTCAGTGGCTTTTGGCAATAATGTCACACTCAAGGTAATTGGGTCAGGTAACATTGAGCTTAAATATGATTTCATTATTAAGAAAGTTCTATTGGTTGAAAACTTTAATTTTAACTTGCTTAGCATAAGTCAGTTATGTGATTCTGGTTATAGAGTTACTTTCAATAGTTCCAATTGCCTAATTAAAAATGAACAAGACTCAGAAATCATACTTAAGGGCACTAGGAAAAATAATATATACACTATAAATCTTCCTATTATACCCAAATGCATGTTAACACAATTAGAACAATCAAACCTCTGGCATAGGAGATTAGGACATACCAATTTGAGAACTATCTCAAAAATTACCCAACTTGGCTTAATCAAAGGTATCCCCAACATCAAAAATAATGAAAACCTAATATGTGAATCATGCAATCAAGGTAAGCAAACCAAATCCAATCACAAACTAATTCAATCTGATTTAACTCAAACCACACTTGAGCTCCTGCACCTTGACCTATTTGATTCACATGGAGCCAAGTCACTAAGCGGGAACCGATACTGCTTAGTAATAGTTGATGATTACTCTAGGTTTACCTGGGTTAGTTTCCTAAAAACCAAAGATGAAACCCTAAACCTATTTGTTGAATTATGTAAACTAATTGAAAATCAAAACGACACTAAAATAAAAAGACTTAGGAGTGATCACGGGGGAGAATTTGAGAATCAACGATTCGAAGAATTCTGTAAAATAAATGGGTATTTACATGAATTTTCATGTCCTAGAACCCCCCAACAAAATGGGATAGTTGAGCGAAGGAATAGAACCTTACAAGAAGCCACTAGGGCTATGCTCAACGAATTTAAACTAGCAAACCAATTCTGGGCAGAAGCAACTAGTACAGCCTGTTATATCCAAAATAGGGTTTTGATTAATAAGCGACACAACAAAACCCCCTATGAACTGTACTACCATAGACTTCCAAACCTACACTACCTAAGAGTCTTTGGATGCAAAGTCCATATCCTAAACACCAAAGACTATTTAGGAAAGTTTCAATCCAAGTCAAACCCAGGCATTTTTCTAGGGTATTCAACCACAAGTAGAGCCTATAGAGTTTACAACAAACAAACTAAGAAAATTGAAGAAACAACCAACTTAATTTTTGATGAAGAAATCAATTCAAATTCTAATAATCCAGAACCAATTTCATCAAACTCTGACCAAGAAAATGAACGACTTATTGAACCATTAATTGAACCCTTAAACGAACTAACTATTGAACCAATTAATGAACCAAGAATCGAACCACCAAATGAACCAGTCCAAAGAGTCGAACCAAATAGTGAACCAAACCAACCAACCGGACCTGAGGCTGAACCAAGCTCTAGAAGAACAAAGAAACCCAGACTAAGTCACCCGACCGATCAAATTGTAGGTGATCCAACTCTAGGAGTCAGGACTAGGTCCTCGTATAGGAACCTTAGTCAAATAGCTATGATATCAAAAATTTAACCCAAAACTATAGAGGAAGCCCTACCTGATCCAGATTGGATTATAGCGATGCAAGAAGAACTAGCTCAATTCGAAAGGAACCAAGTCTGGGAATTAGTACCTAAACCTGAGGGCAAATCCGTAATTGACACTAAGTGGGTATTTAGGAACAAGCTGAATGATCAAGGAGAAATAGTCATAAACAAAGCCCGCTTAGTAGCAAAAGGTTTCAGCCAAGTAGAGGGATTAGACTACGATGAAACCTATGCTCCAGTAGCTAGACTTGAGTCCATTAGAATGTTGTTAGCCTTTGCATCCCATAAAGGATTTAAGTTATATCAAATGGATGTAAAGTCAGCCTTCTTAAATGGATTCATTAAAGAAGAAGTCTATGTAGGACAACCCCCAGGGTTTGAGGACTTAGACAAACCCAACCACGTTTACAAACTAACTAAAGCATTATATGGATTAAAACAAGCACCTAGGGCCTGGTATGAACGTTTATCAACCTACTTAACTTCTAAAGAATTCAAACAAGGCCAAATTGACTCAACTCTATTCATTAAAACCCTAGGAAAAGATATATTCATTGCCCAAATTTACGTAGATGACATAATCTTTGGATCCACCAACACAAACTTCTTGAAAGAATTTGTCAAAATAATGGAAAATGAATTTGAAATGAGCTTGGTTGGTGAACTTAACTTTTTCCTAGGCTTACAAATTAAACAAACTAGGGATGGTAACTACGTTCATCAATTCAAATATGCTAAAGAGTTAATAAAGAAATTTAAAATGGACAACTCTAAAAGCATAAGTACCCCCATGGCCACTAATGTAAAAATAGATAGTGACCCTGATGGTAAACCAGTGGACCTTAAGCTTTATAGGAGTATGATAGGTAGCCTATTGTACCTTACAGCCAGCAGACCTGATATTCTTTTTGCTGTAGGGATGTGTGCTAGATACCAAACCTGTGCTAAGGAAATGCACTTAGCAGCCCTAAAACGAGTACTAAGATATGTAAAGGGCACCCTAAATGTAGGGATTTGGTATCCAAGGACCTCAACTTTTGCTTTAACCGGATACTCAGATTCTGACTATGCTGGCTGTAAGTTAGATAGAAAGAGCACAAGTGGAAGCTGCCAACTGTTAGGTCAGAGTCTAGTTAGTTGGTGCAGCAGAAAACAACACTGTGTAGCTCTATCCACAACTGAAGCTGAGTTTGTGGCATTAGGAGAATGTGTGGCTCAACTTTTATGGATGATGCACACACTTAAGGATTTTCAGCTCAACTACACCCAAACTCAAGTATTTATTGACAATATAAGTTCAATTAATTTAACTAAGAACCCAATCCAACACTCCAGAACCAAACACATAGAAGTCAAACATCATTTTGTAAGAGACCATGTAACCAGGGGTGAAATAGTACTCAAGTATATTGACTCTAAATCCAACCTAGCCGATATATTCACAAAGCCCTTACCTGAGTCTGAGTTCAGCTCACTAAGAAGGCAGTTAGGATTGTGCTTTGTAGAATAGAGAAACTCAATTTTTTCTGCTCTATTTTTTTTAAAAATTTGTTTCTAAAAATAGAATTTGAAAAACTGCTTTACTTAATTTTAAAATCAGTTTTCACTTTCGACTTAGATTTATTTAAAAACTACCCCCTTTCAAAACTAGGGATTTTTCGAAAATGGACTTAGGCTAGGCCCTAACCCTAGAACTGCATGCACCTATAGACTTAGAAGCCAGCATCTCACAAGCACCTTAGGGTACTTATGATTGATAACCTAGAAAGGGTTGAGATGCTTAGGTCTTTGCCTTAATTTAAGATGCTTTAAGTCAGTGCATCTGCAGTAATTGGGGCACTAAATACAACTTATAAAGCAATCAAGTTAAGTGTCAAGCTTAGAAAATCTAACTTGAACAGAAACACTTAACTTGACTAACCCTAGCAAAAACTACTGTATATAACAGTTAGTAAGTAGCTAATTGGGTTAGACAGGTCCCTACAGACAAAAATTGATTGATTTAGTGTAAATCAAACTGGTTCAGTACAGCAAATTATTATTTATTTTCTTTTGATATATGGCAAAGGGGGAGATAGAGATAGGAAAGAGAAAAATTATTTTCTAAATTTTTCCTTTATTCAAAAAGGTCCTTTTTCCTTTATTCAAAAAGGTTCTTTTTCCTTTATTCAAAAAGGTTCTTTTTCCTTTATTCAAAAAGGTTCAAAAACATACTTATCCTTTATTCAAAAGCTTAAACTTTTTGAAGAAGTACTTAAGTTCTTAAAGCTTTCAAAATTTTTGCTAAGTACACTAGCTTCAAAATTCTTTACTTAAAGCTTTCAAAATTTTACTAAGTACTCTAGCTTCAAAATTTTTGTTTCAAGCTTTCAAATTTTGCTAAGTACTCTAGCTTCAAAATTCTTTACTTAAAGCTTTCAAAATTTTTGCTAAGTACTCTAGCTTCAAAGCTTTCAAAATTTTTGCTAAGTACTCTAGCTTCAAAGCTTTCAAAATTTTTCTAAGTACTCTAGCTTCAAAGCTTTCAAAATTTTTGCTAAGTACTCTAGCTTCAAAGCTTTCAAAATTTTTCTAACTACTCTAGCTTCAAAATTCTTTACTTAAAGCTTTCAAAATTTTGCTAAGTACTCTAGCTTCAAAATTTTTGTTTCAAGCTTTCAAATTTTGCAAAGTACTCTAGCCTTTCAAAAGATTCTTACTTAAGCTTGTCAAAATTATTTTTACTCTAAAACTTAAAGTTTTTCAAATTGTTAAGTACTAAAGTGTTTCAAGCTTGTTATAACCTACCAAATACTTAAGCTAACATTTTGAGTACTTTAAAACTGAAGACTTTAAAATTTCTTAGGTACTCTAATTATGCTTTAAAAACTCTACTATGTATTTTTAAATTACTTCTAAGTACCTAAAACTTAAGCACAAGTAAAGTTTTTAAACCCCACGAATTTTTGAAAAATATAGGGGGAGATTCCTTCCAGGGGGAGGGAACAAAAGTTAAAACTCTTTCATGTCTTGCTAAAACTTAACTTTTTGAACTAGGGTTGCCATAAATCAAAAAGGGGGAGATTGTTGGTGCAGAATGCACCCAAGTCAAACCTGTGTTTTGATAATGGCAACATAGGTCAAAAGTTAAGTCTTTCTTATTTTCTAACAAGTTAATCTAGTGTGCAGTGAAAGCCCTAGCAAAGGACTGCTAGGCACTGGCGAAGGAATGCCAGGGCAAAAAGCCCTAGCAGTGGACTGCTAGGCACTGGCGAAGGAATGCCAGAGTCAAAAGACCTAGCAAAGGACTACTAGGCACTGGCGAAGGAATGCCAGAGTCAAAAGACCTAGCAAAGGACTGCTAGGCACTGGCGAAGGAATGCCAGAGTCAAAAGACCTAGCGAAGGACTGGTAGGCACCGGGCGAAGGACAGCTCGGCATCCAAGCCCTGACAAAAGACCGTCAGGCAAAAGTCCAACCAAAGGAGCGGTTGGCATCAGGTAAATTCTCCCGAGAGGAGTAGGTGAGGACGCGTTCCCCGTCGAGGGAACAGTAGGCGTCGGTTCGACCTAGGACTCCATTTTGGAGACCAAAGTCAGAACCAAGACAGCTAAGGCTGTATAAAATAAATAATTAATTGTGTTTTGGACTAACCCTGGATGCAGGACCGAAGGAACATGTGTCTGCAACTCAGAGAGCCTCAAAGGAGTGAGGCAGCAGCTGAGTAAGGCGCCCTGAGTGTCCAGGGCGCCCTCAAGGTAAACCAGAACCAAGCGAAGTAAAAAGAGCTTCGGCTGCTTACTGGGCAAGGCGCCCTCAGCAGCGAAGGCGCCCTCGTCAGCGAAGGCGCCCTCAGCAGCCAGGGCGTCTCCAAGCCCAAGACTGCGAAGCCAGCCTTATCCACAGCCGAGAATTCTGCGCGGAAGAAGTCAGCCAAGGTGCCCTCTGCGACCAGGGCGCCCCAGAGGTCAAACCTCATCCCTATTGCGGTGGGATAACGCTTGACCGAGCGAAGCGCGGATCGGGTGACACGTGGCAGGGCGCCCTCGACGTCCAGGGTGCCCTAGGTGCTATAAATAGCACCCCTCGACCCCAAGCTTCAAATCAACTTCATACCAAAGCTTCCATACTCTTCTGTGCTTACGCCTTGTTCCAGAAACTGCCCAACTCGAGCGACGACGTCCTGCTGCTCCGGAAAGTCAACCTACAACCGGACGTCGGTAACAGAAGAATTCTTTTCATTAAAAGTTTATAGTGCAGTACTTGTAAATCTCTTTCTGTAAACTGATTTTGCGTTCATATAGAATTGCCCAAAGTAAACGATCAACGATCGTGGGCCTTGGAGTAGGAGTCGACCTAGGCTCCGAACCAAGTAAAAAAGACTGTGTTCGCGTGTTTTGTTTATTTCCGCTGTGCAAATTACTCTCTCCATAAATTCGAAAAGTTTTGTCGATATTCACCCCCCCCCCCTCTATCGACTCTATCGATCCAACACAAACACCTCGGCCTGTTTCACCGGGCGGGTGTTAGTAATATGAGAGAAGTGTCCTAAGGCAATCGCCTTATGATTGTAATCATTTACTTTAATAATTGAATATTCACTATTTGAGTATACATGTTCATGTATTTGATTGAGATCTTGAACTCATTTACTGAATGTCCGCAATACAATTCACAGCATGAGAGAATTTGTGATGAATTCACAACTAGTGATTATCTCTACATGTGCAATTGTGAAGTATTGAAATTGTCCCTAGTCGATGAATTGATAAATACGGACACTATCAATTCTGTTGAGAGTAGCATGAGTTATTCTCTAATCAGCTGATTCTCACTGGCTGGTGACATTGGGATGTCTGGAGATAAACATGGATGCTAGTTAAGGGAACTAGTTTATTGGAGTGACTGGCTGTAAAACTTCATATGGGAATCTACATGTAGATATGTCAATGAAGTTCTTACTGCAGCTTAAGTGCGATGTTCCTTTGACTTGCGGTGTTCAAGTCATCTTGGTCACGGAGACTTATACTTTGACATCTTAAGCAAGCATCTCTAAGGAGGTGTGGACCCAGGATGATTGGGTATAAGCCGAAGTGCCCGAAGATGTTTGAACAGCCTACAAAGGATTCACCACTCCTTGCGAGGAGATGTATACCCAAGGTCTATCGTCGGATTGTTCTCGAAGCCTCTGGCCAGAGCATAACATGTTCCGAGTATGAATCTCTAGGAAACATGAGAGTAATTAGAATCCGTTGGACGAGAAAGACATTACTTGGGCTAGGTGTGACGTAGTCAGCCTAGTGGGGACTGACACATAAAGACCGTGTCCTGAACCAAGTGGGTATAAGATGGTGAAGGGAATGAGGCACGACTCATTATAGCTGCTGAAAGGTTTCAGAATTATTTCTGAGGTTAACCGTTGATCTTTCGATTAATTGGGGGTCATGATGTACTACTAGGTGCCACTCATGATCGTTCTATAATTGGTTGATTATAGACGGCCAACATAAATCGAAAGCCTATTTAGTCACACGCACTACGAGTAATCCGAGGGATTTAAAATGAGTTGAAAATTAGATTTTCCGATCAAGAGAAATAAGTCGAATCTGAATTAATCAGAGGCGCATCGGAAGCTTAAAATGGCTAAGTCTTTTGAAGGCTTATTGGACGAATTAAATGAGTTTAATTCGCGAGGAGACGGCTTGGATTTGGCTGGCCAAAGAGGGTCCCCACCCTCTTTGGTTTGGCCGGCCACAACAAGGAGGGAAACCAATTTATTTGGTTTGAATTATAAAATAAATCAAGCGCGATTTGTTTTATAAAATTATGGATAAATAAATTTATATAAAGAAATTTATATAAAAAAATTTATATAAAGAGATTTATTTTCATGGAAATTAAAATAAACCTTGGATTGGTTTATTTTATTTTATAAAATCAATTATGAATTGATTTTTCCATGATAAGAAAAATTTATATAATAAATTTCTTGTGAAAATTTATTCCATAATAAAAGGGGAGATGTGTTTGTTTTATTATAAATTTAGTTATAATAAAACAAGGCATAACGGAATAATTCATAGGAAAATTTATAAGATAAATTTCTTATGAAAATTTATTCCGTTAAAGGGGAGACTTGGCAATGGAGAGACTACTATATAAAGGAACCAAGGCAAGACTTGAATTCCAATCAAGAGATAAAGAAGCAAGCTCTCTCTCTCTCTCTCCTTCTCTCCCTCTCCCTCCTCTAGGGCCGGCGCCCTCTTCATCCTCTAGGGCCGGCGCACCTCCTAGGGTTGCCGTGAGCCTCCTCCACCAAGAAGGTGCCAAAGAAGAAGAAGAAGCGGGTCGCAACTCCTTCCTTTCCCCGGATCTTGATTCCGTTACTTGGTGGTTAGTCTTCCATCTCCCTCTCTTGATATTCTTGTCGTGCCTTTGGAGAATCTAATAGTTCTTGTCGGCACGAAACTCGTGGCTTTGCGAAGTCATCCCGAAGAGAACTCGGCGTGGACGCGAATAGAGGCGGAGCTTCCAAGGGACGCTACGGTTGGATCTCGTCCCTTTCTTCGAGTTACGCGAGGTACTAAGTAAATTAGTTTACTTTTCTGTAAAATTTTAATTTATGATCATGTTCCCACAACTTAAGGTTGCATTCTAGATACGTGGTTAAAATAATTTAAGAAATTATTTATACTAAACCTTCCGCTGCACGTAATTAAATTTTAAAATTACGAACCCGTATCTATGTCAACATGCACCCGGTCCCAACAGTGGTATCAGAGCCGGTTAGTGTTCGACATAATCATATAATTATTTTGCGGAAAACTTTGTCATGATCTCAATTTTGGAAAATTTTCCAATTATGGAAACTTTCCAATTATGATAAATTTTAGATTTAGGAATTTCAAAGTTTGGAAATCCTCATGAAATTTCGCAAACTTTTTGAAATATCCTAGTTTCTGAAATTTTATGATAATTATGAAAACTTCCCATCTTTAGAAACTTTCCAATTTTGGAAATTTCCAATTTTGGAAATTTTCCAATTTTGGAAATATGTAAGTTTTCTTTGTACCAGAAACTTACAAATATTCTGAAAACCTATTATGAAATCTCGCAATTTTGGGCACTTTCTTTCAAGAAAGTCTAGACAAACTTATGGATCATTAATTGACAATTAAAATTTGAATTGGTTTTAAATTATTAACAAAATTCTTTATTTTGGATTGAGCCTCGGGGAGCCGTCAAATTTAAAGTTAGTTGTTGTAATTTAATTTCCCATTTTGAATAAAATTGTCATGTTTAATTTGGTTACGCCTCGGGGAGCGGACCAAATTGGATTTACGAAAATTTCTTTTTTTGGGTATCTGAGCCTCGGGG
>JAGFNQ010005847.1:0-188594 GCA_024364735.1 Boesenbergia rotunda | reverse complement strand
TTTCAAGGCATGCTGTATTTCTGGAAAAAGAATTTCTTTTACAAGAAAACAGTGGGAGTGAGATTGAACTTGATGAAGTTCAAGAAACTCCAATAGACATTACAGAGACACCTAGTCTAGACCCACAACCAATACCTCATAATGATGAGCTATCAGTTGAACCTAAGACTACACCACCTTTTCGTAGATCTGATAGGACACGCAATATTCCAGAGAAATACGGATTTCTCGTAAGTGAATCGAACGACGTGTTACTCATAAGCGATGACGAACCTATCAGTTATGAAGATGTTCTGAAAAGTTCAGAAAGGGACAAATGGCTTAAGGCCATGAAGTCGAAAATGGATTTCATGTACGAAAACCAAGTATGGGACTTGGTTAACCCACCTGAAGGGATTAAGTCCATAGGGTGCAAGTGGGTTTTCAAGAAGAAAACCGACATGGAAGGTAATGTTGTTACCTTTAAGGCTAGATTAGTGGCAAAAGGATATCGTCAGAAGCAAGGAATTGATTATGACGAAACCTATTCGCCAGTAGCTATGCTTAAATCCATTCGGATGCTCCTAGCCATAGCAGCTCATTATGATTATGAGATATGACAAATGGATGTGAAAACAGCTTTCCTTAACGGAAACCTGCTTGAGGATGTATACATGATACAACCTGAAGGTTTCACATCGGTTGATAAAACCAAAATATGCAAGCTTCGACGATCCATATATGGACTGAAGCAAGCATCTAGGAGCTGGAACATTCGTTTTGATGAGACAATCAAAGAGTTTGATTTCTCACAAAATCCTGACGAACCTTGTGTGTACAAGAAGGTTAGTGGGAGTGCAGTCGTATTCCTAGTATTGTATGTCGATGACATATTACTTATAGGAAATGATATATCAGTTTTACAGACAGTTAAAATTTGGTAGTCCAAAACTTTCTCCATGAAAGACCTGGGAGAAGCAACCTATATCCTTGGGATTAGAATCTATAGAGATAGATCAAAACGGTTGCTTGGTCTTTCGCAGTCTACATATATAGACCGAGTGCTAAAAAGGTTTAGCATGTCGGAATCCAAGAAAGGTTATCTTCCCATCAGGCATGGGATCAACCTTTCAAAGTCTATGTGTCCGCGCACAGAAGACGAGAGGATTTGCATGAATAAGATTCCCTATGCATCCGCGATAGGATCTATCATGTATGCTATGTTGTGTACTAGGCCCGATGTATCGTATGCTTTGAGCGTCACAAGCAGATACCAGTCGGATCCAGGAATGGATCATTGGGCGGCTGTTAAGACAATCCTTAAGTACTTAAGAAGAACTAAGGATGTGTTCCTAATATATGGAGAAGGAGATATGATAATACGTGGGTATACAGATGCCAGTTTCCAGACAGATAAGGATGACTCCAAATCACAGTCTGGATACATATTTACTTTGAATAGAGGCGCAGTAAGTTGAAAAAGTTCCAAACAAGACACCGTAGCGGATTCTACCATGGAAGCGGAATATATCGCAGCTTCGGAAGCAGCAAAGGAAGCAGTCTGGATCAAGAAGTTCGTCTCCGAACTAGGTGTGATTCCAACCATTGATGAAGCAGTGCCGGTTTACTGCGACAACAATGGAGCTATTGCACAAGCAAAGGAACCAAGGTCTCATCAGCGATCCAAACACGTGCTTCGCCGCTATCATCTGATCAGAGAGATTATAAGTAGGAATGACATACAAATTGAGAAAATTCCCACTGAAAGGAATTTAGCGGATCCTTTAACTAAGGCCTTACCTCAGAGCAAGTTTGAGGGTTATAGTAGAGCCTGTGGTATTGGATACCGTAGCGATTGGCATTAGGCCAAGTGGGAGTTTGTTAGTGATATAAGAGAAGTGTCCTAAGGCAATCGCCTTATGATTGTAAAACATTTATTTTAATAAATAATAATTCACTATTTGAGTATACATTCTTGTGTATTTGATTGGGATCTTAAACTCATCTACTGAATGTCCGCAATACAACTCACAGCATAAGAGAATTTGTTATGGGATCACAACTAGTGATTATCTCTAAATGTGCTAATGTGAAGTATTGAAAATATCCCTAGTCGATGAATTGATAAATACGGACACTATCAATTCTGTTGAGACTAGCATGGGTTATTCTCTAATCAGCTGATTCTCACTGGCTGGTGACATTGGGATGTCCGGAGATAAACATGGATGCTAGTTAAGGGAACTAGTTCATTGGAGTGACTAGCTGTAAGACTTCATATGGTAATCTATATAGATATGTCAATGAAGTTCTTACTGCGGCTTAAGTGCGATATTCCTTTGACTTGCGGTGTTCAAGTCATCTTGGTCATGGAGACTTATACATTAACATCTTAAGCAAGCATCTCCAAGGAGGTGTGGACCCAGGATGATTGGGTATAAGCCGAAGTGCCCGAAGATGTTTGAACAGCCTACAAAGGATTCACCACTCCTTGCGAGGAGATGTATACCCAGGCCTATCGTCGGATTGTTACTCAAAACCTCTGGCCAGAGTATATCATGTTTAGAGTGCGAGTCTCTTAAATACATGAGAGTAATTAGAAATCCAAAGGACGAGAAAGACACTACTTGGGCTAGGTGTGACGTAGTCAGCCTAGTGGGGACTGACACAAATAGACCGTGTCCTGAACCAAGTGGGTATAAGATGGTGAAGGGAATGAGGCACGATTCATTAGAGCTGCTGAAGGGTTTCAGAATAATTTCTTCTGAGGTCAAACCGTTGATCTTTCGATTAATTGGGGGTCATGATGTACTACTAGGTGTCACTCATGATCGTTCTATAATTTGTTGATTATAAACGGCCAACATAAATCGAAAGCCTATTTAGTCACACGCACTACGAGTAATCCGAGAGATTTAAAATGAGTTGAAAATTGGATTTTCCGATCAAGAGAAATAAGTCGAATCTGAGTTAATCAGAGGCGCAATGGAAGCTAAAAATGGCTAAGTCTTTTGAAGGCTTTTTGGGCGAATTAAATGAGTTTAATTCGCGTTGGTTCGGCTCGGTTTGGGTCGGCCAAAGAGGGTGCCAACCCTCCTTGGTTGGCCGACCACCTATTGGGGAGATAACCAATTAATTTTGGTTTAATTAATAAAGTAAATCTAGCTCGATTTATTTTATAAATTATGGATAAATAAATTTGTATAAAGAAATTTATATAAATAAATTTATAGAAATTTATTCTTTTTATGGAAGTTAAAATAATCCATGAATTGGTTTATTTTAATTTTATAAAATCAATTATGAATTGATTTTTCCATAATAAGAAAGTTTATAAATTTCTTATAAAATTTATTCCATAATAAAAGGAGAGATTAATTAGTTTTATTATAAAGTTAGTTATAATAAAACTTGGTTTAAACGGAATAATTCATAAGAGAATTTATAGGATAAATTTCTTATGATAATTAATTAGTTTTATTATAAAGTTAGTTATAATAAAATTCATAAGAGAATTTATAGGATAAATTTCTTATGATAACTAATTAGTTTTATTATAAAGTTAGTTTAAACGGAATAATTCATAAGAGAATTCATAAGATAAATTTCTTATGATAATTAATTAGTTTTATTATAAAGTTAGTTATAATAAAATTCATAAGAGAATTTATAGGATAAATTTCTTATGATAACTAATTAGTTTTATTATAAAGTTAGTTATAATAAAACTTGGTTTAAACGGAATAATTCATAAGAGAATTTATAGGATAAATTTCTTATGATAACTAATTCCGTTAATTCCGTTAATTCGATTAAGAGGAGACTTGGCAAGGGAGAAGCAACTATATAAGGAACCATAGGCAAGCCTTGGATTCCTAGGATTTTGATAATCGAAATAGAGCTCTCCCTCTCTCTCTTCTCTTCTCTCCTCCTTCCCCCTCCCTTCCATTAGGGCCGGCGGCCACCCTAGCTCCATTAGGGCCGGCGCCCAACCTACACCAAGGCAAGGTGTTGCCGTGAGCTTCAAGGAGAAGAAGAAACCAACCAAGAAGAAGAAGAAGCGGATCACATCTCCCTCTCTCTCGGAATTCGATTCCGTTACTTCGTTGGTTAGTTTCCTTTTCTTCTCTTGATCTTCTTTGTTGTGCCTATAGAGAATCTAGTAGTTCTCGTCGGCACAAAACTCGTGACTTTGCGAAGTCATCCCGAAGAGAACTCGGCGTGGACGCGAATAGAGGCGGAGCTTCCAAGGGACGCTACGGTTGGATCTCGTCCCTTACTTCGGGTTACGCGAGGTACTTGGTAAATTAGTTAACTTTTCCGCAAAGTTTTATTTTATGATTATGTCAACACACCATAAGATTGCATGCTAGATACGAAGTTAAAATAATTTAGGAAATTATTTTATGCAAATTCTTCCGCTGCACGTAAAAATTTAAAATTTTACGAACTCGTATTCTTGTCGACATGCACCCGGTCCCAACAAGGCTATCCAGACGATCCGCCAGAGGATTGAGACTGCCCAGAGTAGACAGAAAAGTTATGCTGACACACGCCGTAGGCCACTGGAATTCCAAGTTGGAGATTCAGTATTCCTCAAGGTCGCTCCTATGAAGGGAGTGATGAGATTTGGCAAAAAGGGCAAGCTAAGTCCTCGCTACATAGGACCCTATAAGATCATAAAGAGGGTTGGTAAGGTAGCATATGAGCTGGACTTACCAGAGGATATGTCAGCTATCCACAGTACATTTCATGTCTCTATGCTAAAGAAGTGTATTCACGATCCTAACCAAGTGATTCAGCCTCAGTCAGTACAGATCCAAGAAGATCTTAGCTATGAGAGCAAACCGACACAGATAGTGGACAAAGCAGTTAAAAGATTAAGAAATAAAGAAGTGCCACTAGTGAAGGTCATCTGGCAGAATTAAAAGCATGAGGAAGCTACTTGGGAACGTGAAGACAGCATGAGAGAAAAATATCCAGAATTATTTTAAGTTCGAGGACGAACTTTTTATAAGGTATGGGGGATTGTAACACCCCGAAATTTCCATATTGAAGTTCTTAAAGTCCTTAGAACTATTTAAAAATGTTTTGGAAATATTCTAGATATTTTTAGGAATTTTTAGAATATTTTTATGGAATTTTCTGAGTCCGTTTAGTATTTTTATTAAAAGAAATAGAGTCTTCGGCAAAAAGTTTCCTGGACGAGTTTTGAACCCGAGACCTCCCATGGGACCAACGACTTAAGTTGGTCGGGTTAACCAGGAGCCCCAGCAGGGGTGTGCTGAAAGAAAATAGAGAGATATTAAGTTAAGTAGTGAGTTGAACCGAAATACCCCTTGGTATAAATAGAAGAACTTAAGTGATTCTTTTATTTTTGGTTCGGCAACTTCCTCTCCTCCTCACCATCCGCCGACCCCTTCCCCTCTCTTGGGCGAAACCACACCAAGCCCTAGGACCTTCCTCCGGTGGCCGGCCAAGGCTCTCCTCCGAGAGATTTTCCGATATTCGGGATCCCCGCGACGAGAGGAACGCGTGAGCGCGAAGAAATCTCCGAGACTCCGAGTTTCTCTGGAACCTCCGACGCCGTTCTTGGTTGTAAGTCCAAGATATCGATGTAAGTACTGCTCACCTGCAGTGAGAGGCGGTTTTCCGCAAGTTTTTCCCGTTAGAAAGTTAAAAATGCAATTTTCCTTTAGTTTATGATTTTGCATGTAACCTTAGTTTAACCCAACTTTCATTGTAGTTAAAATATTCTAACTCGCAATTAAAGCAAAATAAGCAATGCCTCTTTCTAAATATATATATATAAGAGACAAGAACTCTTTAAGAAGTCTAAGATATTAGAAAATGACTTCAACGTAGGCATGCAAGTTTGTATAAACTACTAAACATGGACAAACGGTCGATATATTAATTAAGCATTGCATTTTATTATTCAATATTAATATGTTTTGATGCAAAGAGTGTTGGTACGTAGTGGCGTGGCGTTCATGCATGCATGTGATATGCGGTTGAAATTGGGGATTGTGTTTGTGTTTGTGCATTTATTTTCTCTGGTGTGACATGTTTAATTTGGATCTTTCTGCCTCGCCGTGACATGTTGATATATATCCTCTTCACCGCCGTTCTTTATTATTGTTTTTAATTATTCCCTTATAAAAACATGAAAAGAGAAGATAAAGATAAGAAAAGAAAAGGCCAAGACCTTAAGAAATCCTCAAAAATCAAGACATAGGGATTTGGGCACACAAGGCATTCAAGATAAAGTGCTCGTTAAAATGCCAAGGCATTCAAGATAAGAAAAAGTAAGTATTTTATTTTCTAAGGCCAGTACCCGGCGTCCAAGGGCGTCGTTAAAGAAATCCAGGTGTCCAATTTCAAGGTCTTGGCCCTGGTAGACCAAGGTCTGCTCTATTAGGATTGGTGGCTCGCTACCCCAACCTTTTAGGGAACGCGCATAAGATGGTACTTACGTCTTAAGTGGATCCAAGTGAGTTATTATTTTCAAGTATATGCTTTAGCAAAATTTTTCTAAAGTTTAAGGAAGTTTTCTAAAAGTTAAAGAAAGATTTAAAGTTAAAGAATTGCTAAAGTTTCAAGTTAAGCCAAGAAAAAGTGAGTTAAGACTTATTAATGCTTGAGTAGGCATGTTTTGAGTTATACATGTTTTAGTGTTTCTTTTAAGCATAAAAGTATCTCATGTGATTTCATATTGTTTAAAAAGCATGTTTGCACATTTCGAGATTTTGTGAGCTAGATAGTACTTGCTAAGCTTTATGCTTATTAGTCGCATTTCCTCTTGCTGCAGGTAAAGATAAAGGCAAGCAATTCTGAAGGAAGGCGACAAGGCGGTGCTGAGTGACGTGTGTGTGGTGGCTGACCTTGGAGAGGTCCTTGGGACAAGATGAATAAATGACTTAAAGTGCATTTGTTACAGATTCTTAGTTTAAGTCAGATCACATAGAATTTATCCAAGTATTTGCGTTTTAGATATTTTGCATGTCTTAATACCACGAGTAAAGATTCCATGTCATTTTATTTAGTATACATATCCTTATGATTGCATTGAATGAGTATGAGCGTGAGTAGTTTTGAATATCGATACTTTGATGTAGCTATTTGATGCATATGCCAAGATGTTGTTAGTCTCCTTTTGAATTAAGTTTTTATTGCTTTAAATATGCTTAGAAAAGTTGCATTCACATTCCATAATGCTCTAGTAATGTTATAGAACCTTGTGTGATGAGTTTAAATGTTTAGAATTTTAGAGAAAGGAAGTGTGCCATTGTATCATGCATGACTATTAAAGTTAGGATATCATTCTTAGATGGATTCAAAAAAAAAAAGTTCCGCATTTCTAGTCGTGCATTAGAGTCAAGAAGTAGACAAGTAACGGTCCGTTTAAGGTAGAGAAGGCGGGTCGCTACAGGGGCCTCCTCTCTTCTTGTCATGGCCGGCCACCACCATAAGAGGATAAGGTTATTTTGGTTTGTTTTATAAAATAGACCAAAGGTTGGTTTATTTTATAAAAGGTTATATAAATTTTATATATATAAATTTTTATAATGAACCAATGGTTGGTTTGTTTTATAAATTTTTATATAATGAACCAATGGTTGGTTTGTTTTATAAATTTTATATAATCATGCCAAAAGAAAGAGAGCCTTGATTATGGATTGATTGAGAAATTATTCCATAATCAAGAAGAAGAAGCTTGATCATGAGAGCTTTGATTATGGATTGATTGAAAAATTATTCCATAATCAAGGAGAGGTTTGCTTGGGTATTAAGAAACATCTCCCTATATAAAGGACCCAAGGGGTGCCATGAAAGGTGATCGATCCAAGAATTTCTTGGGCTCTCTCCACTTCTTCTCTCGCTCTCTCTTGGCCGGCCATAGGCCTTCCTTCTTTCTTCTTGCCGTGAGCACAAGGAGAAGCATCAAGGCTGTAACGACCCGGAAAATTCTCTTAATATTTTTTTAAAATATTAAGCATGTCTAAATAATTTTCCAAGGGACCTAGAAATATTAAGGAGAACTTTGGCCTAGAAAATCCATGTTTTCTCATTTAAATTGAGAAAACTAAGTACCAATGAGCTTTAAATGGGCTCCAAAAATGGGTATTAATTATGTAAAATTAATATAAATTTGGTAAAATTAATATAAATATAAAAGAATTTTATTTAGGAATATTAGAATAATTATGGGTGATTTTAGGGGGATTTTCGGAATTTAGGAAATAAAAATAATAAAACAAATGAAATAAAAATAAAATAAAAATAAAGGTGCATGAGCCAAGGATTGAACCTTGGATCTCTTAAACAACCATGTAAGCCTTAACCAACTCACCTAGCAAAGGATTTCTATAAGGAAATGAAGTGGATATAAGTTAAGATTAAGAAGAAGATGAAGAGTCATGGAGAGACTCTTCATTTACCTCCTTAATGGGCTATTAAAGGGGGGTTTTGAGAGTTACATCTTCTTCCCATTACTTGTATTTTTGAAACCTTTCCTCCCCTCATTCTTGCAGAGCACCAAGAAGGGGTTTCCCCTTGGAAAAGTTTCCACCAAGGTTCCATCTCCTAGATCTAAAGTCTCTACAAGGGTACAAGGGCAAGGAGGGATCAAGGGTCAAGAGTTGTACAAGTTCTTTCTCTTTTAAGGTCTAAAAATCAAGAAATCCCAAGGTAAGACTCCCTCACCTGTGGTATAATAGTTCCCTATGATTTCCATGATTTTTAGCATGATATATTGGTTAGTTTTCGAATTTGATGTTGAAAGGAAAGAAAACCAAGACCCTCATGCTTAAGGGTTTCGGCCACCATGTTTTACAGGTCTATAATTATGCTAAAAATCATGATAATGTTATTTAATGTTCCCTTATGATGTGTAGAGGTTAAGTATAATTTTTGGGAATTTTTAGAGTACCCTAGGACACCCTAGGGTTTCGGCCAACATGAAAGAAACAAAACTAAGAACCTTAAGTTTAAGGGTTTCGGCCACCATGATTTACTGGTCTATAATTATGCCAAAAATCTTGATAATGTTATTTAATGTTCCCTTATGATGTGTGGAGGTTAAGTACAATTTTTGGGAATTTTTAGAGTACCCTAGGACACCCTAGGGTTTCGGCCAACATGAAAGAAACAAAACTAAGAACCCTAAGTTTAAGGGTTTCGGCCACCATGATTTACAGGTCTATAATTATGCCAAAAATCTTGATAATATTAATTTATGTTCCCTGATGATGTGTGGAGGTTAAGTATAATTTCTGGGAATTTTTGGATTACCCTAGAGACCCCATATGTTTCGGCCAACCTCAAGGACCCAAGGGTTAGGGTTGAGCCTTTAACTTCAAGTACATGTTTATGTGATGCCATGTTAAGTATGTTACGTTTATGTTTAAGAATGAAAATGATGCCATGTTTAAGAATGAAAATGATTCCATGTTAAGAATGAAAATGATGCCATGTTTAAGAATGAAAATGATGCCATGTTAAGAATGAAAATGATGCCATGTTTAAGAATGAAAATAATGCTATGTTAAGAATGAAAATGATGCCATGTCTAAGAATGAAGGTGAAGAATGAAGTTAAGGTTCATGCCTTTAAGGCATAATGATGATGTTAAGTATGAGGAATGAATGAATATGCTATGAATGATGATGAATGAAAGATGATGCTTATGTCTTTAAGGCATAAATATGCTAAGACGGCACGGTCGATGGTCGACGGTACGACGGTCGTGAGGACCGGTAAATGGGCCGGTAGACGGGCCGAGCCGTAACAAGTTATGCTATGTTAAAGATGACACGGTCGATGGTCGACGGTACGACGGTCGTGAGGACCGGTAAATGGGCCGGTAGACGGGCCGAGCCGTAACAAGTTATGCTATGATAAAGATGCCATGAATGTCTTATGAATGATGAAGTATGAAAAGTATTTTACTTTATGTATGGGCTTGTACTGGACCGAAGTATGGGTCCAAGGGATGGGCACCTTAAGAACGCCCCGGTTTTGGACTACCGAAGTTGTCCACGGTTCTGGCACTACCGGAGCTGTGCAACAGGGATGGGCACCTTAAGAACGTCTCGGTTCGGGGACTACCGACTATGCTGTCCTTACCCTAGTAGGTCGGGGCTCGCGACCTCGGACTTGCTAGGGATGCGCGCTATGATGTATGTATGTGGTACAAGCCGGGGACCCCAAATGATGTTATGATGATTATGTTTAAGCAAATGAAAAGTATGTTTTAAAAGTTAAGCATCCCTTATGTATATGCATTCCACTCATGCATCCATTCATGTTATGCATTATGCTATGATGATAAGATTTTATGCTTACGCTTCATGTTAAGAAATATGCATGAGAACAAATGATCTATGCCATGATAATGTTAAGAAGATGCTCATATGTTATGATAGGAAGAATGTTCATCATGTTTATGTTCATGCCAAGTATTATACCATGCTTAGAATGTCTACTATGTTTATGATTTATGCCATGAATTATGCCATGCTTAGAATGTCTACTATGTTTATGATTCATGCCAAGTATTATGCCATGCTTAGAATGTTCACTATGTTTATGTTTATGCCATGTATCATGTCATGCTTAGAATGTTTACTATGTTTATGTTCATGCCATGCTATGTATACGATAAGTGATGTAAGATGTTATGTTCTAAGTAGAGCACCAAGTATGTTAATGTTTTATGTGCTCATTATGAGATGATGAATGATGAATGGTTTTGTGAGTAGGAAAGAGTCTTACTAAGCCTGTGTGCTTATAGTCTTATTTCCTTATGCCGCAAATCATTCAAGGGGACAATGAAGGAAGCAGCAGGAGGGCAGGAACGCATGTGTGTAGTAGTGACTTGGCCCAGGAAACTCTATGTTTACTGTTTATGCTAGAACTGCACCTTGGTTACTTATATGTCTGAATGATAACCTATGGAACCTTATGATATGACGTTACGTATGACATGATATGATATGATGCTTAAGTTCAAAGTTAATATGCTAAGGTTCCTATGTCATTAAGTTAAGAATGGTAACAGGGCATGTATAAGTTAAAGTTATTCCGCTGCCTTATGATGTCTACATGCCCTAAGCATGTTAATGTAACGCCGCTTAGGAAAAAAAAAAGCGGGCGTTACAAAGGCGACGAAGTTCTTCCTTGCGACGATCTTCCTCTTCAGCCAACCTTGGTGGTGAGTCTTTCGATTTGATTACTCTCTCGGTTTTCGTCGTGTTCACAGAGGATCTAGTAGTTCTCGTGAACACGAAACTCGTGGCTTAGCGAAGTCATCCCGACGATACTCGGCGTGGATACGAATAGAGGCGGAGCTTTCAAGGGACGCTAACGGTTGGATCTCGTCCCTTCTTCCAAGTTACGCAAGGTAATTCGTAGAGTAATTTCCTTTCTGCAAAAATTTTATATTACGATTATGTGAACACATTGCATGCTTAAGATATGTGTTAGAATAATTTAGGAAATTATTCATGTTTTTGTTTCCGCTGCATGTAATTATGTAACAATTACAATACGTGTCCGCGCCGGCATGCACCCGGACCCAACAAGGGCAGGGGTGGCCGGCTTGGTGCTCCTTCTTGGGGATGGTTGGCGCACGGCAAGAAGGGGAGAAGGAGAGAAGGAGAGAAAGAGAGGGAGAGAGCCTATGCCTTGATCTCTTCAATTATGTTCCAAGCCTTGCATTGGGTTCTTTATATAGTAGCCTCTCAACCATCAAGCCTCTCAAATATGGAATAACTTATTCCATCTTGCCAAGTTTGATTTTATATTATGGTTAAAATCATATTTTAATTCATGATAAAATCAATCAAGTCTCTTCTCTTTTATGGAATAAATTTCGTTATCATGGTAAATCAATCCATGATTGATTTTATAAAATAAACCAATCTATGGTTCATTTTAATTTCCATGAGGAAATAAACCAAACCTTGGTTTATTATAAAACAAACCACACTTGGTTTATTTTATAAATTGATCCAAAAACATTGGTTTTCTCCCTTTGTTGTGGTCGGCCAAGCAAAGAGGATGGAGGCCCTCTTTGGCCGACCCATCCAAGCCACGCCCCAATGAATTAAACTTATTTAATTCATCTATTAAGTCTTCAAAAGACTTAGCCATTTTACGCTTTCGGTGCGTCTCTGAAAAATTTAGATTTGACTTATCGTTCGGCTCAACCAAACCTAATCTCTCTTGATTGGAAAATCCAATTTTCAACTCATTTTAAATCCCTCGGATTTCGTAATGCGTGTGACTAAATAGGCTTTCGATTTATGTTGGCCGTCTATAATTAATCAATTATAGAACGATCATGAGTGGCACCTAGTAGTACATCATGATCCCCAATTAATCGAAAGATCAACGGTTGACCTTAGAAACAATTCTGAAACCCTTCAGCAGCTATAATAAATCGTGCCCCATTCCCTTCACCATCTTATACCCACTTGGTTCAGGACATGGTCTATGTGTGTCAGTCCCCACTAGGCTGACTACGTCACACCTAGCCCAAGTAACATTTTCTCGTCCTACGGATTCTAATTACTCTCATGTATTTAAGAGATTCATACTCCGAACATGTCATGCTCTGGCCAGAGGCTTCGAGTAACAATCCGACGATTGGCCTCGGGTATACATCTCCTCGCAAGGAGTGGTGAATCCTTTGTAGGTTGTTCAAACATCTTCGGGCACTTCGGCTTATACCCAATCATCCTGGGTCCACACCTCCTTGGAGATGCTTGCTTAAGATTTCAAAGTATAAGTCTTCATGACCAAGATGACTGGAACACCGCAAGTCAAAGGAACATCGCACTTAAGCTGCAGTAAGAACTTCACTGACATATCTATATGTAGACTACCATATGAAGTTTTACAGCCAGTCACTCCAATGAACTAGTTCGTTTAACTAGCATTCATGTTTATATCCGAACATCTCAATGTCACTAGCCAGTGAGAATCAGCTGATTAGAGAATAACCCATGCTAGTCTCAACAGAATTGATAGTGTCCGTATTTATCAATTCATCGACTAGGGATAATTTCAATACTTCACAATTGCACATGTAGAGATAATCACTAGTTGTGAATTCATCACAAATTCTCTCATGCTGTGAATTGTATTGCGGACATTCAGTAAATGAGTTTAAGATCTCAATCAAATACACAAACATGTATACTCAAATAGTGAATATACATTTATTAAAATAAATGATTACAATCATAAGGTGATTGCCTTAGGACACTTTTCTCATATCACTAACAAACTCCCACTTGTCCTAATGCCAATCGCTACGGTACCCAATATCACAGGCTCTAACATGACCCTCAAACTTGCTTTGAGGCAAGGCCTTAGTTAAAGGATCCGCTAAATTCCTTTCAGTGGGAATTTTCTCAATTTGTATATCATTCCTACTTATAATCTCTCTGATCAGATGATAGCGGCGAAGCACATGTTTGGATCGCTGATGAGACCTTGGTTCCTTCGCTTGTGCAATAGCTCCATTGTTGTCGCAGTAAACCGGTATTGCTTCATCAATGGTTGGAACCACACCAAGTTCTGAGACAAACTTCTTGATCCAGACTGCTTCCTTTGCTGCTTCCGAAGCTGCAATATATTCCGCTTCCATGGTAGAATCCGTTACGGTGTTTTGCTTGGAACTCTTCCAACTTATTGCGCTTCCATTCAAAATAAATACGTATCCGGACTGAGATTTGGAGTCATCCTTATCTGTCTGGAAATTGGCATCTGTATACCCACGTATTACCATATCACCTTCTCCATATATTAGGAACACATCCTTAGTGCTTCTTAAGTACTTGAGGATTGTCTTGACAGCCGCCCAATGATCCATTCTTGGATCAGACTGGTATCTGCTTGTGACGCTCAGAGCCTACGATACTTCGGGCCTAGTACATAACATAGCATACATGATAGATCCTATCGCGGATGCATAAGGAATCTTATTCATGCAAATCCTCTCGTTTTCTGTGCGCGGACACATAGTCTTCAAAAGGTTGATCCCATGCCTGATGGGAAGGTAACCTTTCTTGGATTCCGACATGCTAAACCTTTCTAGCACTCGGTCTATATATGTAGACTGCGAAAGACCAAGCAATCATTTTGATCTATCTCTATAGATTCTAATCCCAAGGATATAGGTTGCTTCTCCCAGGTCTTTCATGGAGAAAGTTTTGGACAACCAAATTTTAACTGACTGTAAGACTGATATATCGTTTCCTATAAGTAATATGTCATCGACACATAACACTAGGAATACGACTGCACTCCCACTATCCTTCTTGTACACACAAGGTTCGCCAGGATTTTGTGAGAAATCAAACTCTTTGATTGTCTCATCAAAACGGATGTTCCAGCTCCTGGATGCTTGCTTTAGTCCATATATGGATCGTCGAAGCTTGCATATTTTGGTTTTATCAACCGATGTAAAACCTTTAGGTTGTATCATGTATACATCCTCAAGAAGGTTTCCATTAAGGAAAGCTGTTTTCACATCCATTTGTCATATCTCATAATCATAATGAGCTGCTATGGCCAGGAGCATCTGAATGGATTTAAGCATAGCTACTGGCGAATAGGTTTCATCATAATCAATTCCTTATTTTTGACGATATCCTTTTGCCACTAATCTAGCCTTAAAGGTAATAACATTACCTTCCATGTCGATTTTCTTCTTGAAAACCCACTTGCACCCTATGGGCTTAATCCCTTCAGGTGGGTTAACCAAGTCTCATACTTGATTTTTGTACATGGAATCCATTTCCGACTTTATGGCTTCAAGCCATTTATCCCTTTCTGAATTTTTCAAAACATTTTCATAACTGATAGGTTCATCATCGTTAATGAGTAACACGTCGTTCGATTCACTTATGAGAAATCCGTATCTCTCTGGAATATTACGTGTCCTATCAGACCTACGAAGAAGTGATGTTGTTTTAGGTTCAACTGATAGCTCATCATTATGAGTTATTGGTTGTGGGTCTAGACTAGGTGTTTCTGTAATGTCTATTGGAGTTTCTTGAACTTCTTCAAGTTCAATGCTACTCGCACTGTTTTCTTGTAAAAGAAATTCTTTTTCTAGAAATACAGCATGCCTTGAAACAAACACCTTTTGTTCCAAGGGATGATAGAATTAGTAACCTTTCGTTTCCTTAGGGTATCTAATAAATAGACATTTATCAGACTTTGCATCCAATTTGTCTGATACAGTCTACTTTACATAAGCAGGACAACCCCATATCTTTAGGTGAGATAAATGAGGTTTCTTACTATTCCACGTCTCATATGGAGTAGTAGAGACTACCTTGGTCGGGACTCTGTTTAGTAATTAAACAGTTGTTTTAAGCTCAAAGCCCCAAAAGGATGTTGGAAGAGTTGCATGATTCATCATAGATCTAACCATGTCCATCAAGGTTCGGTTACGCCTCTCAGATACACCATTATGCTATGGTGTATATGGCGGAGTCCATTGAGACAATATCCCATTGTCCCTAAGATACTCTTGAAACTCTTGACTTAAGTATTCACCACCCCGATCGGATCGAAGTATCTTAATACTTTTGCCAAGCTATTTCTCTACTTCACTTCTGAACTCTTTGAATATCTCAAAATCTTCAGATTTGTGTTTCATTAAGAACACATACCTGAATCGTGAGTGATCATCGATAAAGGTAATGAAGTAGCTAAAGCCTCCTTGTGCAAGAGTTGACATTGGTCCACATACATCAGTATATATTAGACCAAGAAATTCTCCCACTGGTTTACATTTTTCGGAAAAGGGTAATTTGGTCATCTTGCCTTTTAATCATGATTCGCATGTATCAAATAAACCAGGTTCAAATGATTCCAGAATTCCACATCGGTGTAATTTGGTCATGCGTTTCTTGCTTACATGGCCAAGACGATAATGCCACGTATAGGAGTCTATTTGATTATCTATTCGAGCACGTTTGTTGCTAACTTCGATATTGAAAACGTCACCGGATAAATCTAACGTGTAGATACCATTGCATAAAGTTTCGGTCCCATAAAGAACACCATTTAAAGTTATGTAACAGCAATTGTTACTAAAAGTTAAATGATAACCCTTTTCATTCAAGCACGAAATAGATACAATGTTCTTTATTAACGAAGGAACAAAATAATAATTATCCAATTCTAAGATAAGTCCAGTAGGGAGCTTTAGCAAATATGTTCCGATGGCAACAACAGCAATCTTTGCTCCATTTCCAACTCGCAAATTCGCTTCTCCCTTGACGAGTCTTCTTCTATTCCTTAGTCCCTGTATGTCATTACATATATGTGAGCTACACCCAGTATCAAGTACCCAAGTGTACGAGGAAATAGAGTAACATTCAATAATGAAGATACCTGAAGAGGATGGGGCATCGGATGCCTTCTTCTTCAAGGACTCAAGATAAACCTTGCAGTTTCTTCGCCAGTGGCCCTCCTTGCCGCAGTGATGGCAAGTGCCTTTTCAATCTTTTTGGCCTTTTTCTTCCTTCCCTTATTTTATTCTTTGGGCTTCCTCTTAGAGCCTTTCTTTGAGGAACCAACTAACTGTTGGTGCAGGAAGCACCATATCGAACCTTGTTTTGATATTGACAAACGGTTCAAAGTTAAGTATTATTGGTGATCTAACAATATTACTCAAGTGTGCAGGAAAGTCCTAGCGAAGGGCTGCTAGGCAGCTGGCAAAGGACTGCCAGGAAACAAAGTCCTAGCGAAGGGCTGCTAGGCACCTGGCAAAGGACTGCCAGGAAACAAAGTCCTAGCGAAGGACTGCTAGGCACCTGGCGAAGGAATGCCAGGAAACAAAGACTAGCGAAGGACTGCTAGATGCGAAAAAGGAACAAAACCTAGCGAAGGACTGTAGGGGCGAAGGAATGCCAGGATACAAAGCCCTAGCGAAGGACTGCTAGGCACCTGGCGAAGGAATGCCAGGATACAAAGCCCTAGCGAAGGACTGCTAGGCACCTGGAGAAGGAATGCCAGGATACAAAGACCTAACAAAGGACTGCTAGGCACCAGGCGAAGGACGGCTTGGTACTGAAGACCTGACGAAGGACAGCTAGGCACCTAGCGAAGGACTGTTGGGCAAAAGTCCAACCGGAGGAGCCGGTTGGCATCAGGTACATTCTCCCGAGAGGAGTAGGTGAGGACACGTTCCCCGTCGAGGGAACAGTAGGCGTCGGTTCGACCTAGGGCTCCATTTTAGAGGCCCAAAGTCAGAACCAAGACAGCTAAGGCTGTATAAACTAACATCTTCTTGCTTTATGTTGTTTTGGACTAACCCTGGATGCAGGACCAAAGGAACGAGTGTCTGCAGCTCAGAGAGCCTCAAAGGAGTGAGGCAGCAGCTGACCAGGGTGCCCGGAGTGTCCCGGGCGCCCCCAAGGTGAACACAAAACACAAGAAGCAAAGGCAGGCTTCAACAACTCATGGGCGGGGCGACCCCGTGCTCCCGGGCGCCCCCAGTGCAAGCCAACGAAGCAGAAGCCAGCGAAGCCAAGGGATAAGAGTTGACCCAGTCAACCCGGGCGCCCCCAGCATTCCGGGCGCCCCCGTCAAAGCTTGATCCCGAGTTTTAAGGGATCAGAGCTGATCGAGAGGGAATCGGATCGACCGACACGTGGGGGGGGGGGCGCCCCCGACGTCCCGAGCACCCCCAGGGGCTATAAATAGGCCCTTGACCCTAAGGCTTCGAACAATCAATTCTTCCAACACATTCACGCTCTTCTGCTCCCGCGTTCTGCTCCGGAAACCTCCCGACTCGAGATACAAGCGCCGACGACGTCCTCCTGCTCCGAAAAGACAATCCACACTGGACGTCGATAACGAAGAGCGTTCTTTAAAGTTTACATTACTATACTTGTAATTCAATCTTGTAAACTGGTTTTGCGAAAATATAGAATTGCCTGCAGAAAACGGTCAACGACCGTGGGCCTTGGAGTAGGAGCCGACCGCGACTCCGAACCAAGTAAAAAACTTGGTGTTTGCGTGTTTGATTTAAATTTCCACTGCGTAATTTCTCTAACTTATTAATCCGAACGCTTTACGATATTCACCCCCCTCTATCGTTTCTCTCGATCCAACAAGTGGTATCAGAGCGGGGAAGCTCAAATTTGGTGCAACCACCAATTTGGGAGTTTTTTCGGATTTACGAATTTTTTATTTTATTTCATTTCTTTTTCGTTAATCGAGGTTGGTGCAATACCACTCGATTTTTTTTTCAATTTTCAATTTTTATTTTTCACCATAAGTCAGAATTGATAAAATAATCAATTTTTAAAAATTTGTCATAAACTTTTTTTTATTATTTTAATATTATTTTTTCTCAAAAATCGTGCTATCTTAATTTGAGCAAATTTTCTCCCAAACATTAAAAGTCTTACTTTTTCATCATTAATCAGAAGTGATAAAAATCAACATTTTTAAAAATTTGTCATAGCTTTTTTATTATTATTCTACCTCGAAATTCGTGCAATCTTTACTTTGGGCTATTTTTCTCCTTCTCCCGCACTACTAACCCAAGACCGAGTCTTGGTACATTTTTGGTGTTTCTTTTGTGTACAAGGTATAAACTAAATGGCCAACCAAGAGTGGAACAGTGCACGTCCACCGCTATTCTCCGGCAAGAACTTCATTTTTTGGAAGTCAAATGGAGTCCCTTCTGAAAGCCCACATGGACCTATGGCTGATCATCCAAACGGGATTCTCTTTTCCCGTAGAAGATGAGTTATCAATCGAGTGGGATAAATTGGATGAACAAACTCTCAACCAAATCGAGACTGATGCAAGGGCAACTGCAATTCTACAATGTGGCCTAACCAAAGAGCAACTCGAGCTAGTAGGTCCATGCAAATGTGCTAGAGAAATCTGGGAAAAATTGATTAACCTTCATTAAGAGATCTCAGATGAAGAAGAAGATCAGGTAAGTTATCTTGCCCTTTCGTTCCAAGCACAAACAGCCGAGTCAGAGTCTGAACCCGAATCCAAAGTCGAACCAGAATCAGACGACGAATTGACTGAGACGGTAACAAATTTTGAATTCTTTTCAAAATTAGAATTAAATAATCAAACAAATACTGTAATGGTCGAGGAAGGTGTAAATTCTATTGCAGGGAAAAATCCTAAAGAACCACCAAAGAAGGAGCTTCAATTAGTACCCGAGTCCGACTCAAACACAGAATCAAAAGATGAGCCTAGATCCGAGGCGGCAAGAATCAAGCGGGAGATTCCCAATAAAGAACCAAAAGGTAAAAGTGTAAATTTAGATTTTAATCATGTAATTTGTTACACATGCAGGGAGAGAGGGCACTACTAAAGTGAGTGTCCTACTCGTAAGATTCAAACGACACCACCGATGGCGACAAAGGAACCAGTTCCAAAAGCACGAAGGGACAAAAGTCGCATCCAATGCTTCAAGTGCCAGGAGTTCGGGCATTACCAAAGTGAATGCACAAATAAAAGAGCTACCAAGAATGTAGGACAAACAATCGACAAAGGTAAATTTACAGTATTTGAAAATCCGTTATTTGCCTTGAATAATGTGATTGATTCATGTAAATTAATTAAGACAAATTTCAAAAAATTGAAACAAGAAAATGAAACCCTAAAACATAAGGTCAATATGTTAGAAAATTTAATTCATAATCTTGCAGATTTCGAAAATCCAAAGTATTACTCCAATTGTGACCTTACTTAAATAATTGTTTGCTTTAATAGTGTGTTTCTTTTTATTTTTAGTTTTGTTTTTTTTTCTCAGAATTAGGACTGGTTAGTTTAAGGACTGAACCAACTTAACTGAAATTTGAACAACATAGTATTGGGTGGCGGTGAGATGATAGTACGTTAGGGAAGCCTTTTCTAATAAGGTCAAGTATACACTACTTGGTCTCTTTAGACTGGTGAAACTAGCCGAAGCTACCGATCCAAGACCTAAACTAGTTAGACCAGGATTTACCAAAAAAGTAATTTTAAAGAAGAAATTTTACTAAAAGCTTTGTCTAGGAAAGGGTTGATGATCCAATAAGACTATGGCCAAAGAAGGCCTTGTGCCTTGCCAAGACCTGGAAGTCAATTTTTGAAATTCAAATTCAATTTACTCTTTGTTAAATTCGAATCTAACATAAATTTTCAGATAATTTTAGATTCAAATATCTCTTTTCAAAATAAATTTAAATTGGGTTTAAAAATTAATTTAACCTTTCAAAATTAATCATGACCTTTTCAAAATAAATCTTTCTATTAAAATATGCATCTCACAAAACAGTTAAGGATATCCTGTTTTGTCACTTAGAAATGGGTGAGATGCTCAGGACCTAAAAGTTTAGTCCAATCCAATCAACCGTACAAATCAAATTCAACTTAATTATTTTCAATTAATTATTCTCAAATTCAACTTAATTATTCTCAATTAATTATTATCAAATTGAACTTAATTATTCTCAATTAATTATTCTCAAATTCAACTTAATTATTCTAAATTAATTATTATCAAATTCAACTTAATTATTTTCAATTAATTATTCTCAAATTCAACTTAATTATTTTCAATCAATTATTTTCAAAATTCAACTTAACAATTTTTAAAATTCAAAGTTAAAATTCTAATTAATTTCAAAATCCTTAAAAATCATTTTAACTTTTAAACTAAGGTTTAATGTTTCAAAATTACCCATTTTTTGTTTAAATTAAATATTTGTCTCACACAACCCATAAGGTTAACATGTTTGACCACGTAGAACTGGGTGAGACATCTAGGACCTAAAAGCATGATTCACTATCCTGTTAAATAAAAAAGTTTGCAAAAGTTATTCAAACTTACCTCTAATTTTTAATTTATTGTACTGTACCCTACTTTTTCATTCATCACATTTTTTTTGTCAAATATCACAATAAATAGAGTCTAGGGCTTGTTCTGATTTAGTCATTAACTTGGTCGAAATAGTCAACCCTAGTCCACATAGTCAAACCTGGTCAACACTGAAGTCCCTTAAGGAACTTAGGTAAAAGACAGACTGTGTCGAATACAGGGGGAATTCTTCTTAAATTTTTTTTCAAAAAATTCAAATTTTTCAAAAACCTTATGCTTTAAAACTTATTCAAAAACCCTCGATATCACTATCTCGTCAAAAAATTATCATCATGATTTTCGAAAATTGTGCTATCATTTCAAGTTATGTTTTCATAAATTTATCATGAAAGTTATCATACTCAGAAGATTGTTCAAAATTATTCTTTTGATTTTAATAAACCCTAAAGACATAGAGGAAGGTCCACGTTATGATCTACAAGGACTCCTAGGATGTGTCAAATTTAGGGGGAGTTTGAGTCAAAAGAATTTCTGAAATGTTTTTTTTAATAATTATTTGTTTTGAAGTTATTAGATAATTCTTATAATTTAAATCAAACCCTAAAACTCAGAGGAAGATCGCTTGTAGTCAACAAGCTTCCTAGGACTGGGTCAAGCTTAGGGGGAGATTAAATTAAAAGAATTATTGAACATTTTTTCAAAATTATATGTTTTCATGCACTGCAAGTTTAAAATCCTTTTGAAAACTTAAATAATTTTTGTTCTAAAATACTATTATTTTATTTTTCAAAATTCTTGTGACTTATAAAGTTACTTTTATAATATTTACTTGGGTTGGAGAAATTTTCAAGACACTTAGGAAAATATCCTTGTAGTCAACAAGGTTTCCTAGGATTGCGTCAGACTGGAAAAGAAACATAGTCAAGTAAAATATTATGTTTTCAAAATGCATAATACTTTTCAAAAATTATTTATATTTTTCAAAGTCTAATAGTTTTCAAAAACAGTACTTAGACTTTCCAAAAAGGCTCAATCTATTTTTTTAAGGTACTTGCATATTTTTCAAAACTGAATAATTTTAAAAAAAAAGTACTTATATTTTTCAAAAATTGCATAATATCTTTCAAAAGTACTTCTATTTTTCAAAATATAATGTTTTCAAAAAGTACTAATACTTTTCTAAGGCAATAGTATTCTAAGTACGTGAATTTTCTAAAAGCTTGCCTACAAATACAAAATATTTTTTTCATAATACTTTTCAAAGTGGAGTTTTCATTGGTACAATTTAAGCTACTTGCTATACTTTCAGAATTATAACAAGTATTTTTATTTTCAAAGCTCATAAACTCTGATACACACACTTCTTTCTTAAATCTTCTTTCAAAACCTCCTTATTGATATATGGCCAAGGGGGAGAGAAATAGAAAAGAGAGAGAAATTTTTTATCTCGTTTTCACAAAAAGCTAAGTAGTTCTAAGTGCTTTAAAATTGGTCTAAGAATTTTTTTAAAAAGTACTTTAAAAATTTCTAAGTACTTCAAACTGTTTTTAAGTGCCAAGTGCTGTTAAAATCTCAAACTACTTCAAGTGCTTTCAAGTATGTCTAAATGTTTCAAATGTTTTAAGTACATGTTTCTTTTCTAAGTAAAATCTTTCTTAGTAAATTTGCCTGAGCAAAATTTTTTTTAAAATTTTGACAAATGGTTCTAAATAAAGATTTTTTTTAAAACTTGTCTAGAATTTTTTTTAAAGATTCTGTTTTTCAAAATACACAAAGTATTTCCAAACAAAGTCTTTTAAAACAAATTTTCTCCCAATTCTCAAAGTTGAACCATTTGTTAGGGAAATTTGGCTTCAAAATTTTGCCTAAGTAAAATTCTTTTTGCAAAGCCAAGTAAAAGTTTTGTAACAAAATTTAGGTTTGCAAAAACTTTTTACTTTACCTTGTTCACCCATGTTTGTTTTTGATATATGTCAAAGGGGGAGGAAGGGTCAAAGTTAAGTGTTAAGTTCAGTATTTTATAACACAATGATTCAGGGGGAGTATGAGAAAAAAAATTTTCTGTTCAAATTACATTGGTTTTAGACTGTTCAGAACTGCTATGTTTTATTTGTCTTAACCCTCTTGCTTAAACTATTGTAATTTTTACATAACTTTGAATCGCGTTGCCATAAATCAAAAAGGGGGAGATTGTTGGTGCAGGAAGCACCATATCGAACATTGTTTTGATATTGGCAAAGGGTTCAAAGTTAAGTATTATTGGTGATCTAACAATGTTACTCAAGTGTGTAGGAAAAGTCCTAGCGAAGGGCTGCTACGCACCTGGCAAAGGACTGCCAGGAAACAAAGTCCTAGCGAAGGACTGCTAGGCACCTGGCGAAGGAATGCCAGGAAACAAAGACCTAGTGAAGGACTGCTAGGCACCTGGCGAAGGAATGCCAGGATACAAAGACCTAGCGAAGGACTGCTAGGCACCTGGCGAAGGAATGCCAGGATACAAAGCCCTAGCGAAGGACCTGGCGAAGGAATGCCAAGATACAAAGCCCTAGCGAAGAACTGCTAGGCACCTGGCGAAGGAATGCCAGGATACAAAGACCTAGCAAAGGACTGCTAGGCACCAGGCGAAGGACGGCTTGGTACTGAAGACCTGGCGAAGGACAGCTAGGCACCTAGCGAAGGACTGTTGGGCAAAAGTCCAACCGAAGGAGCCGGTTGGCATCAGGTACATTCTCCCGAGAGGAGTAGGTGAGGACGCGTTCCCCGTCGAGGGAACAGTAGGCGTCGGTTCGACCTAGGGCTCCATTTTGGAGGCCCAAAGTCAGAACCAAGACAGCTAAGGCTGTATAAACTAACATCTTCTTGCTTTATGTTGTTTTGGACTAACCCTGGATGCAGGACCGAAGGAACGAGTGTCTGCAGCTCAGAGAGCCTCAAAGGAGTGAGGCAGCAGCTGACCAGGGTGCCCAGAGTGTCCCGGGCGTCCCTAAGGTGAACACAAAACACAAGAAGCAAAGGTAGGCTTCGACAACTCATGGGCGGGGCGCCCCCGTGCTACCGGGCGCCCCCCATGCTCCCGAGCGCCCCCAGCGTCCCGGGCGCCCCCAGTGCAAGCCAACGAAGCAGAAGCCAGCGAAGCCAAGGGATAAGAGTTGACCCGGGCGCCCCCGTCAAAGCTTGATCCCTGTTTTAAGGGATCAGAGCTGACCGAGAGGGAATCGGATCGGCCGATGTGTGGGGGGGCGCCCTCGACGTCCCGGGCGCCCCCAGGGGCTATAAATAGGCCCTCGACCCCAAGGCTTCGAACAATCAATTCTTCAAACGCATTCATGCTCTTTTACTCCCGAGCTCTGCTCCGGAAACCTCCCGACTCGAGATACAAGTGTCGACGACGTCCTCCTGCTCTGAAAAGACAATCCACACTGGACGTCGGTAACGAAGAGCGTTCTTTTAAGTTTACATTACTATACTTGTAATTCAATCTTGTAAACTGGTTTTGCGAAAATATAGAATTGTTCGCAGAAAACGGTCAACGACCGTGGGCCTTGGAGTAGGAGCCGACCGTGACTCCGAACCAAGTAAAAAACTTGGTGTTTGCGTGTTTGATTTAAATTTCCGCTGCGTAATTTCTCTAACTTATTAATCCGAACGTTTTACGATATTCACCCCCCCCTCTATCGTTTCTCTCGATCCAACACTAACAGTACCATCTTCTGATCCTGCTTTATAGAAGACTCTACAGTCTTCAGCAGGTTAAGCATCTCAGGAATGGTAGTTACCAGTTTGTTCATCCTATAGTTCATCACAAACTGTGAGTAACTCTTGGGCAAACAATGCAGAATTAAGTCAATACTTAGTTCGTGATCCATTGCAAATCTGAGTGTGTCTAGTTGCTCAATGTACCCCAACATCTTCAACATAAACTGTGAGACAGAAGTGCCTTCCTGCATCATAGAGGTGAAGAGGAGTTTGGAGACCTCAAACCTTTCGGATCTCGCCTGCTCGTCAAACAGCTCATAAAGATGGAAGGCGATGGTATGAGCATCCATATACTCATGCTGCTTTTGTAGCTCAGGTACCATAGTGGCCAGTATGATGCAACTCGCAAGTTCAAAATCGGCCACATGTTTCTGATAGGCCACTAACTGATCTGAAGTTGCATCTTCAAGAGGATGGTTGGGAAGTTGTTCTTCAAGGACATAAGCAAGCTTTTCTGCCTTGAGGACTATCCTCAGGTTTCGAAGCCAGTCCATGAAGTTTGGCCCAGTCAGCTTATTGATGTCCAAAATAGAACGCAAATTCAGAGAAGACATTATCAGGTGATTATCCTAGAAATACAAATTAAGCTTATGTGATAAGAATGATAAAGAATGCATCAATATCCATTAATTAAATCCTATTTATTTTTCGAATTGAATAACCCTTTTTATCAATTCGGGAGATCGTAGGAACATCTCCAAATAGGTTGATATCCAACCATAGATAAGAACAACCATGGCTAGAGTCCATCAAGTTATTCTTAGCTATGAAGGTAGGTAATTATACCGATTACATATTATACATATGTAACTATCACATTATACTATGAACTAATTGAATGTTTGTATAAATCATTGGGTTGTTAACTCATTAACAAGTATGCAACAATATACATAGCACCCAACTGCACCTCTCTTTATATTGACCTTGGCTGTGGCACAACAAATCGATGCTCCAAGCTTAAGGCTGACCCATTAATCAAGAAATAGTTTTAACATGGTTGGAGCTCATTCAACCGTTTAGTCAGTCTTGGATGTGTCCAACAACCAAAACTAAGGATTGACCTCTGACTCCAACTATATTAATCATAAACTAATTCCATGGTTTGAACATGTTGAGGTTCAAGCCGGGCATGGATGTGTCCATCAACCCAAACGAGAAACAAAACTCCGGTTCTAACCATATTAATGAAAGGTGTTGGCCTTAATATTTTGTAAGGGGTTTTGGGTTTCATCCTTTTCTTTTATGCACATTCATGACATGTAATTATGTCATGTTCTAACGATTTCCTTAATAAAGTATGTATGTGACTTAATTTATCAAGTCTCATTAATTGAATTAGGAACCGGATTTCCTAATTTTAATTTCATACTTTATTCAACGAATTATTTTTGGGAAATAATTTCCTAAATTATCATAATCAATTTTGGAATTAATATGTTTAAGACTTTGATTTCTCTAAATCAAATCTTATTAAATTAAGAGACAGATTCTCTTAATTCAACCAGATATTATTTTCATGAAAATCTTATTTAAGGAAATATACTCTATAGGAAACAATTTTCCTAATTAATTTTGGAGACAATAATATGTAAGAGCATCACCTCATAAATTAAATAAGGAAATTATCGTTTGAGAATCACCTAAAAAATTTCAAGATTTGATCACATATTTTATTTATGGAAAATTAATATCAATAATTTAATTTGGACGGCTCCCCGAGGCTCAATCCAAATTAAACATTTGACAGCATAAATCCAATTTAGGAAATTTAATTATAACAACTAACTTTAAATTGGACGGCTCCCTGAGGCTCAATCCAAAATAAAGAATTTTGTAAATAATTTAATTTCCAATTATGAATTTAAATGTCAATTAATATTCCCATAATTTGTCTAGACTTTCTTGAAAGAAAGTGCCCAAAATTGCGAGCTTTCCATAAATAGAAAGTTTCCGAAAATAAAAGGTTTTCAGAATAATTGTAAGTTTCTGGTACAAAGAAAACTTACGTATTTCCAAAATTAGAAAATTTCCAAAAATGGGAAATTTTCAAAATTGGAAAGTTTCCAAAATGGTAAGTTTTCACAATTATCATAAAATTTCAGAAACAGAGATATTTCAAAAGTTTACGAAATTTCATGAGGATTTCCAAACATTGAAATTCCTAAATCGAAAATTTACCATAATTGGATAATTTTTCAAAATTGAGATCATGACAAAGCTTTCCGCAAAAACAATTATATGATTATGTCGAACACAAACCTCGCTCTGATACCACTGTTGGGACCGGGTGCATGTTGACATGGATGCGGGTTCGTAATTTTAAAATTAATTACGTGCAGTGGAAGGTTTAGCATAAATAATTTCTCAAATTATTTAACCACACATATAAGCATGCAATTTTATCTTGTGTAGACATGATCATATATTTAAAATTTTGCAAAAATGTAAACTAATTTATGTATTACCTCGCGTAACTCGAAGGAAGGGACGAGATCCAATCGTAAGCGTCCCTTGGAAGCTCCGCCTCTATTCGCGTCCACGCCGAGTATCTTCGGGATGACTTCGCAAAGCCACGAGTTTCGTGTTCTCGAGAACTGTTAAATACTGATTTTTTTTCGATAATAAGGGGCCTAGTTGAAAATTTTTTAACCTGTTGGGCTTATTTGCAAAATATCAAAAACTATATTAAAAACCTAAAAGCCCTAACTTCCCCTCACCCGATCAGTTTCCTCCGATTCTCCTCTCTGTTTCGACGCCGACACAGCAGCGAATCGAAGCTGCCGACTCTGTCGCCGCCGCTCGCACGCGTGACAACCACCGACGCCTCTCGCCCGCGCGACGCCGCCGAGCCCTAGCCGTCGTCTCTCCCTCGCGACAGCCACTGCCGAACCCTAGCCGGCGCCCGACGCCACAGCGAGGGACGCCGCCGTGCCGAGACCACCTTTCTTCCTCTTCACTCTGTTTCTCCTCCACGCGAGACCCTAGTCGCCGGCACCGACCAACCATCAAATCTTCTGTGTCTCCTTTGCTGTTGAGTTTCACATCTCTGTCCAGTTGTCGATTTTGGCGCTGCGCCGACCATCTATCAGGTAAGGATTGAGATAATGAGTTTGAAGTGTTATGCCAAGATTGGATGAATTGTTGATGCATTGATCTTCGATCAGAATTTTTATGGTGTTCTGTTGAGGTTTTGGAAGAATGGTTAATTAGTTTCGGAATTTTATTTAGAATGGAACATAAATGCAAATCATACCAACTTTGAAACACAAGGTAGAAGTTTGTTGTGCTTACAGATGATCTTCAAAACTGTAGGTAAAGATTTTCTTAAGCCATCACAATATTTTTAATGAAGTGGCATCCAATTTGAGTATATACTTGGATCAGTAACTTTATGAGCAAATGCTTTAGGTTTTTGTATTGGGATACATGTGAATTGAGTCCTTTGTTTCTTTTATCATGTGGGTGTGAGCATGTTAAGAGGATAGCTAATATATATATATATATATATATATATATATATATTATATATATATATATATATATATGGTAACTGTCGGTTTAACGGGGAGTATAACATAACCTTGATAAATGGTATTAAGAAGGAACTCATACTTAGTTAAGATTTAGGTAAGTGGAATTGTAATTAGGATTTATCCTAATCATGTTTAGTATTTTATGTAGCTAATGTATTTAATGGTGTGAATAGCTAAACTTAATCATTGATACAGGACGTTGACTTGGGATTCAGACGGTTGATAGTGAAGGGGTTATTTCGTATACGTTCTACAAATAAAGGCGGGTACTTCTCCTTTGTATTCGAGTTGCTTTCTTTACCTTAAAAGCATGGCTATATTATGTCTGATAGGATTGCTTGACCATGTTCTTTGTCGTAAATTAAAACATTGCCGTTGAGACTTATTCTTCGTTGATCTTTGAGTATTCCTAATTTCGTATCTGTACAGTCCTCGGTTGGTTTTCTATTCTGTAAAGTGTCGTTTGTACGCGAGCACTTAGAAGTCCATTAAACACAGATAGGTTTATTTGGCATTAGAAATATCCAACCTAGTAGTGTAGGTGCATAATCGTTGGATTGCGATTTCTGGATTGGTTGTATTGATGCATCGTATACTCGTTGGATTTTATTGCATCGTTGTTTCTCCGGTTGTTCGTGCATCGTATATCATGCACCATACTTGCACATTGCATACTAACGACTGTTGGCTTACATTTGGTTAAGTCATCGTTAGTCATATTGTTGCTCGAGTCACTCAACCACATGATGTCATGGTTGTGGTTAGAGTGCGAGTGTTTGTCCTGTCATGCCAGACAGTGACACCCTCACCGTTATTTTAGAGGGATGAGTTGTTGGTAGCTCACCCTCACCGTTGTTGTTTTACGAGGGATATATATATTGTAGCTGTTGATAGCTCCCCCAATGTACCGGGGTCTGGAGTGTGTGCTCCCCAGCATCCTGTCCACTCAACCACGCCTTATGTGGTATTTATTATTGTATGTGATATTATTATTGTTGTTGGAGTGGTACAGTTGTCACAGCCCTACCCACTCGGTCACACAGATGGGATGTGTTGACGGCTTGACTGGCGTCAGGGGTGACACATGTCATTGCATCATGTGCATACGTATTTCTTTTATGCATTTGTTTGTGTTTGATGCACTTATATGAGCTATGATTGTTACATATGTATGACATGCATGTCTATCTTGATATTATTGTTGTTGAGCTGTTTATACATGCCTAATGCTTACCCGGATTTTATGTTATGTCGCTTTACTATATGTTATGCATGATTAGGTAAATCTGATATTTCTTATGGACTGTACCTTTTGATTCTCTACATCGTTATCTTATTTATGCCATGCTTATTGTCTACTCATATACCCGCAGAGTCCGCCCGGACTCACCACCCCTGCTTCCCTTTTTGTTGTTTCAGATAGCAGGTAGTGGTATTGCTTGGAGCCAGGAGATGATCCAGTTGCCAGTCTCTCAGTCCCACCGTGTCGGTTTGGTTTAGCGGTTTCTATTTCGGTATTGTGTAAGTTTTCCGTATTTTATTTGTTTAACAGTGGTCGGACTGGTTTTACTATTATTATTTCAGAGACTTCTGAGTTCTTGTTAGATTGTGATTTTCTTCTATGTTTAAGGTGGCTGAGCCACCCATTATTATATTGTTTCAATATAAACTGCGTGGATGTGTTGTTTACTTATTATTGTGATGCCAGCCGCTTGTGGCTGAGCTATATTGGTGAGATATATGTATAATTGCCTCATATTGTCTGCCGTACAGGGGAGATGCTGCCCGATTTTCGAGGAAGCATGTGCCTCTGGGGGCGTGACAATTTTTGGTATCAGAGCCAAGTTTTGCGATGTTTTGGTATCTGTGGGTTTTACGGAGTTGTTTTATGAGGTCAATCTGTATGTTACAGATTTGTTTATTTTTTGCGGAGTCTTTTCATGAGGGTTGGTGAAGTTGTTTTGTTTTACGAGGTTTATCTGTATTTTACGGATTTATTTTCGTGGAGTCATTTCCTTGATATAGTTTGGTATGGTTGTGGATGGGACTTGGCAGCGATGGATTACTCCAGGCGACAGGAGGTATATCTCTTTGGAATTCTCCAAATTTTCGATATTCATTATCTGATATAGAGTCGGTTAGATATTCCCTAGTTTAATGGTATATCTGTTCGATACCGATGACAAGTCGAAAGGCAAGGGTCTAAACCGACAATCATTTTTGGGAGGTTTAGAAGCAACTCCAGTAATAATTTTGTTGTTTAGATCGAATTGTCTATCAAGTTCTACTTGAATATCTTTAGGGTATTATGTTGTTGTCATTCTTTGGTATAGCATTACTGGAGACTGTAGTAGAATGTTGCTTGTTAAGTTGTCATGATAAGATGTTTCACTCATTTGTTTAGCGACCTCTTGACACTTGGATCAGGACATTAGGGAATTTGTGGTTCGACATTTGATGTAAGTACCTACGGGATACCTAAGCAGGCATATATGCTAGCGACTAAACATATACATATTTCCATAGTTCCTACTTTAACAGGTGAGCTGACAAACTAGTCCAAAGAAATATGCATGGCAAGTAAAAAAATAAATAAAATAAATAAATAAATAAAATAAAAATAAATAAATAAATAAATGAATAACTAAATAAAATAAAATAAAATGAAATAAAAATTAGGTGTTACGGTTTGATTAAAAAAAAATAGTGTGGTTGATGGCTCTTCTAGTTGTGCCAGAATATAAAGGTCATGATTGCTTGAATCACTTAGAAGATTCAACTAAAAGTCTCCTCATAGTATTCACCATAATTTTTGTGAGAATTCTTGTTCAGAAAATCTTTCTTTATACTTTCATCTGCCTTTTGTTGTAAATGTAACCAAATCTACACCCTTAGGCTTTGGCACGGGATTCTAATTCTCATTTTTAACTACAGTCCTAATTTCCTCAGTCTCCTTCATTCTTTAACACATTTTTTGCCCTTAAAAAAAAAGTAGGCTTATAATCATCTAAGGGTTAAAACAAACACCAATGATAAATGCTTATTGAGTCAGCTTCTTGATAACGAGCTAGTTTAAACCTTTGCCTTTTGGATTTTCTCAAAGCATTTTCATCCTTTTCAATAATAAACATATCATGCTGAAGTTCAAGATTGCTCCCCGATTACTTTGCACCATCTTGAGTGAGGGAGAAGCACTAGGTGAAGAGGATGATTCCAAAGTTGCAGGAAAATCACCTTAGATAAGCAATTTCACCACTAGTGTTGAACAGTTATTAGCTTTATCATCTTCATTGTTTATATTGCTCAGTAAGAGTGGTAAGCCTCGTCAAATATGACATCTTTAGAAATAAAAATTGTGCGTGTTTTTGAATCCATGCACTTTATCTTTTCCTGTTTACATCCCAAGTAATAAAGATGAAGTACACTATGATATTTGAATCTAACTGGGGTTATGTGTGTGGCATGTTCATGGTGCTTTAAAGTTGCATATGTGTGTTTAAGGATCTTGTAGCCAAATAATTACAGTAGTAACTATTAATGCAATCATGTTAAATCTTTGGGATTCTTTAGATTGAAATCTTTCAGGTCCTCATATGTTTTTGTTACTTTCTTTAGTTTGATTATCCTTATAGTAAATATTAATTTACGAAAACAATCCATTTAGTTGGGAGATAAATTTATACGTTCATATATACATAATAGGAAATTCATTTAATAAAAAGAGGATAGGTTGATGATTGTCCAAATTGTTAGGATCATATCTTGTTGTTTATGATGTAGTTTTCAATTTTGGTAGTCGTATGGTTTATAGTTTGTATTTTGAGGTGTTTTCAGACTTATGTCAAGTTTAGTTGGCAGTAGAATCATTTACAAACTGTGCACGGCACTCATGTTCTGTGTTCTTTATGAAACAATTGAATTTGTTAATTTTCATCTAAAAGGAGATTAGGATAACCTCATGAACACCATCATAGATATTTTGGCGTTATTAGAGAACCAATACTATAAATTTAAGTGTTGTTTTCTTGTTCAAAATGCATGGTCATTATAGCTCTTGGATTTATGCTTTTCAAGGACACTTGTCTATGTAAACTATTGCTAATAATTTTTATACAATTGCATGTTACATTGTTATTGGTTGGCAAGAAACATTCCATTGCAATATGAACAGGGTAGCCATTGACCAGTGGAACATTGTATTGTGCATTTTTTTTTTGTATAACTTGGTTTGGAGACACGTGCCTGTGATTCTTTGCTGATTGTTAATTTTACTTGAGGCATCAGTCAAACATGATCAACCATCGGGTTGTGTTTTTGCCTCTGGAATCAACCATATAGTTTGCCCAAATACAATTTCTTCTTTTATGCCTATGCACTTTGGTACATTTTAGGAAAGTTTCCTTAAGTCCGTAAGGCCTAATTATATTTGTTTGTTTTAACATTCAATTTCATAATGTTAAGCATTTAATACAATCAAGCATTTAATCATGACTCAGAAAATTAATATATATCCGTGCACAGATGCATATCTTTATGTATTGTAGGAAATTGGTTGCTGGTTGACCAGAATGATGACTTGTGAACTCATAGCAAATGATGATCTCGAAGTGTGTAGTCACTTTTCTTAAGGATTCAAGTCATCCTCACCAACAACATGAAACTGAATTCTGTGAATTCTCTAGGCTACCACGAGATAAACCACCCTTTTGTCTTTTTGCAATGCCAAGACAAGTCCGTGCTCTACTCGACTCAGAAACGATGTTACTAGAATTGACCATCAAAGTTAATCAAACCGATAGAGTTTCATATACAGGGAGGAAGTAGGTTTCCATTACAGAGAGGGAGGAGGTTTGCTATGAAATCAGTTGAATTTGAGTGAAGTTTACACAACCTATTTTAGTCCTTGTATAGAAGAGTGCACATTCTCTTGATTTTGATCAGATACTCTTAGACTGCAATTTTTCTACTTTGATATGGTCCCTTGCATGATCATCAGTTTGAGTGACCGGTTCACTTAGACCCGTTGGTTTGATAGGTCACACCACTTGAGATGAAATCAGATCGTTAGTTCATGCAACTTGTTGGCAGATTGATCATCTTATATGGTAGAGTACACTTTCCTACATGACAATAAATTGTTTTGAAAATTGTTGGGTTCATTCCTGCTCCCTAATTTGATTGGCCTTATTATTGTATGCGAAGTCCATTCATAGCAATGTTGCCACTAGGTTTGTTGTGGTGAACATAGGTTGATGGGAACTTAATTCTTAGAAGAATTGAGTTTGGTTAATCATATTTGGAATTATGAGTTTAAACGATTAGGTTAAGAAGTAACGCGTTGTTACTAAAAATTTACTCAAGTAGGTGGTATGATTAGGATTTGTTTTAGTTATTAGTTATGTGTAGATCAGTTGTGCCTAGCATATTAGTCTTCAGTTTACTAGCCCCAGCAGATAGTCGAAGCTACAAGTTATCAGACTCAGCAGACGGTGGGAGCACCAGCACCTCAGACTGTGTAGCTAGCAGCAATTCAGATGATTCGGCCACTGCCTCTTCAGACGATGCCACCATCAGTTTCCAGAGATGGACGGGGTTTACACGCTCACCAGAGAGAAGGCACCGTAGGTCGATGAATCGATTTTCCGAGATATTAAAGAGCTATAGGGTATCTACGTGTAGGTCACTGTTTGTAACTGAGTAGCGACCGTTTGAGAGATGTTGAACATTTCCCAATATGATAGATAGTGCATTTGACTCGCAATCATGGTTAAAATTGGTTGGCAGCACTACTCTGAAGAGGAAGCTTCATGAGAGCTCGAGTATACGATCAGAGCTCGCTATCCTCATCTATTTACTTGAGGTGCGTACGGTCGATTTTTCATTCCGTAATCATATTATATCTGGGTTGTTGACTTCTCTGGTTGTTGACCAGTATTTGTTGTGGTTCATTAGCTAAATTTGGGGACCAAATTTTTGTTAGTGGGGGAGAATGTTAAATACTGATTTTTTTTTCGAAAATAAGGGGCTTAGTTGTAATTTTTTTAACCTGTTGGGCTTATTTGCAAAATATCAAAAACTATATTAAAAACCTAAAAGCCCTAACTTCCCCTCACCCGATCAGTTTCCTCTGATTCTCCTCTCTGTTTCGACGCCGACACAGCAGCGAATCGAAGCTGCCGACTCTGTCGCCGCCGCTCGCACGCATGACAACCACCGACGCCTCTCGCTCGCGCGACGCCGCCGAGCCCTAGCCGTCGTCTCTCCCTCGCGACAGCCACTGCCGAACCCTAGCCGGCGCCCGACGCCACAGCGAGGGACGCCGCCGTGCCGAGACCACCTTTCTTCCTCTTCACTCTGTTTCTCCTCCACGCGAGACCCTAGTCGCCGGCGCCGACCAACCATCAAATCTTCTGTGTCTCCTTTGCTGTTGAGTTTCACATCTCTGTCCAGTTGTCGATTTTGGCGCTGCGCCGACCATCTATCAGGTAAGGATTGAGATAATGAGTTTGAAGTGTTATGCCAAGATTGGATGAATTGTTGATGCTTTGATCTTCGATCAGAATTTTTATGGTGTTCTGTTGAGGTTTTGGAAGAATGGTTAATTAGTTTCGGAATTTTATTTAGAATGGAACATAAATGCAAATCATACCAACTTTGAAACACAAGGTAGAAGTTTGTTGTGCTTACAGATGATCTTCAAAACTGTAGGTAAAGATTTTCTTAAGCCATCACAATATTTTTAATGAAGTGGCATCCAATTTGAGTATATACTTGGATCAGTAACTTTATGAGCAAATGCTTTAGGTTTTTGTATTGGGATACATGTGAATTGAGTCCTTTGTTTCTTTTATCATGTGGGTGTGAGCATGTTAAGAGGATAGCTAATATATATATATATATATAATTTGGTTTTATGACAAGTTATGGTAAGTGTCGGTTTAACGGGGAGTATAACTTAACCTTGATAAATGGTATTAAGAAGGAACTTATACTTAGTTAAGATTTAGGTAAGTGGAATTGTAATTAGGATTTATCCTAATCATGTTTAGTATTTTGTGTAGCTAATGTATTTAATGGTGTGAATAGCTAAACTTAATCATTGATACAGGACGTTGACTTGGGATTCAGACGGTTGATAGTGAAGGGGTTATTTCGTATACGTTCTACAAATAAAGGCGGGTACTTCTCCTTTGTATTCGAGTAGCTTTCTTTACCTTAAAAGCATGGCTATATTATGTCTGATAGGATTGCTTGACCTTGTTCTTTGTCGTAAATTAAAACATCGTCGTTGAGACTTATTCTTCGTTGATCTTTGAGTATTCCTAATTTCGTATCTATACAGCCCTCGGTTGGTTTTCTATTCTGTAAAGTGTCGTTTGTACGCGAGCACTTAGAAGTACATTAAACACAGATAGGTTTATTTAGCATTAGAAATATCCTACCTAGTAGTGTAGGTGCATAATCGTTGAATTGCGATTTCTGGATTGGTTGTATTGATGCATCGTATACTCGTTGGATTTTATTGCATCGTTGTTTCTCCGGTTGTTCGTGCATCGTATATCATGCACCATACTTGCACATTGCATACTAACGACTGTTGGCTTACATTTGGTTAAGTCGTCGTTAGTCATATTGTTGCTCGAGTCACTCAACCACATGATGTCATGGTAGTGGTTAGAGTGCGAGTGTTTGTCCTGTCATGCCAGACAGTGACACCCTCCTCGTTATTTTAGAGGGATGAGCTGTTGGTAGCTCACCCTCACCGTTGTTGTTTTACGAGGGATATATATATTGTAGCTGTTGATAGCTCCCCCAATGTACCGGGGTCTGGAGTGTGTGCTCCCCAGCATCCTGTCCACTCAACCACGCCTTATGTGTATTTATTGTTGTATGTGATATTATTATTGTTGTTGGAGTGGTACAGTTGACACAGCCCTACCCACTCGGTCACACAGATGGGATGTGTTAACGGCTTGATTGGCGTCAGGGGTGACACATGTCATTGCATCATGTGCATACGTATTTCTTTTATGCATTTGTTTGTGTTTGATGCACTTATATGAGCTATGATTGTTGCATATGTATGACATGCATGTCTATCTTGATATTATTGTTGTTGAGCTGTTTATACATGCCTAATGCTTACCCGGATTTTATGTTATGTCGCTTTACTATATGTTATGCATGATTAGGTAAATTTGATATTTCTTATGGACTGTACCTTTTGATTCTCTACATCGTTATCTTATTTATGTCATGCTTATTGTCTACTCATATACCCGCAGAGTCCGCCCGGACTCACCACCCCTGCTTCCCTTTTTGTTGTTTCAGATAGCAGGTAGTGGTATTGCTTGGAGCCAGGAGATGATGCAGTTGCCAGTCTCTCAGTCCCACTGTGTCGGTTTGGTTTAGCGGTTTCTATTTCGGTATTGTGCTAGTTTTCCGTATTTTATTTGTTTAACAGTGGTTGGACTGGTTTTACTATTATTATTTCAGAGACTTCTGAGTTCTCGTTAGATTGTGATTTTCTTCTATGTTTAAGGTGGCTGAGCCACCCATTATTATATTGTTTCAATATAAACTGCGTGGATGTGTTGTTTACTTATTATTGTGATGCCAGCCGCTTGTGGCTGAGCTATATTGGTGAGATATATGTATAATTGCCTCATATTGTCCGCCGTACAGGGGAGATGCTGCCCGATTTTCGAGGAAGCATGTGCGTCTGGGGGCGTGACAAGAACTACTAGATTCTCCGAGAATGTGACAAGAAAAACCAAGTGAGAAGTCGGAAGACTAAACACAAAAGGATAGCCGGAATCAAAATTTCGGCGAAGCAAAAGAAGAGGCTTGCGGCAAAAAGATCCTTGCGGCAAACTCAAATTCCAGCAGCATCTTCTTCCAGCCAAGAGATGGCCGGAGCTTCCTTCTCCGGCAGCAGGTGGTGGTCGGCAGGGAAAGGGCAGGGGCGGCCGGCTGGTGCTCCTTCTTGGGGCTGGTTGGCGCACGGCAAGAAGGGGAGAAGAGAAGGAGAGAAAGAGAGGGAGAGAGCCCATGCCTTCATCTCTTCGATTATTTTTCAAACCTTGCCTTGGGTCCTTTATATAGTAGCCTATCAACCATCAAGCCTCTCAAATATGGAATAACTTATTCTATCATGCCAAGTTTGATTTTATATCATGGTTAAAATCATATTTTAATTCATGATAAAATCAATCAAGTCTCTTCTCTCCTATGGAATAAATTTCATTATCATGGTAAATCAATCCATGATTGATTTTATAAAATAAACCAATCCATGGTTCATTTTAATTTTCATGAGAAAATAAACCAAACCTTGGTTTATTATAAAACAAACCACACTTGGTTTATTTTATAAATTGATCCAAAAACTTGGTTCTCTCCCTTTGTTGTGGCCAGCCAGGCAAAGAGGATGGAGGCCCTCTTTGGCCGGCCCATCCAAGCCACGCCTCAATGAATTAAACTTATTTAATTCATCTATTAAGTTTCAAAAGACTTAGCCATTTTACGCTTCCGATGCGTCTCTGAAAAATTCAGATTCGACTTATCGTTTGGCTCAACCAAACCTAATCTCTCTTGATTGGAAAATCCAAATTTCAACTCGTTTTAAATCCCTCGGATTACTCGTAGTGCGTGTGACTAAATAGGCTTTCGATTTATGTTGGCCGTCTATAATTAATCAATCATAGAACGATCATGAGTGGCACCTAGTAGTACATCATGATCCCTAATTAATCGAAAGATCAACGGTTGACCTCAGAAACAATTTTGAAATCCTTCAGCAGCTATAATGAATCGTGCCCCATTCCCTTCATCATCTTATACCCACTTGGTTCAGGACATGGTCTATGTGTGTCAGTCCCCACTAGGCTGACTACGTCACACCTAGCCCAAGTAACGTTTTCTCGTCCTACGGATTCTAATTACTCTCATGTATTTAAGAGATTCATACTCTGAACATGTCATGCTCTGGCCAGAGGCTTCGAGTAACAATCCGACGATAGGTCTGGGTATACATCTCCTCGCAAGGAGTGGTGAATCCTTTGTAGGTTGTTCAAACATCTTCGGGCACTTCGGTTATACCTAATCATCCTGGGTCCACACCTCCTTGGAGACGCTTGCTTAAGATGTCAAAGTATAAGTCTTCATGACCAAGATGACTTGAACATCGCAAGTCAAAGGAACATCGCACTTAAGCTACAGTAAGAACTTCACTGACATATCTATATGTAGACTACCATATGAAGTTTTACAGCCAGTGACTCCAATGAACTAGTTCCCTTAACTAGCATTCATGTTTATCTCCGGGCATCTCAATGTCACCAGCCAGTGAGAATCAGCTGATTAGAGAATAACCCATGCTAGTTTCAAAAGAATTGATAGTGTCCGTATTTATCAATTCATCGACTAACGAGAATTTCAATACTTCACAATTGCACATATAGAGATAATCACTAGTTGTGAATTCATCACAAATTCTCTCATGCTGTGAATTGTATTGCGGACATTCAGTAAATGAGTTTAAGATCTTAATTAAATACACAAACATGTATACACAAACATGTATACACAAACATGTATACAACAAATCGATGCTCCAAGCTTAAGGCTGCCTATTAATCAAGAAATAGTTTTAATATGGTTGGAGCTCATTCAACCGTTTAGTCAGGCTTGGATGTGTCCAACAACCAAAACTAAGGATTGACCTCTGACTCCAACTATATTAATCATAAACTAATTCCATGGTTTAAACATGTTGAGGTTCAAGTCGGGCATGGATGTGTCCATCAACCCAAACGAGAAACAAAACTCCGGTTCTAACCATATTAATGGAAAGTGTTGACCTTAATATTTTTTAAGGGGTTTTGGGTCTCATCCTTTTCTTTTATGCATATTCATGACATATAATTATGTCATGTTCTAACGATTTCCTTAATAAAGTATGTATGTGACTTAATTTATCAAGTCTCATTAATTGAATTAGGAACCGGATTTCCTAATTCTAATTTCATATTTTATTCAAGGAATTGTTTTGGGAAACAATTTCCTGAATTATCTTAATCAATTTCAGAAATAATATGTTTAAGACTTTGATTTCTCTAAATCAAATCTTATTAAATTAAGGGACAGATTCTCTTAATTCAACCACATATTATTTTCATGAAAATCTTATTTAAGGAAATATACTCTATAAGAAATAATTTTCCTAATTAATTTTGGAGACAATAATATGTAAGAGTATCACCTCATAAATCAAATAAGAAAATTATCGTTTGAGAATCACCTCAAAAATTTCTAAGATTTGATCACATATTTTATTTATGAAAAATTAATATTAATAACTTAATTTGGACGGCTCCCCGAGGCTCAATCCAAAATAAGAATTTGACAGTTTAAATTCAATTTAGGAAATTTAATTATAACAACTAACATTAAATTGGACGGCTCCCCGAGGCTCAATCCAAAATAAAGAATTTTGTAAATAATTTAATTTTCAATTATGAATTTAAATGTCAATTAATATTCCCATAATTTGTCTAGACTTTCTTGAAAGAAAGTGCCCAAAATTGCGAGCTTTCCATAAATGGAAAGTTTTCAAAAATAAAAGGTTTTTAGAATAATTGTAAGATTCTAATACAAAGAAAACTTACGTTTTTCCAAAATTGAAAAATTTTCAAAATAGGAAATTTCCAAAATTGGAATGTTTCCAAAAATGGAAAGTTTTCACAATTATCGTAAAATTTCAGAAACAGAGATATTTCAAAAGTTTGCGAAATTTAATGAGGATTTCTAAACTTTGAAATTCCTAAATCAAAAATTTACCATAATTGGAAAGTTTCCATAATTGGAAAAAATTCCAAAATTAAGATCATGACAAAACTTTCCGCAAAAACAATTATATGATTATGTTGAACACAAACCTCGCTCTGATACCACTGTTGGGAGCGGGTGCATGTTGACATGGATGCGGGTTCGTAATTTTAAAATTAATTACATGCAGCGGAAGGTTTAGCATAAATAATTTCTAAAATTATTTAACTACACATCTAAGCATGCAATTTTATCTTGTGTGGACATGATCATATATTTAAAATTTTACAGAAACATAAACTAATTTACGTATTACTTCGCGTAATTCGAAGGAAGGGACGAGATCCAACCGTAAGCGTCCCTTGGAAGCTCCGTCTCTATTCGCGTCCACGCCGAGTATCTTCGGGATGACTTCGCAAAGCCACGAGTTTCGTGTTCTCGAGAACTACTAGATTCTCCGAGAACACGACAAAAAAAACCAAGAGAGAAGTCGGAAGACTAACCACAAAAGGATGACCAGAATCAAAATTCCGACGAAGCAAAACAAGAAGCTTGTGGTAAAAGATACTTCTTGGGGTTGGTTGGCGCACGGCAAGAAGGGGAGAGAAGGAGAGAAAGAGAGGGAGAGAGTCTATGCCTTCATCACTTCGATTATCTTCTAAGCCTTGCCTTGGGTCCTTTATATAGTGGCCTCTCAACCATCAAGTCTCTCAAATATGGAATAACTTATTCCATCATGCCAAGTTTGATTTTATATCATGGTTAAAATCATATTTTAATTCATGATAAAAATCAATCAAGTCTCTTTTCTCTTATGGAATAAATTTCCTTATCATGGTAAATAAATCCATGATTGATTTTATAAAATAAACAATTCCATGGTTCATTTTAATTTCCATGAAAAATAAACCAAACCTTGTTTTATTATATAAAAAATTTATATCATCCATAATTTTATAAAACAAACCACACTTGGTTTATTTTATAAATTCAACCAAAAACTTGGTTCTCTCCCTTTGTTGTGGCCGGCCAAGTAAAGAGGATGGAGACCCTCTTTGGGCTGCCCATCCAAGCCACGTCCCAATGAATTAAACTTATTTAATTAATCTATTAACTCTTCAAAAGACTTAGCTATTTTACGCTTCCGATGCGTCACTGAAAAATTCAGATTCGATTTATCGTTTGGCTCAACCAAACCTAATCTCTCTTGATTGGAAAATCCAGTTTTCAACTCGTTTTAAATCCCTCGGATTACTCGTAGTGCGTGTGACTAAATAGGCTTTCGATTTATGTTGGCCGTCTATAATTAATCAATTGTAGAACGATCATTAGTGGCACCTAGTAGTACATCATGATCCCCAATTAATCGAAAGATTAACGGTTGACCTCAGAAACAATTCTGAAACCCTTCAGCAGCTATAATGAATCGTGCCCCATTCCCTTCACCATCTTATACCCACTTGGTTCAGGACATGGTCTATGTGCGTCAGTCCCCACTAGGCTGACTACATCACACCTAGCCCAAGTAACGTTTTCTCGTCTTACGGATTCTAATTACTCTCATGTATTTAAGAGATTCATACTCTGAACATGTCATGCTCTGGCCAGAGGCTTCGAGTAACAATCCGACGATATGCCTCGGGTATACATCTCCTCGCAAGGATTGGTGAATCCTTTGTAGGTTGTTCAAACATCTTTGGGCACTTCGGCTTATACCCAATCATCCTGGGTCCACACCTCCTTGGAGATGCTTGCTTAAGATGTCAAAGTATAAGTCTCCATGACCAAGATGACTTGAACACCGCAAGTCAAAGGAACATCGCACTTAAGCTGCAGTAAGAACTTCACTGACATATCTATATGTAGACTACCATATGAAGTTTTACAGTCAGTCACTCCAATGAACTAGTTCCCTTAACTAGCATTCATGTTTATCTCCGGACATCTCAATGTCACCAGCCAGTGAGAATCAGCTGATTAGAGAATAACCCATGCTAGTCTCAACAGAATTGATAGGTATTTATCAATTCATCGACTAGGGACAATTTCAATACTTCACAATTGCACATGTAGTGATAATCACTAGTTGTGAATTCATCACAAATTCTCTCATGCTATGAATTGTATTGCGGGCATTCAGTAAATGAGTTTAAGATCTCAATTAAATACACAAACATGTATACTCAAATAGTGAATATTCATTTATTAAAATAAATGATTACAATCATAAGACAATTGCCTTAGGACACTTCTCTCATATCACTAACAAACTCCCACTTGGCCTAATGTCAATCGCTACGGTCCCAATACCACAGGCTCTAACATGACCCTCAAACTTGCTTTGAGGCAAGACCTTAGTTAAAGGATCCGCTAAATTCCTTTCAGTGGGAATTTTCTCAATTTGTATATCATTCCTACTTATAATCTCTCTGATCAGATGATAGCGGCGAAGCAAATGTTTGGATCGCTGATGAGACCTTGGTTCCTTCGCATGTGCAATAGCTCCATTATTGTCGCAGTAAACCGGTACTGCTTCATCAATGGTTAGAACCACACCAAGTTCTGAGACAAACTTCTTGATCCAGACTGCTTCCTTTGCTGCTTCCGAAGCTGCAATATATTCCGCTTCCGTGGTAGAATCCGCTATGGTGTCTTGCTTGGAACTCTTCCAACTTATTGTGCCTCCATTCAAAATAAATATGTATCCGGATTGATATTCGGAGTCATCCTTATCTGTCTGGAAACTGGCATCTGTATACCCACGTATTACCATATCACCTTCTCCATATATTAGGAACACATCCTTAGTTCTTCTTAAGTACATGAGGATTGTCTTGACAGCCGCCCAATGATCTATTCCAGAATCAAACTGGTATCTGCTTGTGACGCTTAGAGCATACGATACATCGGGCCTAGTACATAACATAGCATACATGATAGATCCTATCGCGGACGCATAAGGAATCTTATTCATGCAAATCCTCTCGTCTTCTGTGCGCGGACACATAGACTTCGAAAGGTTGATCCCATGCCTGATGGGAAGGTAACCTTTTTTGGATTCCGACATGCTAAACCTTTCTAGCACTCGGTCTATATATGTAGACTGTGAAAAACCAAGCAATCATTTTGATCTATCTCTATAGATTCTAATCCCAAGGATATAGGTTGCTTCTCTCAGGTCTTTCATGGAGAAAGTTTTGGATAACCAAATTTTAACTGACTGTAAGACTGATATATCGTTTCCTATAAGTAATATGTCATCGGCATATAACACTAGGAATACGACTGCACTCCCACTAAACTTCTTGTGCACACAAGGTTCGTCAAGATTTTGTGAGAAATCAAACTCTTTGATTGTCTCATCAAAACGGATGTTCCAGCTCCTGGATGCTTGCTTTAGTCCATATATGGATCGTCGAAGCTTGCATACTTTGGTTTTATTAACCATTGTGAAACCTTCAGGTTGTATCATGTATACATCCTCAAGCAGGTTTCCATTAAGGAAAGCTGTTTTCCCATCCATTTGTCATATCTCATAATCATAATGAGCTGCTATGGCCAGGAGCATCTGAATGGATTTAAGCATAGCTACTGGTGAATAGGTTTCGTCATAATCAATTCCTTATTTCTGACGATATCCTTTTGCCACTAATCTAGCCTTAAAGGTAACAACATTACCTTCAATGTCGGTTTTCTTCTTGAAAACCCACTTGCACCCTATGAGCTTAATCCCTTCAGGTGGGTTAACCAAGTCCCATACTTGATTTTTGTACATGGAATCCATTTCCGACTTTATGGCTTCAAGCCATTTATCCCTTTCTGAATTTTTCAGAACATCTTCATAACTGATAGGTTCGTCATCGTTAATGAGTAACACGTCGTTCGATTCACTTATGATAAAAATCAATCAAGTCTCTTTTCTCTTATGGAATAAATTTCCTTATCATGGTAAATCAATCCATGATTGATTTTATAAAATAAACTAATTCATGGTTCATTTTAATTTCCATGAAAAATAAACCAAACCTTGGTTTATTATATAAAAAATTTATATCATCCATAATTTTATAAAACAAACCACACTTGATTTATTTTATAAATTGATCCAAAAACTTGGTTCTCTCCCTTTGTTGTGGCCGGCCAAGCAAAGAGGATGGAGGCCCTCTTTGGCCGGCCCATCCAAGCCATGCCCCAATGAATTAAACTTATTTAATTCATCTATTAAATCTTCAAAAGACTTAGCCATTTTACGCTTCCGATGCGTCTCTGAAAAATTCAGATTCGACTTATCGTTTGGCTCAACTAAACCTAATCTCTCTTGATTGGAAAATCCAATTTTCAACTCGTTTTAAATCCCTCGGATTACTCGTAGTGCGTGTGACTAAATAGGCTTTCGATTTATGTTGGTCATCTATAATTAATCAATTATAGAACGATCATGAGTGACACTTAGTAGTACATCATGATCCCCAATTAATCGAAAGATCAACGGTTGACCTCAGAAACAATTCTGAAACCCTTCAGCAGCTATAATGAATCGTGCCCCATTCCCTTTACCATCTTATACCCACTTGGTTCAAGGCATGGTCTATGTGTGTCTGTCCCCACTAGGCTGACTACGTCACACCTAGCCCAAGTAACGTTTTCTTGTCCTACGGATTCTAATTACTCTCATGTATTTAAGAGATTCATACTCTGAACATGTCATGCTCTGGCCAGAGGCTTAGAGTAACAATCTGACGATAGGCCTCGGGTATACATCTCCTCGCAAGGAGTGGTGAATCCTTTGTAGGTTGTTCAAACATCTTCGGGTACTTCGGCTTATACCCAATCATCCTGGGTCCACACCTCCTTGGAGATGCTTGCTTAAGATGTCAAAGTATAAGTCTCCATGATCAAGATGACTTGAACACCGCAAGTCAAAGGAACATCGCACTTATGCTGCAGTAAGAACTTCACTGACATATCTATATGTAGACTACCATATGAAGTTTTATAGCCAGTCACTCCAATGAACTAGTTCCCTTAACTAGCATTTATGTTTATCTCCGGACATCTCAATGTCACCAGCCAGTGAGAATTAGCTGATTAGAGAATAACCCATGCTAGTCTTAACAGAATTGATAGTGTCCGTATTTATAAATTCATCGACTAGGGACAATTTCAATACTTCACAATTGCACATGTAGAGATAATCACTAGTTGTGAATTCATCATAAATTCTCTCATGCTGTGAATTGTATTGCAGACATCCAGTAAATGAGTTTAAGATCTCAATCAAATACACAAACATGTATACTCAAATAGTGAATATTCATTTATTAAAATAAATGATTACAATCATAAGGCAATCTGCCTTAGGACACTTCTCTCATATCCCTAACAATGCCTAGTCCACGACCAGGACTTAATCCCAATCATCTCATCAACCTAAACTAAAATCGGTGTCAACACCAAAACAACAATCAGGGCCAGACTGCATCAACAATCATAATTCCCCCTTTTTGTTGTTTGACAACCTGATTTTATGTTTAGGGATTCGAAGTCAATTATCTCAATTCTCATGATTGTAGGAGAATCAGGATCCTCCCCTACAACATTTAAACTCGTAACAGTTCTAAACTTAACCAACCATACTCTCCCCCTTTGTCAAACACCGAAAAGGGTGTAGACTGGTTGTTAAGTGTAAAAATAAACCTGCCCCTCAATCCTAGGGGTTATCCCAAAACAACAAACGTATGATTGAATTTTGAAAGCATATGAAAACATGTGATCAAAATAAAACATGGCAACACAATCATATGTATCATATGAACATGGAGTAAGAATAATCATAGCAATGCATAATATAGCAAGACGTACATTAAGATATCTATCATAGGAACAAATATATGAACTAGCAATAAGCATAATATGGCAAAGCAAACAAGGAAATCAGTCATAGCGTCAGATACAATCCAAACAGTCAAATAGTCAAGTCACGGACAGGGGCAGAGTACATCCATAATCAACCGTCGATGGGGGGGGGGGGGGGTCAGCCTGCATAGGATCATCAATCGAGTCATCATCAGGTACGGAGGACCCCGGGGCACTGTTGGAGGGTGCAACTTCAGTAGATGAAGGCTGGTATGGATGACCAACTACCCAACTGTGCCACTTCTCATGCCATGTCTCCTGCCTGGAACGGACCCTAGAGACATCAGACTCAATCGTCAGCAGTCTGCGGTCGAAAGCCTGAAACCCTGACCGGACCTCCTCCCGCCAGAGCTCTCTCAAATGAAGATCATGCTGGATGGTTCGATCAAGCTCTGAAATCTGGCAACGTAGGTCTGGATCTGGCTCATAGTCATAATCCGCTGTTGGCATGGGCACCTCCTGATGAGCAGCAGCATCTGCTGGTGGCTAAACGTGTGCGCCTCTGGGTAGCTCTCCGAGACCCCGCCCGTCCTTCCACACAAGAGCCCGATCCTGATCTCTGATGATGATGCCAGACTTGGCACACGCCCGCCTGCCAAGTCGACAATACTGTCTAACCATGGGCACTGTCCTGCCCTTGGTTACATCAACACCCACTGATATAAACCAGTCATGTTGGATCGAGAGAACCGATAGAGGGGGGTGAATATCGAAAATCGTTCGGATTTATGGAAAGAGAAATTACACAGCGGAAGATAAAAACAAACACGCGAACACAGTAAATTTTTACTTGGTTCCGAGCCTAGGTCGACTCCTACTCCAAGGCCCACGGTGGTTGACCGTTTACTTTGGGCAATTCTATATGAGGCGCAATAATAGTTTACAAGGATTGATTTACAAATTCAGCATAGTAAACTTAACAATTAAAAAGAGGCTCTTCTTTTACCGACGTCCGATGTAGGTTGACTTTTTCGGAGCAGCGGGACGTCGTCGGCTCAAGTTGGGAGGTTTCCGGAGCGAGGCGCGAGAGCAGAAGAGCGTAGAAGCGTTGATTGAAAGTTATTCTCAGCCTTGGGGTCGAGGGCCCTTTATATAGGGCCTGGGGGCGCCCGGGACGTCGGGGGCGCCCCCCCCCCCGACGTGGCGGTCGATTCGTCTTCAGCTCGGTCAACATCTGATCCCTTCAAAATCGGGATCAGGTTTGACTGGGGCGCCCGGAGTGCTCGGGGCGCCCGCATTGACCGGGTCAAACCTTCATCCTCTTGGCTTCGCGAGGGTGTGCTTCGGCAGCTGGCACTGGGGGCGCCCGCGACAGGTGGGGCGCCCGCGACAGGCGGGGCGCCCGGAGCATCCGGGCGCCCCGACATATAACTGTCGAGGCGTGTTTTCGCTTCTACTGTCTTGGGTTGACCTTGGGGGCGCCCGGAACATCCGGGGCGCCCTGCTCAGCTTCTGCCTCACTCCTTTGAGACTCTCTGAGCTACAGATACTCAGTACTTCGGTCCTGCATCCAGGGTTAGTCCAACAAGCAGTATTATATTATTATTTTATACAGCCTTAGCTGTCTTGGTTCTGACTTTGGGTCTCCAAAATGGAACCCTAGGTCAAACCGATGCCTACTGTTCCCTCGATGGGGAACGCGTCCTCACCTACTCCTCTCGGGAGAATGTACCTGATGCCAACCGCTCCTTTGGTTGGACTTTTGCCTGGCGGTCCTTTGCCAGGTCTTGGATACCGAGCTGTCCTTCGCCCGGTGCCTAGCATTCCTTCGCTAGGGCTTCAGTCCCAAGCTATCCTTCGCCTGGCGCCTAGCAGTCCTTCGCTAGGGCTTTTCACTCTGGCATTCCTTCGCCAGTGCCTAGCAGTCCTTCGCTAGGGCTTTTCACTCTGGCATTCCTTCGCCAGTGCCTAGCAGTCCTTTGCTAGGGCTTTTTACTCTGCACACTCAAGTGACATGTTAGATAACAAGTAAGACTTAACTCTTTTGAACCCTGTTGCCATTATAAAAACACAGGTTTGATTTTGGTGCTTTCTGCACCAACAATCTCCCCCTTTTTGATTTATGGCAACCCTAGTTCAAAAAGTTAAGTTTAATCAAAAGCATAAAAATTTGTTCTCTCCCCCTGGAGGGAATCTCCCCCTAGATTTTTCAAAACTTCGTGGGGTTCTAAGTTTTTTTTTTTAAAAAAAACTTTACTTAGAATGATTTTGCACTTTGAAAACTTAAGTTTAGGGACTTTGGAAATCTTTTGATAACTTAAGTTTTAAAAGTACATAGAGGAGTTTTTGAAAGCATGAGTTTAGAGTACATAAAAAATTTGAAGACTTAAGTTTAAAGTACTCAAAAGTTTTGAAATCTTTAAGTACTTAGTGAATTTTGAAACAATTTAAGTACTTAGTAAATTTTGAAACAATTTAAGTACTTAACAAATTTTGAAACAATTTAAGCTTAAAGTACTTATAAAAATTAGTACTTTTGAATAACTTCGAGACGTTTTAATAAACTTAAGTACTTAATAGGGTTTTTTTTTAAAACAAACAAAACTTAAGTACTTCTAGAAAAGTTTTTGAAAAGCTTTGAAGAGTAGCTAATTTTTTGAAAAAAAACTTAGTACTTTTGAATAACTTCGAGACGTTTTAATAAACTTAAGTACTTAATAGGGTTTTTTTTAAAACAAAAAAAACTTAAGTACTTTTAGAAAAGTTTTTGAAAAGCTTTGAAGAGTAGCTAACTTTTTGAAAAAAAGATTTTGAGATGAAAAAAATTTGAACTCTCTCCTTTCCTATCTCTCCACCTTTACCATATATCAAAAACAGATAGATATAGCAGAAATTAAATTGCATAAATGAAATAACTTTCATAAAGGAAAATAATCGTATGATTTTGCTGTACTGAATCACGACTTAGACCAAATCAGTTGATTTTCTCTTGTAGGGACCTGTCTAACCCATTTAGCTACTTACTAACTGTTATAAGCAGTAGTATTCGCTAGGGTTAGTCAAGTTAAGTGTTTCTGTTCAAGTTAAAATTTCTAAGCTTGACACTTAACTTGATTGCTGTAAAAGTTGTATTTAGTGCCCCAATTACTACAGATGCACTGACTTAAAGCATCTTGAATTAAGGCAAAGACCTAAGCATCTCAACCCTTTCTAGGTTATCAATCAAAAGTACCCTAAGGTGCTTGTGAGATGCTGGCTTCTAAATCTATAGGTGCATGCAGTTCTAAGGTTAGGGCCTAGACTAAGTCCATTTGCGAAAAAGCCCTAGTTTTGAAAGGGGGTAGTTTTGAACAAAAAACTAAGTAAAAAAAATTTAAAAAACTGATTAAGTAAAACAGTTTTTCAAATTCTTTTAGAAATTGATTTTTAAATCAAATAAAGCAGGAAAAAATTAAGTTAATCTATTCTACAGAACATAATCCTAACTGCCTTCTTAGTGAGTTGAACTCAGACTCAGGTAAGGGTTTTGTGAATATATCAGCTAAGTTGGATTTTGAGTCTATATGTTTAAGTACTATCTCACCCCTGGCTACATGGTCTCTTACGAAGTGATACTTAACTTCTATGTGTTTTGTTCTGGAATGTTGGATTGGGTTCTTCGTTAGATTAATTGTGCTTATATTGTCAATAAATACTTGAGTTTGGGTGTAGTTGAGATGGAAGTCCTTAAGAGTGTGCATCATCCATAAAAGTTGTGCTACACACTCTCCTAGGGTTACATACTCAGCTTCAGTTGTGGACAGAGCTACACAGTGTTGTTTTCTGCTGCACCAACTTACCAGACTATTTCCTAATAGTTGGCAGCTTCCACTTGTGCTCTTTCTATCCAATTTACAACCAGCATAGTCAGAATCCGAGTATCCTGACAGATTGAAGGTTGAGGTTCTAGGATACCAAATCCCTACATTTAGGGTGCCCTTTACATATCTTAGTATTCTTTTTAGGGATGCTAAGTGCGTTTCCTTAGCACAGGTTTGGTATCTAGCACACATCCCTATAGCAAAAAGAATGTCAGGTCTGCTGGCTGTAAGGTACAGTAGACTACCTATCATACTTCTATATAGTTTGAGGTCTACTGGTTTACCATCAGGGTCACTATCTATTTTTACATTAGTTGCCATAGGGGTACTTATGCTTTTAGAGTTATCCATTTTAAATTTCTTTATTAACTCTTTAGCATATTTGGATTGATGAACGTAGTTTCCATCTCTAGTTTGTTTGATTTGTAGTCCTAGGAAAAAGGTAAGCTCACCAACTAAGCTCATTTCAAATTTATTTTCCATTATCTTGACAAACTCTTTTAGGAAGTTTGTGTTGGTGGATCCAAAGATTATGTCATCTACGTAAATTTGGGCAATAAATATATCTTTTCCTAGGGTTTTAATAAATAAAGTTGAGTCAATTTGTCCTTGTTTAAATTCTTTAGAAGTTAAGTAAGTTGATAAACGTTCATACCAAGCCCTAGGTGCTTGTTTTAACCCATATAGTGCTTTAGTTAACTTGTAAACGTGGTCAGGTTTGTCTAAGTCCTCAAACCCAGGGGGTTGTCCTACATAAACCTCTTCTTTAATGAATCCATTTAGGAAGGCTGACTTTACATCCATTTGGTATAGCTTAAATCCTTTATGGGATGCAAAGGCTAACAACATTCTAATGGACTCAAGTCTAGCTACTGGGGCATATGTTTCATCGTAATCTAATCCCTCTACTTGGCTGAATCCCTTAGCTACTAAGCGAGCTTTATTTCTAACTATTTCTCCTTGATCATTTAGCTTATTCCTAAAGACCCACTTAGTGTCTATGATGGATTTGCCTTCAGGTTTAGGCACTAGTTCCCAGACTTGGTTCCTCTCAAATTGGGCTAATTCTTCTTGTATAGCTATGATCCAATCAGGGTCAGGTAGGGCTTCATCTATAGTTTTGGGTTCTATTTTTGATATCATAGCTATTTGACTAAGGTTTCTATAGGTGTAACGCCCGCTTTTTTTTTCGTAAAGCGGCGTTACGTTAACATACTTAGGGCGTCTAGACATCATAAGGCAGCGGAATAACTTTATTCTTACACATACATGCCCTACTACCATTCTTAACATAATGACATGGAAACTCGACATATTGACTTCATACTTAAACATCATATCATGTCATACTTAGCATCACATCATAGAGTTCCATAAGTCATTATTCAAGCATATAAGTGACCAAAGTAAAGTTCTAGCATAAACGATAAACATATGATTTCCTGGGCCAAGTCACTACCACACACATGCGTTCTTGCCCTCCTACTGCTTCCTCATTGTCCCCTTGAATGATCTGCGGTATAAGGAAATAAGACTATAAGCACACAGGCTTAGTAAGACTCTTTCCTACTCACAAAAATCATTCATCATCTCATAATGAGCACATGAAACATTAACATACTTGGTGCTCTACTTAGAACATAACAACTTGAATCACTTATCATATACGTGACATGGCATGAACATAAACATAAGTGAACATTCCTAGCATGGCATGAAACATGGCATAAACGTAAACATAGTAAACATTCTAAGCATGGCATGCTACATGGTATAAACATAAACATAATAAACATTCCTAGCATGGCGTAATACATGGTATCAATATAACATAATAAACATCCTTAACATGGTATAATGCATGGTATAAACATGTCTATAAGGTGTAAACCAACATGTATGACATAAACATAGGCATACTTCCTATCATAGCATATGAGCATCCTCTTAACATAATCATGACATATATCATTTACTCTCATGCATATTTCTTAACATGAAGCGTAAGCATAAAATCTTATCAGCATAGCATAATGCATAACATGAATGAATGCATGAGTGGAATGCATATACATAAGGATGCTTAACCTTTTAAAAATATACTTTTAAATGTTTAAACATAATCATCATATCATTGGGGTCCTCGGCTTGTACCACATACATACATCATAAGCGCGCATCCCTAGCAAGTCCGAAGTAGCGAGCCCCAACCTACTAGGGTAAGGACAGCATAGTCGGTAGTCCCCGAACCGAGGCATTCTTAAGGAGCCTATCCCTGTTGCACAGCTCCGGTAGTGCCAGAACCGTGGACAGCATAGTCGGTAGTCCATAACCGGGGCGTTCTTAAGGTGCCCATCCCTTGGACCCATACTTCGGTCCGGTACAAGCCCATTCATAAAGTAAAATACTTTACATGTTTCATCATTCATAAGACATTCATAGCATAACCATGTTACATAAAGCATGACTTAACACATGCTTGTCCTTTCATTGTTCATACTTATCGCATAGCATCATGATGCCTGGAAGGCATGAGCATTATCTTCATTCATAAACATGGTATGCATCTTCTTTCATAAACATGGCATGCATCTTTATTCATACAACATGGCATGCATCGTTATTCATACAACATGGCATGCATCGTTATTCATACAACATGGCATACATCTTCATACATAAAACATGGCATGCATACCTAAACATCATTCTTATTCCTAGTACTTGCATGATCATAACATTGAAGGTAAGCATTGCATCGAACATGACATGTTTTTCATAGATATTTATCCTACTACATAGAGCTTGTATAATCATGATACATAAGGTAAACATTGCATTTCTTGTCTAAGCATGGTATCTATCTCAAGCATGCATAAGTAGGATTCCCATAACATTCTACCTTCCATTCAAATGCATGGCATAAAACATAAGACATTCATAATAAACCCTATTAAGCATGGCATCCAATCATAACATACAACATAAAACATGGTGCTTAAGGTTAGGGTTATAGGTAACATGATTTCTACCACATGCTTGGACCTATATATATATATATATATATATATATATTATATATAAAAAAAAATATATATATAATATATATATATATATATATATATATATACTTCATGATAAGATAAACCATCATTCTTTGAACCTTAACTCCACCCCAAACCTTAGATACATGGCTTGGCTGAAACCTATAGGGAGGAGTTCCATCAATTCCATAAACATGTAAGATAGCATAAGGTAAAGGAACAAGCATACATCATCTATGAGACCATAGGAAGTCATTGGGGTTCATGATTAGGGTTAACCCTAACCTTTAGCCCTCCTTCCTAGGGCTGGCCGAAACCTAGAAGGCCATGGGGGCATGAAAAAATTCCATTAAAATACCCAATCAATCACTAAACCCAACCATACCTTACCATAGGGGCCATTGGGGCCCTTACTTGAAATAAGTCCTAACTTTCTACCCTATTAGCAAGTCTTGGCCGAAACTTATAGGGTCTCTAGGCCATGTGAAAATTCACATAAATCATCCTCCATCTCCCTTATATCATGATAATACATAAAACTCATACTTGAAGTTTTAGACTCAACCCTACCCATGGGTTCTTGAAGTTGGCCGAAACCCTAGGGGATCCTAGGGTACCCCAAAAATTCTCAAAAATTATATTTAATCTCTAAACATCATGAGAGCACATTAGACAACATTATGAAAATTTTTAGCATCATCATGGACCCAAAAATCCTAGTGGCCGAAACCCATAGGACTAGGTCCTTGGTTTTTTTTCTTTCAACATCAAATCCCAAAAACCAACCAATATATCATGCTAAAAACATAAGGAACTATTATACCACAGGTGAGGGAGTCTTACCTTGGTTGATCTTGATTTTTAAACCTTAAAAGAGAAGGAAATTGTAAATCCTTTGGACACTTGAACCCCCTTGCCCTTGTATCCTTGGAAAACCTTTAGATCTTGGTGATGAGACCTTCTTGTGGAGCTTTTCCAAGGGAGAACCTCCCTTGTGGTGTTCGGCTAGAATGAGGAGGGAGGAGGAGAGAAAATGCAATTGATGGAAGGAAGAAGGTAACTCCCAAACCCCCCTCTTTATAACCCATTAAGGAGGTAAATGAAGAGTCTCTTCATGACCCTTCATCTTCTTCTAAGCCTTAACCAATATCCACTTCATTTCCTCATAGCACTCCCTTGCTAGGTGAATTGGTTAAAGCATATATGATTGTACAAGAGGTCCAAGGTTCAATCCTTGGTCTATGCACATTATTTTCCATTTTATTTTTATTTTATTTTTTCTTAATATTCAAAAATCTCCTAAAAATTCCCCCATAATTATGTTAATATTTTCTATTAAAATCCCTTTATATTTATATTAATTTTTTACCTAAAATTCTCCAATAATTATGGTACTAAAAAGCCCATATAAGGCCCATTAGTACTTAGTTTTCTCAATTTAAATGAGAAAATATAGATTTCTAGGCCATATTTTGTATTAATATTTCTAGGTCCCTCGGAAAATTATCTAGACATGCTTAATATTTTAAGAAAATATTAACATAATTTTCTGGGTCGTTACAATAGGAGGATCTAGTCCTGACTCCTAGAGTTGGATCACCCACAATTTGATCGGTTGGGTGACTAAGTCTGGGTTTCTTGGTTCTCCTAGAACTTGGTTCAGCCTCAGGTCCGGCTGGTCGGTTTGGTTCACTGTTTGATTCGACTCTTTGGGTTGGTTCATTTGTTGGTTCGATAATTGGTTCAGTTGACTCATTAATTGGTTCAATAGTTAGTTCGTTTAAGGATTCAATTAAGGGTTCACTAGTTTGTTCATTATTTTCTTGATCAGAATTTGATGAAATTAGGTCTGGATTATCATATGTTGATTTGACTTCTTCATCAAATATTAAGTTAGTTGTTTCTTCAATTTTCTTAGTTTGTTTGTTGTAAACTCTATAGGCTCTACTCGTGGTTGAGTATCCTAGGAAGATACCTAGGGTTGATTTGGATTGAAATTTCCCTAAGTAGTCGTTGGTGTTTAGGATATGAACTTTGTATCCAAAGACCCTTAGGTAGTGTAGATTTGGGAGCCTATGGTAGTACAGTTCATAGGGTGTTTTATTGTGTCTCTTGTTAATCAGAACCCTATTTTGGATGTAACAAGCCGTACTAATCGTTTCTGCCCAAAATTGGTTTACTAAGTTAAATTCGTTGAGCATAGCCCTAGCGGCTTCCTGTAATGTTCTATTTCTTCTTTCTACTATCCCATTTTGTTGGGGGGTTCTCGGACATGAAAATTCATGTAAATACCCATTGACCTTACAAAATTTCTCAAACCGTTGATTTTCAAATTCTCCCCCGTGGTCACTCCTAAGTCTTTTAATTTTAGTATCATTTTGATTTTCAATTAATTTGCAGAAATCATTAAATAGGTTTAGGGTTTCATCTTTGGTTTTTAGAAACCTAACCCAGGTAAACCTAGAATAATCATCAACTATTACTAAGCAGTATCGGTTCCCGCTTAGTGACTTGGCTCCATGTGAATCAAATAGGTCAAGGTGCAGGAGCTCAAGTGTGGTTTGAGTTAGGTCAGATTGGATTAGTTTGTGATTAGATTTGGTTTGTTTACCTTGATTACATGATTCACATATTAGGTTTTCATGATTTTTAATTTTAGTTATACCTTTAATTAGTCCAAGTTGGGTGATTTTTGAGATAGTTCTTAAGTTAGTATGACCTAGTCTCCTATGCCAGAGGTTTGATTGTTCTAACCGAGTTAACATACATTTGGGTACTAGGGGAAGATTTATAGTGTATACATTATTTTTCCTAGTGCCCTTAAGCATGATTTCTGAGTCTTGTACATTTCTAATCAGGCAGTTAGAATTGTTGAAGGTGACTATATAACCAGAATCACATAACTGACTTATGCTAAGCAAGTTAAAATTGAAGTTTTCAACCAAGAGAACTTTCTTAATAACAAAATCAAATTTAAGTTCAATATTACCTGACCCAATTACCTTTAGGGTAGCATTGTTGCCAAATGCTACTGAGCCTAGGTTCTTGAACTTGAGTTTGGTGAATTTCAATTTATCTCCAGTCATGTGTCTGGAGCAACCGCTATCCAACATCCATTGGTCCAAACCTTTATGTTCCTACACATAAAGAGTTTTGTTGATTTGGATCCAACTAGAGTCAGGAATAGCTTAAATTAATTTTCACTACCTAGTCTGCCTCACCCAAATCTAGGGTTTTCAATCACGTTAGCCTTATAGGTTTTGTGAGACAGGTTTTGATAAGTAAAATTATTTTGAAAAATTATTATTTATTTTAAAAACCTTAATTAATTTTTGAAAACATTTCAATTTATTTTGAAAGGAGATGTTTGAATCTATACTTAACTGAAAATTGTGTTAGATTTGAATTTTACAAAAAGTAATTTGAATTTGAAATTCAAAAATTGGCTTCCAGGTCTTAGCGAGGCACTAGGCCTTCTTTGGCCGTAGCCTTATTGGATCATCAACCCTTTCCTTGACAAAGCCGTTTAATGAAATTTCATTTTCAAAATTAACTTTTGAAAAAGTTCTGGTCTAACTAGTTTGGATTTTGGATCGGTAGCTTCGGCTAGTTTCACCCGTCTAAAGAGACCAAGTAAACTTGATCTTATTAGAATTGATTTCCCTAACGTACTATTATCTCACCTCCACCCAATACTATGTTGTCAAATTTCAGTTAAGTTTGTTTAGTCCTTAAACTAACCTAGGTCTAAGCATGGTAAATTACAGAAATTTAAATAAACAATCAATCAGGTAATTTGCAAGAATTAAATTCTATTTAACAATAAATATTGTTTTCAATTTGGCTCCCCCTGGACTATAGCCCCGATAATGATTAGGCAAGATGTGAATCTTGTCCTTGGGGATCCAATATTGATTTGATCCAGTTGGTTTGTTCAGGTACAGTTTAGGTACCCATGCCTGAACTTTACCTTTGGACTGATTCAGTACAGCAAAATAAGATCTTTGTCGGGATTTGGTTCTATAGTCAAGTCCGGATCGATTTAGAACGGACTTCTGTTTTCCAAGAATCATGTCAAGACCCTTGGAACCAGAAGTGAATCGTTCTAAGGCCGCTCTAAGATCCTTAACCTGAGTTTTCAGGGAGGAGTTCTCTTTCTCAAGTTTTTCAACTTGAGTAGGAGTTCCTTCTTGAACTTTCTCGGTTAAGGATTTAGAGTCAGCTCCCTCTTTTAGGAGTTTTACTTCCTGTCGAAGGGATTCGACTCGGAGTTTGGCTTTCGCCAAATCTCGAGAAAGATAAGAAATAAGATCATTTAATTGACTTCTATTGAAACCACTTACCTTGATTTCGCCGTCTTCTGAGAAGGTTAGTCTGTCGTCGTCCTCTTCTGATTCTGACTCGGTCTCGACTTTTTCTGAGGCGGTCAGGGCTAGTAGGTTTGGTTGGGGTGCTTCTTCTTCTGATGATGATGAAGATTCATCCCAGGTTGCTTGGAGTGCTTTCTTTCTTCTTGTCTTTTTGTTCTCCTTTAGGTTTGGACACTCCGTCTTGTAGTGGCCCTTCGTCTTGCACTCGTAGCAAGTCACGTTGGGCTTGTTTTTGTCACTCGCGGGTTCAGCTGGTTCGTCCATTCTTCGGCTTGTTTTCCGTTTGTTGGCTTGGTTCTTCAATTTTTTATAGTAGCTTCGGGCCAGTCGGACCAGCTCAGATCGATCTCCTTCTTCGTCTTCTGCGTCTGAGTCTGAGTTAGACTTGAGTTCAGGTTGTGGCTTCTTCTTTGTTGATCTTCCAGTTTTTCCTGCAACGAAAGCAATACCTTTCTTGACCATATTACAGTTAGTCTGTTCATGAAGTTCTAACTCAGAAAACAATTCATCTAATTTAGTTTTAGAGAGATCCCTTGAAACCTTGTATGCATCTACCATAGATGCCCACAAGGTATTTCTAGGGAAAGCATTTAGGGCATACCTTATTAGGTCACGGTTTTCGACCTTGTGACCTATAGTGTGAAGACAGTTCATCAATTCTTGGATTCGTGCGTGGAGTTGGGCTGCTGTTTCATTGTCGGCCATCTTGATGGTATACAATTTGTTCAGGAGCAGATCCCTCTTGTTGATCCTGGTGTCTGATGTTCCTTCGTGCAGCTCGATCAATTTTGCCCACAGCTCCTTGGAACTGTTGAAGGGGCCCACCCGGTTCAGCTCCTCTTTTGTTAAGCCACATTGAAGGGTCTGAGTCGCCTTTGCGTCTGCTTCGATTCTTCGTTTCTGAGCGGTGTCCCACTCTGTGTAGATTTGAGGAACCCCATCAGCATTTGTGGGAATCTCCAGTCCGGACTGGATGATGATCCACATGTCCACCTGAGTTTTCAGGTGGACCTCCATTCGACTTTTCCAGTAGGAAAAGTCTTCTCCACTGAAAAGTGGAGGTCTGGCAGTGCTAAATCCTTCTTGCATGGCTATTTAATCTGAAAAATAAGAAAACTAACAAGGAAAAAAAAAATTTCCCAAGACTAAGTCTTGGATTAGTAGTGTGGGATGAATAAAATGAAATAACGAGGGGTGTTGCACCAACCTCGATTAACGGGAAAAAGAAAATTCGAACGAAATATTTAAAGAAAATTCGAACGAGAAAAAGAGAATAAAAATCCGAAAAATTTTCAAACTGGTGGTTGCACCAAGTTTGAACTTCCCCGCTCTGATACCACTTGTTGGATCGAGAGAACCGATAGAGGGGGGTGAATATCGAAAATCGTTCGGATTTATGGAAAGAGAAATTACACAGCGGAAGATAAAAACAAACACGCGAACACAGTAAATTTTTACTTGGTTCGGAGCCTAGGTCGACTCCTACTCCAAGGCCCACGGTCGTTGACCGTTTACTTTGGGCAATTCTATATGAGGCGCAATAATAGTTTACAAGGATTGATTTACAAATTCAACACAGTAAACTTAACAATTAAAAAGAGGCTCTTCTTTTACCGACGTCCGATGTAGGTTGTCATTTTCGGAGTAGCGGGACGTCGTCGGCTCGAGTTGGGAGGTTTCCGGAGCGAGGCGCGAGAGCAGAAGAGCGTAGACGCATTGATTGAAAGTTATTCTCAGCCTTGGGGTTGAGGGCCCTTTATATAGGGCCTGGGGGCGCCCGGGACCGTCGGGGGCGCCCCCCCCCCACGTGGCGGTCGATCCGTCTTCAGCTCGGTCAACATCTGATCCCTTCAAAATCGGGATCAGGTTTGACCGGGGCGCCTGGAGTGCTCGGGGCGCCCGCATTGACCGGGTCAAACCTTCATCCTCTTGGCTTCGCGAGGGTGTGCTTCGGCAGCTGGCACTGGGGGCGCCCGCGACAGGCGGGGCGCCCGCGATAGGCGGGGCTCCCAGAGCATCTGGGGCGCCCCGACATATAACTGTCGAGGCATGTTTTCGCTTCTGCTGTCTTGGGACCTTGGGGGCGCCCGGAACATACGGGGCGCCCTGCTCAGCTTCTGCCTCACTCCTTTGAGGCTCTCTGAGCTGCAGATACTCAGTCATTCGGTCCTGCATCCAGGGTTAGTCCAACAAGCAGTATTATATTATTATTTTATACAGCCTTAGCTGTCTTGGTTCTGACTTTAGGTCTCCAAAATGGAACCCTAGGTCGAACCGACGTCTACTGTTCCCTCGACGGGGAACGCATCCTCACCTACTCCTCTCGGGAGAATGTACCTGATGCCAACCGCTCCTTTGGTTGGACTTTTGCCTGGCGGTCCTTTGCCAGGTCTTGGATACCGAGTTGTCCTTCGCCCGGTGCCTAGCATTCCTTCACTAGGACTTCAGTCCCAAGCTATCCTTCGCCTGGCGTCTAGAAGTCCTTCGCTAGGGCTTTTCACTCTGGCATTCCTTCGCCAGTGCCTAGCAGTCCTTCGCTAGGGCTTTTCACTTTGGTATTCCTTCACCAGTGCCTAGCAGTCCTTCGCTAGGGCTTTTCACTCTGGCATTCCTTCGCCAATGCCTATCAGTCCTTTACTAGGGCTTTTTACTCTGCACACTCAAGTGACATGTTAGATAACAAGTAAGACTTAACTCTTTTGAACCCTGTTGCCATTATCAAAACATAGGTTTGACTTTTGTGCTTTCTGCACCAACAAGTCAGTGATGACGTGACTAAACGACATATACACAGTGCGACGACTGGGCTTTCGATAGGATATGATTGACTGAAAGATGCTCTCCATAATGTCAAAGTCAAGATGGCGATGCATGCCATAGAGCATCAAGCAGTGGTACGGACGAATCTCAGTCAAGGGCTTTGAGGTGATCGGCAAGATGCAATTGGTGATTATCTTGAAAAGGATATAATCAGTAGGGGAAAGACGGAGGGCCGCAAAGGTCGGAAAGTCAGGCCCTAACTCATCAAGACCGGCTGGTCAAGGATGGCCAAAGAAGTGCTGGTAAATGTCATCGGGGGTGACACCCGCAAAAGGAGGCAATAAAGGGTCAGGAATCTCTGGGTAGATAGAATAAAAATTAGGCGATCGACGACCGCCCAGATACTCCGCCAAGATGTCGTAAGAGAAGTCAAGATTCCTCTTGGCTACTCGAGTAGTGAAATCAAAGCCCCCTTGAGGTCCTTGTTGCAGGTTATTGTAAAATTCAGAAACAAGGTCATAGTTTATCGTTTGCTCAAGGGAAAGGAGAAAGCCCAGGTTGTAGAAGGTAATCACCTCTATAATAGAGGGACAATACTCAGTCAAGAAAGGCCCATCAAAGGACCTACAAGGAAGCAACTTGAAGGTTCGGGACTGGAACGCTTACTCATAAGCAGCGTTAGGGAATCGGGAATTCAAAGAAGGCTGAGGCCATCGAGAAGGGGCAGATGATGAAGGGCATTTTCCCTTTGAGGACCCTTCAGCGGGTTCCTTGCCCTTAGTGGATTTCCTAAGGGTTGGAATGAATGGATCAATTTAATCATAATGATGATCACAAGAAGATAAGGTCAAGTTTAGGTTTAATCAGTAGGGTAAGATCATGGTAAGGTCATGGCATATAAATGGGATCGATTAAATCATGATACAATGAAAAGGAATTTGAAGTTTAAGACATTGATCAAATGAACCATAATAGAAAAAGATTAGATGAAGTTAGGTTTAATCAATAAGATCCAATGCAAGGGAAGGAAAGGTCACGGCAATAGTAAGGTCACGACACAAAACGAAACCACAAGGAAAAAACATGGTTAGCCTAAACATTACAAATCTTATAAAGTAAGCAGTAAGGAGATAATCTTAACGCAAGCTTACTTAGGCGTCATGAAGGTAAGTCGATGGACTGAAGAAGATCCTGAGGGCTTGAAGGAGAACTCGCGCAAGGTCACGCGTAGAGAAAAGATCACGGCGCAAGAGTTGCACGGACACGAGATCGCAGCTAGGAGTTGCTGAGAACACCAACAGTAGGGACAAGAACTCAACGCACGGGGAGAAGAGGAACTCACGCGTAAGGAAGAAGGGAGGGGTTTCGGCGCTAGGGTTCAGAGATGTAAGGTTTAGGAGGAGTAAATCGGTTGGTGGATCGGTCCACCAACCGCAATTTAATGTGATCGAACGGATCACCATTCGATCCAGAGACGCCCAGACCAATCAGGCTCCGGCCTGATCGGACTGGCTTAGTCCTGATCGGTCGGGCGACCGATCAGGCAAGCCCCTGATCAATCGGCTGATCGATCAGGGAGTGAACAGAAGGTTTGGGAGGCTTTCTGTGAGCCTCCTGATCGGTCTATGGACCGATCACCACAGTGAGCCAGATAGGTCTGTGGACCGATCCAGGCCAACATAGAGTGATTTCTGTGATTAATCGGGAAACCGTCTGATCGGTCTGTTGGACCGATCAGACATACTCCTGATACGACCTGAAACTTTCAGTTTCAGACTTCCCTTTGAGGTCTGAGACGATTTGATCCAAATTTACTGATCGTGGAGGTATTTTGTCAACTAGAATTGATCCATAAATACAAATCAAAAGTCCTTATGGATTTGACAAATCAATTTGCTTCACACAGTGAAGTCAAATGCAATCACAATCATCCATGCAATTTTCAAACAAGTTTGTATCAAATTTAAATCTCCAATCAAGTTTCCTTGATTGGAATGTCCAAGTATGATCATGGAGCCAAGTACACATATGTTATGCATTGGTTTTCCCCATACTTGGTCAACATAGTGATTATTGTCTCGTCAACCTAATTTCTCAAGGGATGTATTGACATTTTGAGAAATTAAGTTGATCCTAGCATCTCACCCCATTTCTAGCAAACAAAAACGTTTTGGTAAACCTTATAGTTTGTGTGAGATGTCTCCAAGTTACCCAATTGTTCCCAACAATTTGAATTGATCATGAAGGGTTTTGAAAGCTCTTTAATTTCTATGTAGCACGACACATTCCCAACTCCATTTGTAAGAAACTAAATTCATTCTCGGGGAGTGGTTTAGTGAAAAATGTTCGCTAGATTTGATTTGGACTCTATATGAGAGAGTACAATATCTCCTCTAGCAACATGATCCCTAATGAAGTGGTGACGCACTTCAATATGCTTGGTCCTAGAATGATGGACTGGATTCTTTGTTAAGTTGATGGTACTTATGTTATCACACAATACTTGCACACCCTTGTAAGTTAATCCATAGTCCTCTATAGTATGAATCATCCACAACAATTATGATATACTCTCTCCCATGGTGATATATTCGGCCTCGGTCGTGGAGAGAGCAACACAATGTTGCTTCCGATTTGAACAACTAACTAAAGATGAACCTAAGAATTGGCAACCCCCACTTGTGCTTTTACGATCCAGCTTGCACCCAGCATAGTCGGAATCGGTGTAGCCAAGTAAATCAAATGACTCGGTACGGGGGTACCAAAGACCAACTCCAATTGTTCCCTTAAGGTATCTCAAAATTCGTTTAACAGCAATTAAATGAGATTTCTTGGTACAAACTTGATACCTAGCGCACATACCCACAACAAAAAGAATATCAGGTCGACTAGCTATGAGGTATAGCAAACTACCTATCATGCTCCGATATTGAGTTAGATCAACAGGTTTACCACTCTCATCATTGTCCAATCTTGTGTTTGTAGCCATGGGAGTGGTTACCTCTTTAGAATCACTCATGTTAAATTTTCGGAGCATCTCTTAAGTGTATTTTGATTGATGCACATGGATTCCATCACGAGTTTGTTTGATTTCGAGTCCAAGGAAGAAGGTCAACTCTCCCACTAGACTCATCTCAAATTCACTCTCCATGTGTGCAATAAACTCATTCAAATAGCCCTTATTGTTTGAGCCACAAATTATGTCATCGACATATACTTGGGCTACAAATATATTATCACAATCTCTCCGTAGAAATAGTGTAGGGTCTATTTGTCCTCTCACAAAACCTTTTTCAATGAGAAAGGTCGACAACCGCTCATATTAAGCTCGGGGTGCTTGTTTAAGGCCATAGAGTGCCTTTTTAAGCTTGAACACGTGGTTTGAAAATTCGGGACTCTCAAACCCAGGAGGTTGTTCGACATAGACCTCTTCTCTTATGAAACCATTTAGAAAGGCTGATTTGGCATCCATTTGATATAGCTTGAAACCTCGATGTGCTGCAAATGCAAGCATCAATCGGATGGATTCTAATCGTGCCACGGGAGCATAGGTCTCATCGTAATCAAGGCTTTCAACTTGACTATAGCCCTTGACTACTAAGCGTGCCTTGTTTCTTATGATTTCTCCCTTATGGTTCAATTTATTTTTGAAGACCCATTTGGTTCCAATGATGGTGGTCTTCTTAGGTCTAGGGACTAAGTCCCAAACTTGACTTCTCTTGAATTGACCTAGTTCATCTTGCATGGCAATGATCCAATTGGGATCATTTAATGCTTCGTCAATTTTTCTAGGTTCAATTTCGAAAATTAAGGCAACTTCATTAGCCTCTTTCCTAAAGAATGATCTAGGCCTAACCCCATGGTGGATATCTCCAACAATTTGGTCTTGGGGATGACTAGAGGCTAACCTAGTTTGCCTTGGTGTTGGAGGTGCTTCTTGGATGGTGTCACCAGACACAAGCTCAACCTCAGGATCCGCTTGATCTATGTGTTGTCTAGGCTCACCGTCATCAGATTCATCACCTTCTACAACACTTGGACTTTTATTCAACCCTAATTGCTTAAGTTCGAATTGAACTCCTTCAACATCTTCTGGTTGATCATTTGATTTTGGAATTTCTTCAAAGACAACATCAGAAGACTCTTTAACCAATCTTGATCTCTTGTTATAGACTCGGTAAGCTTTGCTGACGAGGGAGTACCCGACCAGTATCCCTTCCTCAGCTTTTGCTGTGAACTTTCCAAGATGGTCCTTGGTGTTTAGAATAAACACCTTACAACCAAACACCCTAAGGTGTTTAACCGTAGGTAGTTTTCCAAACCAAATTCATGTGGAGTCTTTCCAAGAAATCTATGGATGAGGACTCGGTTTTGCACAAAGTAAGTTGTGTTCACAGCTTCGGCCCATAAGTAACTCGGTAATGAGTACTCATTAAGCATGCTTCGTGCGGCCTCTTGTAGAACAAGGTTCTTCCTCTCTACAACACCATTTTGTTGTGGTGTTTTAGGAGTGGAGAACTCATGTCTATATCCTCTATCTTGACAAAACTCTAAAAACCTTTGATTTTGAAATTCACCTCCATGATCACTCCTTATTGTTTTAATGGTTGATGATTTTTCATTTTCAACTCTTCTACAAAAAGAAATGAAAACATCTAAGGTTTGATCCTTATATTTTAGAAAATAGGTACAAGTATATCTAGTAAAATCATAAATGATCACAAAACAATATCTACTACCATTCAAGGATATAATAGTACTACAATCAAACAAGTCCATATGAAGTAAATCTAATGCGGTAGATGTACTTACAGTGCTTTTACCTTTATGTGCAGATTTTGTTTGCTTACCCATTTGACATGCATCACAAAATTTATCCTTTTCGTACTTGATGCTTGGTAAGCCACGAACTAATCCCTTGTTGGCCAATTTCCGGATGTTTTTCATGTTCACATGTGCTAGCCTCCGGTGCCAAAGGGTAGATTCATCTTCTCTTGACATGAAACACTTAACAAGAGCATTAGTAGTACTTTTAAATGAAACTTAGTAAATGTTATCTATCCTTGTGCCTACTAGTACCGTGTCAAATGTGTCATGTTGTCTAACTAGACATTGACTTGATTGGAAATCAATTGTGTAACCCGCATCACACAATTGATTGACACTTAGGAGATTAAATGTCATCCCCTTGACTAGAAGGACATTCTTTATCCTAAGACATTCGGATATTTGAATGTCTCCTATCCCTATAACCTTAAGACTATCATTGTTACCAAAGGAAACATTACCTCTATTTTTGCATTGGAGGGTAGTGAATAATGATTTATCACCGGTCATATGTTTAGAGCACCTACTATCAACGAACCAAGTTGATAGATGCTCCCCCTCAATCATGACCTACACAATACGAAAGATAGAAGATTTAGGTACCCAAATCTTAGGACCTAAAGCACCTACTATGCAAGACTTAGGCACCCATGCCTTGACCACTTTCTTTTGAACCCTAGATGTCTTAAATGGTCTAACATCAGTCCTAGACATCAATGAAACAAATGATGGTTCTTTAGGTCGGTAACCAATACCGGCCTATTATACACCGCCCTTTGTGCATTTAGAATCATGTCTAGAGTCTTTGAGCTAGTTGAGAATTTCTCAAGAACACTCTTGAATTTATCAACTTCACTCTTCAAAGATTTGTTTTCATCCTCTAGCATTTCTACATGTAAATCATCCACATCCTCATCCTTAGAGGATTTCAATTGTTCAACCTCAAATTTTAATGATTTAACTTTAGCTTTTGACTTTTTCAATAAATCGGTTAAACATGCAATGGTCCTATAACATTTATCAAGTTTGGGAGTGATTACCTCTTCATCATCCGAAGATGATGAAGCCGCGTTTGATGAGTCACTCGATTCATCACTGCTTTCTTGATCTTCAAGGGCCATGAGTGCAACATGGCGTGTGCTCTTCTCCTCCTTCTCCTCTTCGGAAGAACTAGAGGATGATTCATCCCATGTGGCCTTCAAGGCCTTTTTCTTCTTCTTGGATTTCTCCTCCTTCTTCTTTAGCTTTGGGCAGTCCTTCTTGAAGTGTCCTTTCTTGCTACACTCATAACATGTAATATTAGACTTATCAATCTTAACTTCACTAGGGTTACCTTTACCCTTGAAGCGTCGGCTCTTCCTCATCATTCGTCTAACAAAATTGGCCATCTCGGAGGAAGAAGACCCGCTGCCATCCTCCTCGAATTCGGACTCGGACTCGGATGAGGGTGAAGATGAAGAGACTTCCTTCTTCTTCTCCTTCTTCTTCTTAGTCTTTTCACCTGCTGCAAGGGCAATCCCCTTCTCCTTGGGGTCTTTGTTAGCCATCTCATGTAGCTCCATTTCACAAAATAAGTCATCAAGTTTTACAATTGATAAGTCCTTAGATACCTTGTAGGCATCCACCATGGATGACCACAAGGCATTCCTTGGAAAAGCTTTTAGCACATACCTTACAAGGTCGCGGTTCTCGACCTTTTCATCAATAGAATGAAGACCGTTAAGAACTTCTTTGAACTGGCTATAAAGTTCACTCACCGTTTCACTCTCCTTCATGGAGAGGTTTTGCAATTTGTTGATGAACAAGTCTCTCTTGGCGATTCTCGAGTCTCGGGTTCCCTCATGGAGTTCAATGAGTTTATTCCACAAATCTTTTGCACTTGTAAAGGGACCAACCTTGATGAGTTGATCTTTGTTCATTCCACATTGCAAAGTCACCACCGCCTTCGCATCGGCATCACTTTTCCGGGTTTGCTCAGCCGACCAACGCCAAGATTCTAATTCTTTTCCTTCATCATCCTTTGGAGGGGAAAAACCCTCCTTCACAGCGAACCATGTGTTGATATCCATCTTTAGATAGTACTCCATCTTTGATCTCCAATATTGAAAATCTGCTCTATCGAAGAAGGGAGGTCGGGTGGTACTAAAATCTTCTCTCAACGCCATTGTTGATAGCTCTCGGTTGTTAATCCGCTTGAACAGAGACCCAAGCTCTGATACCACTTGTTGGTGCTTGGATGGCTAGAGAGGGGGTGTGAATATAGCCAGACACAAAAAATCGCTTGAACTTTTGCACTTCTCTGCAATTAGGGTTAGTAGCACAGCGGAAGAAACACAAAACAGAGAATAACTGCAGAAATGAAAAACAAACTACAAACGCTAACAAAGAGGGTTTACAAGGTTCGGGGATAACTTGCCCCTACTCCTTGGCATGCCCTTAAGGTGGGTGATCCCTTGATCGACGGCAGATCAAGCCTCGGAAATCAGGATAGAAAGCAACCTCCTTCTCGGTGGAGTAACCTCTCCACAGCGTTTCAAGATAAATGAAATATTAAGTACAGGAAACACAAGAAGAAGCCTTACTGAGCACTTAGAACCGCAAGAACACAAGAAAACTCCTCACCGAACTCCACTCAGCACAGATCTCACGCAAGAACTCCCTTCTTCGTGTCGTCTTGCTGATGGACTCGCCGAGCTTCTTGTTTCTTCTTCCAAGTACTCAAGTATCACACGGTTGCTCTAGATTCACATCAGCTTGCTCAAGAGATGGATCAGAGTAATCGCACAAGCAGAACAAGAGATGTTGCAAGAACTGATCAGAAGTGTTACTCGACTTCTCCGCCACCAAGCGCTTAAGTCTCTGCTCACTGATCGCCAGGTCACAACCACTTCACTGCAGCTCCCAGCTGCTCAACTGCAACTGCCCACCTACCACTGAGCTCTCCTGGACTCCCTGAGCATCCCTCAGCCGAGCCCCAGTCAGCAGCTCCAGCAGCGCCAGCATCCGTTGCAACCTGAGATGGAAAACGGACAAACCTGCTCCAAGGAAAGACTCCCATTGACCCTCCTTGAGTGTTTGAATTCATCCTTGTCATCTGCACACATAATCAGCTCATTAGCACAGAAAATCAACAGAGGATCATAAATCAGAAGATTCTGAACAAGTATTAGTAGTGAATCAGTGAAAGCAGACGCGAACAGATGCGGTCAGAGCGTCTAACAGTGCGTTTGAATTAAAGTAATCAGTCACCGGACCGATCCAGGGATAGTGGATCGGTCACCGGACCGATCCACAGCTTTGCTAGGATCCCCAGCTTTCGCAGCCACAACGGCCTGATCGGTCACCAGACCGATCAGGCTGTTCCCTGATCGGTCACCAGACTGATCAGGCTGCTCTCTGACCGATCAGGCTCCAGCCTGATCGGTTATAAGACGGAGTCCGTGACACTTGATCGTTCACCAGAATGATCTGAACAGTATCCCAGATCGGTCACCAGACCGATCAGGAGCCGATCAGTAAGGTTACCAAAACCCACTGTATGCTCCCTGATCGGTCACCGGACCGATCAGGAGCCGAGTAGTAAGTGAACTGCATGCTCCCTGATCGGTCACCGGACCGATCAGGAGCCGAGCAGTAAGGTTCCCAACTCACTATATGCTCCCTGATCGGTCACCAGACCGATCAGACATGGTTGGATCGGTCACCAGACCGACCCAAGAGGGAACTCCGTGCCAAACTCCCTGATCGGTCACCAGACCGATCCAGGCAGAGCCAAATCCACTCTAAGTCATGAGAACAAGCCTCCAGCCCTTCTCTGACTCGTGTTTGATCCCTTAGACCAAGACTCCATGCCCAGTCAGTCAACCTGGCTTCACTCACCAGGACCCGGCTTCACTCACCGGGATTTCCAATCACCTAACCCTCCGAGTTAGGACTTTTCACACCTAGCCCTCCAAGTTAGGATTTTTCCACAACTAACCCTTCAGGTTAGGACTTTTCACACCTAGCTCCTAGCCCTCCAAGCTAGGATTTTTCCACACCTAACCCTCCAGGTTAGGACTTTTCACACCTAGCCCTCCAAGCTAGGACTTTTCACACCTAGCCCTCCAAGCTAGGACTTTTCCCACCTAGCCCTCCAAGCTAGAACTTTTTCACACCTAACCCTCCAAGTTAAGATTTCATCCATCCTAGCCCTCCAAGCTAGGACCTGGCCCTCCGAGCCAGGGTTTCATCCACCTAGGTTCTCAAGCTAGGACCTGACCCTCCAAGCCAGGCTTTCATCAAACCTAGTCCCACTAGGTATGCCTAGTCCATGATCAGGACTTAATCCCAATCATCTCATCAACCTAAACTAAAATCGGTGTCAACACCAAAACAACAATCAGGGCCAGACTGCATCAACAATATGTCATTGCATTATATGCATACGTATTTTATTTATGCATTTTCTTGTATTTGATGCATTTATATGATCTATGATTGTTGCACTTGGTTGACATGCATGTATATGTTTGATTTATTGTTGTCGCGTTGTTTTATACCTGCTTAGTTGTTATTCGGTTTTATAACATGTTGTTCTATATATGTTATGCATATTTAGGTTCTCTACTTATTATACCTTTTGTTATGCCATGCTTATTGTCTACTCATATACCCGTTGAATCCGCCTAGACTCACCACCCCTGCTTTCTCTTTTTGATTCAGATAGCAGGTAGTTTCGTTTCTTGGAGCCAGGAGATGATCCAGTTGCTAGTCCCCAGAGTTGAGTTGTTTTCGTATTTGGTTAAGTTGCTTATTGTCTACTCAAATACTACTGTGTTTCTCGGAGAAATAAAAAATGGCCTCTACTGTCTTTAAAATTCTTCAATCAAAACTTTTATTGATGAACGCGCAAATAAACCAGCCTGGCATGCTCGACCTTCCCTTCGTATTGTTCAGTCGATCATAAATAGGTATAATTTACCTACTTCCTTTACTTCATCTCCATCTCATTCATGTCAGGCATGCATGGAATCTAAAAGTCATAAGTTACCTTTTTCTTCATCTGAACGTGTTTCCGATTTTCCACTTGAAATAATTCATTCTGATATTTGGGGTCCTGCACCTATCTTGTCTAACCAAGGTTTCTTATATTATGTTACCTTCATTGATCATTTTAGTAAATACACATGGCTTTATCCTATGAAAAGAAAATCTGATTTATTTGATATATTCTGTAATTTTCAGAAATAAGTTGAACGATATTTTAATCATAAAATACTCTCTCTTCATTCTGATTGGGGAGGAGAATATCAAGCTCTTCATCGTCATCTTGTCTCTTGTGGCATTGTTCATCTAGTCTCTTACCCTCACACTCCAGAACAAAATGGCTCTGCTGAGAGAAAACATAGACATATAGTTGAAACTGCCTTAGCTCTTCTTCATCATGCATCGGTTCCGTGTAAATTTTGGGATAAAGCTATTTGTACTGCAGTATATCTCCTAAATCGACTTCCTACCCCATTACTCAATCATAAGTATCCTTTGAAAAAACTTTATAATTAAACTCCTGAATACACCTTTCTTCGAATCTTTGGTTGCGCATGTTATCCATGGTTATGCCCCTACTATAAACACAAGCTTGACTCTCGTTCATTATTATGTGTTTTCTTGGTTATAGTAATATGCATCATGTGTATCGTTGCTTATATATACCAACTGGACGAATATATACATCACGACATGTTACTTTTGATGAATCTCTATTTCCTTTTTCGGCAGCCTCTTCAATCTCTCCTCCAGATACCGGTGGTACTTTCTTGATGTCACCCAGCATTATCAGAAGAGATGGCATCCTAGGTCCTGCTTCGGAGCTCCCTAAAAACTCTCCTATACCATCAGAATTGCCTCAAATTGCTGCTCCAATCTAGAAGTCTCACCAGCTAAAGATAATATGCTCTCTAGCTCTGGATCCTCAGATAATACAAGTTCGGTAACAAACTCACCATGCCAACCCACTTCCTCATCACCATCAACAAGTGATTCAGATGATAATGCTCCTCGTCGCATGCTTCCCTTAAGTGACATATATGCACGATGCCTACCAATGGCTACTCGATATCCTCTTCCTCGAGCTCTAATGGTTTCCTCAAAAACTATTGAACCAACTTACTTTATATAGGCAAACAAGGATCCAAATTGGCCTAATGCAATGACTACAGAATTTGATGCACTTCTTCGCAATAGAACATGGACCCTAGTTCCACGCACTCTGTCCATGAATGTTGTGTGCTCAAAATGGATATTCTGTCTTAAGCATCGAGTTGATGGTTCTCTTGAACGGTATAAAGCTTGACTTGTAGCCAAAGGATTTAGTCAACAACCAGGTATTGACTTCAATGACACTTTCAGCCGATTATTAAAATTACATCTGTCAAATTATTGTTATCAATAGCTATTAGTTCTAATTGGTCTATCTGACAATTGGACGTTTCTAATGCATTTCTTCATGGTATTCTTAAGGAAACGGTATTTATGGAGCAACCATCTAGTTTTATTCATCCACAATTTCCATCTCATGTTTGTCATCTCAAGAAATCTTTATATGGTCTTCGACAAGCTCCTCGTGCATGGTTTCATCGATTATCTAAATGGTTACAGGCTCAAGGATTTTCTGGATCAAAAACTAACTCCTCTCTATTCTACAGACATAATAATGGAACTATGATATTTTTTCTTATTCATGTGGATGACATTCTATTAATTGGCAATGATCAAAAGGGCATAACAAATTTATTAAGCCTTCTCAATCAAGAATTTCTTATTCGAGATTTAGGAAATGTTAGTTTTTTTCTTGGTATTGAACATATTTCTCATGATGAAGGTTATATTCTCTCTCAGAGGAAATATATCACTGGGCTTTTTCAAAGAGCTAAAATGGATGGAGCACGCCCGGTCTCTACATCAATTGCTTCAAATAATGTCTCTACACCTTCTTCCTCTTCGGTGATGGTTGATCCCTAGGTTTATCGACGTATTGTTGGAGCTTTACAGTATGTTACTATTACGCACCCTGATATTACGTTTACATTAAATAGTGCTTGTCAGTTCATGCATACTCCCACTGAACAAAATTGGGAGGGTGTGAAAAGAATACTTCGTTATCTCAAAGACACTATTCTACATGGTCTTCTTTTATATCGACACTCATCTCGAGATTTACATGCCTTTAGCGATGCAGATTGGGCATGTTCTCCCGAAGATAGACACTCTACTAGTGGATATGCAATATTTCTTAGACGAAATCTTATCTCTTGAAATTCGAAAAAGCAACCTACAGTATCACGTTCAAGCATTGAATCTGAATATAAAGCTATAACCAATTCAACGTTAGAAATTATTTGGCTTCAATCCCTTATTTCAGAACTTCATCTTGCATCGCATATCGCACCAAAAATTTGGTGTGATAATATTGGAGCAACATATCTTATATCAAATCCAATATTTCATGTTCGTACAAAACATGTTGAAATTGATTTTTATTTTGTTCGAGAGCGCGTAACAAACAAACAATTATCTATTTCTTATATCTCTGTAGAAGATCAAATTGTGGTTATCTTTACCAAGCCATTATCTAGACAATGTTTTAGTAGATTATCATGCAAACTCAATGTCAGAGATCTTCCGTTAAGTTTATCGGGGGGTAAAAGAGAATAAAATATTATTGACCTCGTCAAATATTATTAGATATTACATTTTTCTTATTAATATGTTAATTGACAGTTTTTTTATGAATCTGTTAATTAACAGTTTCCTTATTAATTTTTTCATTTGACTAAGTATTCTAAGACCTCTATAAATTATGTATTTCATAGATAAGTTTTTTCAATTAAGAAAGTTATTTTGTTTCTCTCTCTATCTATCTCTCTACTTCTCTTATTCTATTACCCACGACTCCATTTGCTGGGTGCACTACAAGAAAATTAGGATTCCGCAACACTTAAAAGACAACGCTTTTTAAAAAAATCGTTGTCTTTTTTCATATTACAACGCTTTTAGTGAAAAGCGTCGTCTATGTTTTTTATTTCTTACTAAAGACAACATTTTTTAAGTAAGTGTTGTCCGTTGATGTTTTTTTTTGGGTCAAAGACAACGCTTGTAAAAAAGCGTTGTCTATAAACATTTTTAAATATCTGCCATAATAAACTTTTAATAAGTATTGTGTATGTTCGCTACTTAACCTCTAAAATTCCTCTCCATCAAAATGTATCAAAATAATAATTTTAATAATAAAAACAAGAGCAAACAAAGGGGGATAAGTCAAAATAATAATTCTAAAAAAAACAAGAGCAAACAAAGGGGCAAAAGTCAAAATAATAATAATAATAAAAAAAAAATAACTAATTTTCTTTACGTTATGATATAACGTACCCTAGCTAACCCAATCCTCTCGCCGAAAACAAAAACCTGTCGCACGCCTCTCGCCGTCTTGCGCCCGACCGTCTCCTCTCGCTCCTTCGTCGCCGATCGTAACCCGATCATTCGTCACCGACTCTTCCCTCTCGCGCGCGATCTCTACTACCAGCCACCATCCGTCGGAGTACAGGTTAGTCCTCCACTCTTCTCGTGACCTCTGTTCTTCGATCTCACATGTCGATCCTACCCCCTTAATCTTGTTAGATTTCACTTATAAATCAAAAGGAAAGGCATTCTGGACAACTACTAATTCATAAGGTTTTTTAAACATGCCACTTCTAGGTCTTTCTTCTATATATTTATTTTATTTATCAAAGAATATTTTTTGGATCATAATGACAAGCTTTTCTCTAAAATATTTATGTCAGTAAATACATCGGCATCTGTTCTTGTGGATAGGAGTTCAGACGAGGAGTTTTTACACATTTTTCTTTAACATAAGGTTGAATCGCCTGCTGTTGCCATGAAATCTTGTTTAACAAATTTGATTATTTTCATTTACTTCTTAGTTAACCGCCATTTCTTTCCTTTCCTACACAAAAAAATATGAAAGGTTTATGTTGTACCTTTAAATTCTGGCTAGCATCCATCTGTTACATTAGTGATCAGCTGGTGTTCTAGTTTTCAATTCTCGTGCCCTTAATATTAGCAGCAGTAATTAAGATTGATTAGATATAGGCATATGTGATATTCAACAATTGGCTAATATTATTTACTAGGTATAGAATTGGACATATAACCGTCTGATGAATAATAAGTTATAAATTGCTTTTCTTTTACTTTAAAACTATGTTCTTGAAAGATGTTCGAATTTCTGGTCAGTATTTCATGACTACTGCAAAGGTTATTTCATGAAAATTTGATCTTTGCTTGAAGCTACTGTTTTTTAACACTTTTGGTTCTTAACTTTTTATTGGTTGACAAGTTCTCATAGTGACAGTCCTAACTGCTAACTCTCTATAACATATATGTCTACATGTATGATATTTAATACTTGTGTTTGTGTTAATATTTTGTTATATTATTTACAACTATTTTGAAGGTATTAGCTCATTGTTGGTTGATTAGTTATGACAAGAATGGACAAAGAATGGATGTCAAATGATAGGCTATCACGTGAATATGAGAATGGAGTAGAGTCTTTCTTACAATTTGTAATGGAAAACACTGACAATCCAAATGCAATACCTTGCCCATGTGCAAAATGTGGTAATCTAAAGAAGAAAAATATTCAAACTATAAGGGCACATATGTATTGTAATAATATAGATTTGACATATCATACATGAATATGGCACGGCGAAAGATCAACAATAGGGACCTCACATACTGAAAGTGATCAAGTACGGCCAAATGAACAAAAATATGTTCATGAGGAACCAATAAAAATGGTACATGCTGCATATGATAGTTATGCTGAGAATCCAACCCAATTCAATAAGCTACTAGAAGAGGCCGAGAAACCCTTATATCCCAGATGCACTAAATTTCCAAGGTTATCTGCAGTTGTGAAATTATTCAACTTGAAGGCTAAATATAGTTGGAGTGATAAAAGTTTCTCTGATTTACTCAGTTTGTTAGGAGAAATACTTCCAGATGATAATGAATTGCCTTTATCATTGTATGATGCAAAGAAAAGCTTATGTGCATTAAGGATGGATTACATGAAAATTCATGCTTGCCCTAATGTTGTATCTTATACCGAAAGGAGTATGAGCATTTAACAAATTGCCCTACTTGCGGGATGTCAAGGTGGAAATTGGGACAAAAAAATACTATAAATGAGGGAGTTCCTGCAAAGGTTATATGGTACTTCCCCCCTATTCCAAGATTTCAAAGAATGTTCAGGAATAAAGAGATATCTAAGGAGCTGACTTGGCATGCTGATAAAAGACTTTGTGATGGATATTTACGTCATCCAGCTGATACACCATCTTGGAAATTAGTTGATCGCAAGTGGCCAGATTTTGCTATTGAGGCAAGAAATCTCAGATTGGCAATATCAGCTGATGGGATAAATCCCCATGGATTAATGAGTTCTGCATATAGTTGTTGGCCAGTTTTAATGATTACTTATAATCTTCCTCCATGGTTGTGTATGAAGAGAAAATTTATGATGCTCACATTATTAATTTCTGGTCCCAAACAGTCGGGAAATGATATTGATGTTTACTTAGCACCTCTAATTGATGACTTAAAATGCTTATGGGATATAGGTGTTGAAGCATATGATGCATATCGACAGGAAACATTCTTGCTTAGGGCTATCTTACTATGGACGATCAATGATTTTCCAGCATATGGGAACATGTTAGGTTGTATTGTGAAAGCATATCATGCATGTCCTATTTGTGGTGAGGAAACCTATTCAACAAGGTTGAAGCATAGTAGGAAAATGTCATATACAGGTCATAGAAGGTTTCTACCTGCAACTCATCCTTATCGAAGGCAACGAAAGGCATTTAATGGGAACCAGGAGTTTAACCCTACACCAAAACCATTAAGTGGCGATGAAGTTTTTGAAAGAGTTGAAAGAATTAATTATCATTGGGGAAAAATGAGTGGGAAGTTTCAGTCGTAGAAGGATGATGTAAAATCATGTTGGAAAAAGAAATCAATATTCTTTGAACTTCAATATTGGAAACATCTACACATTCGACATATTCTTGATGTGATGCACATTGAAAAGAATGTATGTGAAAGTCTTATCGGAACCTTACTAGACATTCCTGGAAAAACAAAGGATGGAGTAGCAGCGAGATTAGACCTTTTGGAAATGAATGTCAGGACAGATTTGGCACCAAGGATGGGGGAGAAGAAAATATTTTTGCCAGCAGCCTGTTATACACTTAGTAAGGATGAGAAAAGAAAAATTTTGAATTCTTTGTTTGGAATAAAACTTCCATCATGTTACTCATCTAATGTTAAAAACCTCGTGTCATTGAAGGATTTGAAACTTGTTGGCCTTAAGTCACATGACTACCACGCTTTAATGCAACAATTGCTTCCAGTGGCCATCCGTGGTGTCTTGCCCAAACATGTTAGAGACGCTATCACTCGCTTGTGTTTCTTCTTCAATGTGCTATGTAATAAAGTGATAGATGTCTCAAAGTTGGATGATATGCAAAGAGAGATTGTGACGATATTATGTTTACTTGAAAAGTATTTCTCTCCGTCATTTTTTGATATAATGATTCATTTAACTGTTCATCTTGTGCGAGAGGTGAAATTGTGTGGACCGGTGTGGTATAGGTACATGTACCCATTTGAAAGATACATGAAGATTTTGAAAGGTTATGTGCGAAATCGCAATCGACCTGAAGGGTGTATTGCTGAATGTTATATTGCCGAAGAAGCTGTTGAATTTTGCTCAGACTATTTGTGTAGTCTACACACGATTGGGATACCATCAAGTCATCGACAACTAGAACTTACTAAGCCTTTATCAGGTGCAGTAGTCCACTCCATTACTCACGATGAGTTAAAGCAAGCACATCGTTACATATTGGCAAATGATGCTGAAATTGATCTCTATATCGAGTAATGTATCCAACTCTTTAATATTTTCATGAGGTTTGCTTACGTTCTATTGGTTTATTTTAACCAAATAATTTGATTAGGGAACACATGGCGTATTTGAATGCAAGATTTCCTCGCAAGGCTAAGTCCAAGAAGTGGTTACAAGATGAGCATAACAGAACGTTTACTACCTGGTTGCGCGATCATGTATGTTCCTTTAGTATTACATATTAGCATACATTCATTATCATATTTATGCATAACTAAAAATTTATTACATAAAAAATGTAGGTTGCACATGTAGTTGACCATTCCACTCATCAAGTATCAGAACGATTGAAGTGGATAGCACGCGGACCTAACAAGCAAGTCTTAAAGTATTCTAGTTATTTAATTGATGGGGTTACTTATGCTACAAAAGAACATGATGATATACGAGTTGTTCAAAACTCTAGAGTCAGCATAGTTGCAAAGACAATGCAAGTTGCTAGTGCAAAGGATAAAAATCCTATTGTGTCAGATATGGTTTTTTATGGAGTTATAGAAGAAATATGGATAGTTGATTACCATAAATTTCAAATTCTAATGTTTAAATGTAATTGGGTGGAGCATAATAACGGTATTAAAGTAGATGATCTTGGTTTCACGTTGGTAAATCTCAATAGACTTGGATTCAAATCTGACACTTTTATCTTTGCCAGTCAAGCAAAGCAAGTATTTTACGTTGAAGATCCTGAAGATCCTTTATGGAGTGTTGTACTTGCAACTCCAAACAGAGAGTGCTTTGAATACCTAAAGGGCGAAGAGTTAGAGGACACTTCAATCCATTATCAATGTTTTAGTAGGGGGTTACCATCAATGGATGTTGACACAGAAGATGATAATGAACCACCATGTATTCGTGAAGACTGTGATGGAAATTGGGTTGACAATATTTAATTGTTGATTTTTTCGTTTTGAATATAAGTTTGTAAACATTATAAAGAAGCTGATGTTGCGATTAAATCTGTAGTCATCATGCGTTTGTAATGATGGTTGAGGATATTCATATTTACAGTTTTTGAATATTTGTGGATAACATGATAAAGAGTTATTGTTTTAATGTTACGTGTACAGTTTGATAAAGAGTTATTGATTTAAACTGTGTTTTTGATAAACTGTGTTTAACTGTGTTTTAATTGATGTTGTTTACAGCTTCGGAACTGCCGAAGAAGTTGTTGTTTACAGCTTCATTTACTGCTTCGAAACTGTCGAACAAGCTGCTGCGTGGTTAAACATTTACTGCTGCATTTTTTACTTCTGATTTTATCTGTTGCGTTTTATAGGATAATTGGTGTGTTTTATCTGCTGTCTTTTATCTGCTGCGTTTATAATTTTTTTGCTGTTGTTTTATCTGCTGCGTGTTTTTTTCCTGCTGCGTTTTTTGCCAATCTTTTGCAGCTTCTGATTTTGCAGATTATGCGTTTGTTTGCAGATTATGCGTTTATCTGCTGCGTTTACAGATTTTTATCTGTTGTTATTTTATCTGCTGCCTTTACAATTTTTAATACTGCTGTTGTTTTTTTCTGCATGTTTATAACTACAACATTCCACCATTAATAGAAGTTGTTGACTATATGGAATCCTCTACAAAGCTTAAATCATGTTTTGATGGTTGTGACACGGTTGCAAAGAGTAAGAGTTTAGGACAACATGCGACAATGGGGAAGGGTAAAGAAACAATTAATTGTGCCACGGGAGAGAGTTGGGCTGGTAATACTGTGTTGGATTCTACAGACACCAAAACTACAAGAACGCCTAGAGGTCGTACCCACTTAGATAAGCTTGCTAGGCAAAGGATCCAAGGAATTAGAAGGGATGTAGCATTCAATAAACTTGGACAACCAATAGGAGAAGCTGCTGTTGCAATGCAAAGTTATATTGGTGTGCTTGCTCGAGAAAAGGTTAATATTAGATACAAGACTTGGAAGCATGTCCCAACTGATGTTAAAGAATTGATATGGGAATCAGTAAATGTAAGTTAGCATATTTTAACAAATCTAATATTCACATATAATTGTTATATTTTATAGTATTTCGACTTCTATGATTTACAGTTGACATACAATGTTGACACAAGATGGAAGAAGGGATGCTTGAGATCAGCAAGCAATAAGTGGCGTCAATACAAAACTCATCTCACCCAAACATTCATTTTAAGCAAGCTTGATAAACCTGAGGAGTTGAATGAGCCACCTACTGGCTATGATATTACAAGAGATGATTGGAGTTCGTTTGTCATTAGTCGCATGTTTGAAGATTTCATTGTAAGAATCTTAATTTATTCTTTTTAAACTAATCGAGTAAGAGATATTATTTATATTCAAATTTGATATGTCTATGTTTAGAAACTAAGTGATCGACAAAAAGAGAGAAGAAAACAGCATATATATCCTCATCGACTTTCACGTAAAGGATATGCACGCTTTGTTGAAGAAATAGTAAGTTTTTTTAAAGCATATTTTCTTGTTATAGTATTTTTAAAGCATAATTCATAATATGATTTCACATTGTTACTGGATTTTCCTTGTTGTAGGCGACTGAATTATGTGATGATGATGACATAAACAGAGCAATTATGTGGAAGAAAGGACGAGCCAACAAAGAAGGAGACTTTGAAGGCGATGATTTGATGGAAAGAGTTCAAAAGATTGTAAGCAAATTATATAATATACAAAACTTGCAATTTTATGGAAATGTTATTTTTGAAAATAATTTTTCTTTTTAATGTTGCATAACAGGATGATTATATACAACAAAAGAGAGAGGGTAAGTTAAAAATTGAAGGGATTAAACAGGATATACTTACCAAGGCACTTGAGACTGAAGAATATGCTGGGCGTGTTTGGGGTATTGGTGGTTATATCAACCCAACAATATATTTCAATGTTGGTAGAACAGGGAAAAAAACTGATGTTGCCCAAGATATAATCACTGAGCAGAAAAAGGAGCTGATGGAGGCAAGGAAGCAAATTTTAGAACAAGATGCACGTATACAAAAACTTGAAGCAATGGTGTATAAAAGGGGTGCATGCGACAATTCGATTGATGACAAAGGCAGTTGCTCGGTGAAGTTCCATCAGATAAATATGGATGATGATGATGACATACAGATTTTGTGTGAAGATGATGTTTTACAGGTATAATACAAGTTATAGTTATATTCATTACTATTATAGAGTTATGAACTTAATATAATCGACATGCCTATTTGCATCTTAGGGTAAATCAGTTGCATTAACATTGGAATCTAGCACAAATGTTGTTGCATACGGTACAATTGTTTGTATCAATGGACCAGATAAAATGCTTCATGGTGTTCCATTTCCCAAGAATTGCATTCGAGTTTCTATTGATGAAGCATTGGACAAATTAGCACCTTTGTCATATCCAATTCCAAGTGAATGTGAAGTAATTGGTGATGCTGTAGGAACTCATGTGGCTTGGCCACAACACTTGATAGTGAAGCAAGATGAGGTATATGTGATATTATATTTCAAATGCAAATTTGATAATTTTTTATTATTCAACTTATCTAACTTGTTTACATCTGAAATTATTAGAAGCTTGGAAGGAAGAACTTTGAACAATTAAAAAAGAAGCATACTTTGTCAACAAGTATCCCAAGATCATTACATATGTTATATTGTTATAGTAAGCGTGCTCTAGAGGAAGGCAGATATATATCAATGCGTCTAGATAATGATGTGTTTGACGATGATTGTGAACTTTTTCTGCACCTTGAGGACATCATTTCTTTGTATCATTTGGATCCAATTTCAGGCAATTGTGTTGTTGGCTACATATGGTAAGTGTTTTGATTTAAGTAATTTCAGAAACTTTTTCTTCAAAGATAATATTTTTTTCATTATTGAAACATTATGTGTGACCATTATGTTTTCTTCACATTATTGTACAATATGTTAATTTTATTATCTTTGCAATGACAGACATCTTTATAAGAAGACGCTGAAAGAAAATAAGAAAGATAAATTCTTATTTATGAATCCACACAAGATCCCACATATGACAAAAACTACACATGACAAAATAGGTAAGCTTAAAAGGTTGAACCAAAAGGCAAGTCTTTTAGCAGATAGGCTAACAGGTGCATCAGCAAATCAACTAGTTTTGGTGCCATGTAATATTGGGTAAGTAAGAATTAAAACATCACTTTAAATTGCTTCTTTCGCTAATTTATTGAATTATATGCACTAATTATATGTCTATGCCTAGTTTCCATTGGATTCTCACTGTCATTGAACCTTACAAGGATGTTATTTATTTGTTGGATTTCCTAAGTCACCGCATTCGCGATGAGGATTGGAAATATATAGTGGAAATGTGAGTTTATATTTTTTTTAAGTAAACATTTTTTAACTCAATAAAAAACTCATATATCAAATATTATTACCTGATGAAGGGCCTTAAGATTGTTTAATTCAAATAAAGGAAGGAAAGGTAGAAAAAAAGCTAAGTGGGAAGTACTAAAGGTATATGTAATTTTGTTTAACATGTATTTTAATGTGTATATTTGTCATTAACAATTTGGCTCTAATCATCATAGGCTCCTCGACAACCAGATGCAAAACAATGTGGTTATTATGTGATGAGATTTATGAGACAAATTATTGAAGAGATTGAAACTATCCAGAGAGATTCACTACGATCAATAGTAATATTATTTTGCTTAACTCAAATTATTAGTAAAATTTACAAAGTGAGTTTTGAATATTTTTTCAATTAAGTAATAAGTGTGTGTGTTCATAGTTCACAAAAGCAGAGTATTCTCGAGAAGAAATTGATGAGGTGCGGTCTGAGTTGGCGGAATGTATACAAGATCATATTTATGAGTAGGTATGTAATGATGGTTGTCATAATTCTATTTAGAATTAAGTTTATGAAATGATGACCATCTTTTTCCTATTTAGTTAAAGCTAACATATGAATTGTGAAATGTATGCCGCTATATGTTCCATCTTGTGTATTCATTTAGTTAATGCTAACGTATCATTTGCATACATATAATGCTTTCTTCTTGAAAATGCAATTGTTCATATTATTATTTTTTTTACAGATATTGCCATTCAGGGTTTACAAATTCTTTAGGTTGACTGTGTATGGATTTTGTGATATTTGTGTATCCCCTCGCAACTGTGATTTGTTTTGTTAAAAGTACCCATTCCAGTATTTGAAGGTGCTTATGTTCCCATTGAGTCTGTCGCTTTGGAAAGCCTCATGTAACCTTTATTTTTGCTGCCAGAGTGCCTTCTACTTCTAACAGGCCACATAACAGTCCCAGATTCCCAGTGTCGGATTTAGCTCTACTATAAGTGTTTTGTTTTAAATCAGAAATTCCTGCTCGCTTTTTCATGAATAATCATCTCCATGATATTTCTCTCATCTCAAATTGAGTGGGCTGTTCACCAAACTATTAAGCATTGATATCATAGTAGCTTTTATTTGCTTAATTTTTTTTATCAATATTGTTCAAATTTATAGGAGCCTTATGGAATAGTCTCTGTTATCTAGAGCATTAGTTGGATTAATCTCGAACTCCCATTGCCTTTTTCTGTTCACATTTAGGAAAATGAATACATTCTTTTCTCTGTTAACTTTGGATTCATCTTGTTTAGAAATAGATGTTTGGTTTTGATCTTTTATTTTTTTAGGTTGATTACAGTTAATAGTCACCCTATTATAACCTTAGTGACTGAATAGAGAGTTATTAGAGGAATTGGTTGTTGAAAGTGATTTGAAAATTACTGACTGGTATATTTGATGTTCTTGACAACTAAAAGAAGCTTCTCTGAACTGCAAAGGTTTTTCTTAGCTAACTCTTTTGTATTTGAGTGAGCCCTATACTTTTATGTTAGAAAAGACAGGCAGATAGCTTTGATGATAAATCAGATGTTTGTATGATAGTGTTTTTTTTCACCAGTTTGTCTTAGCAAGCTTGAAATGCTATATCAATTCCTTTTTTTATTCTTCTTGACTTGGGACCTAGCCATAGTTTACTCCTTTGATAGTGTTTGTGACCCAATGTTTGTGAGCACTTTCCTTGATTTTTCATTTCATCACATTTTTGTTGTTTCCTGCATATTCAATGTTAGCCGTGTAAGATTGGTTGATAGCTGCTTGACCAAGTTTGAGAAGCTTGTTCGTCCTTTGTCGTAATATTTTGTAACTTGATGTAACAACAGTATGTGTAGCTCATTTACATACAAGCTTAAATACCATGGTTGCAATTTTTTGCCTTCTCATTCTTGTATCATTTTTTTAGTTAATATTTTCAATAGAAGAATGCTAGTCTCTATTTTCACATATTTAGTAATCATCAACTTTTCTTTGCCATACAATTTTCTTTACGTTATGTATTCTATAAATATTATTACATCAGATAAAATGCTAATGGATTTCTTGATGCTTGATTTGGATCTATGTGAACCATTAATAAGTATTATGGCACGTTTAACTTGCTTATGGATTTTATTGGTGTCGTTTATCACATTCATTAATATGACTTATATTATTTCACACAGAATCTCTAACATCAAATTTTTATTTTGATGCAGTGTTAAATCATGGTTAAAGAGTTTGAGAAGTTGAGCCCAAAGAAAGGTGCAGTCATAGATGTCGGTGAAGGATATTTTGATGATGATCTTACTTAATATGGATACACTATTAATTTGAAGATTGTGCGTCCATATATATTTTTTGTTTGGATAATATGAAGTTGTAACTTTTGTTAAATAGTTATATTTTAAAAAAGATTTTGGATGCTTATAATCTTTGTTTATGGATATTCATATTTACTGTTATGCATGTATTGTGTGGATATTTTCTGTATATTTTGGTAAAATAATTATATTTTATAAAAACACAACACTTCCTATCCATTTAAAAAATGTCTTGTTTATTAAAAAGACAACGCTTTTTAAGCGTTGTAAAAACATTTACCTTGTACAAAATAACAACGCTTTTTAAGCGTTGTAAAAGCATTGTCCGGTAAAAAATGACAACGCTTTTTAAACGTTGCAAAAGTATGGTTATTGCAAAACATCAACAACGTTATTTAAGTGTTGCAAAAATGTTGTCTTCATAAAAAACAACAATGCTTTTTAACATTACAAAAGTGTTGTCTTTGCACAAAATGACAACGTTTTTTAAGCGTTGTCTTTGAACAGGCTTTTAACAACAGTGCTTTTAACAACGCATTTTAAGTCACATAGACAACGTGTAAAAAACGTTGTTATTTAACTTTTTTCTTGTAGTGGTGTTTCCGCGCATTTTGCTTTCTTTATAGTATTTTCATTGGTGTGGTATTCATTTCTATATTGCGGACTTGTATTTTGATTCATTCATTCGGTATTGTATTTTTGAGTCCTCTGTTGAACTTTGTGTGGTTGTTTTTGCTGCGCGTCTGCCCTGAGGGCATTTCAGGTGAGTTTTACGGTTTACAGTATTGTGATGCCTCTATTTCTCTTATGTTATATATCTATATTGAGTCTGAGACCAATTTAGGAACTGTGTGTTGTATATATGTATAACTTATCCGTCGGACAGGGGAGATGTTGTCGGATTTTATATTGGATCAGCGGTTTCGTTGGACTTGGGGCATGACACTCATGACCTTGGACGCATGTTATTAGAGAAATAAGTCTCTTCCTCCGCCTCCATTAATGGAGGAATGTGAATGAGTTGAAAGATGAACGAAAATGAGCACCCTCTTCATTTTCCTATAACTCTAACACTGTAATAATTTATTTGTATTAGTGTGATTTAAAATCTAGATGGAAGGGACACAAATAATTTTGATTATTGGATTGTTGTTTTGATTGTTAGGGAAGAAGAGAGTTTTTGTTTTTTATTAAACGATTCTTACTAACGGCGATATATGATAGTTTTTTAAAATTATAGGAGATAAATATTAATTTAAGTTAGTGCAAGTCCTTTATAACTATATTTTTATAAATTTGAAATTTTTAAATATTTTTTAAAATAATAATAATATTGAATTATGAGAAATCGTAGTGAACTATGAATTAATGGTTTCGAATTATGAACCGATCTTGAAGGATTAAGATTAAAGCTTGATTGTGAGAAACAGTCAAATCTATGATTCTAAACAAATCATCAAAGGCAATCTACCAAAAGCGTACCTAAGAATTGAAAATTACCAATTCTGTATCATAGTTTCTATTTTATCAAAGGGCGCATGCCTTTATATGAACTTCCTTTTATATCCCTCCTTCTAACTGCTGTCTTTCTCATTCTCTCTCTCAACAACAAATTTCGAGACGGTAGCACGTGACTTTTATTTTAAAATAATATTTATGAAATCGACGCTAAAAACATAAGATAAAAATTAAAAAAATATTTCAGTTAAAAATAACTCATCCAACGTGATTTAAAAATATAAATAAATAATTTTTATATTTGATTAATAAAAATTAATATATTTAATAATATTTAATAAATATATTAATATATATATATAATTCAAAAAAAACGTATGCTGCAGCAATAAAAAAACGTAAAAAAATTCAAAAAAAAACGAATTCAGAATAAAAAAAATGTAAAAAAATTAAAAAAAATGAATTCAGAAATCAAAAAGAAAACGCAAAAAAAATTCAAAAAAAACGAATTCAGAAATTAAAAAAAACGTTGTTGTAGAAATTAAAAAAAAACTGGGCCTGAAATATTTTTATTTCAGGCCCAGCGTGAGCCTGAAATAAAATATTTCAGGCCCACGTTGGACCTAAAATCTTTTGATTCAGGCCCGACGTGGAATCAAATTTTTTTTTATTTTAAAAATATATTAATATATAAAAAAAACCTATCAAAACACTTAATTTCAAATTAAAATGCAGGGTCTGAAGTCACGCTAGGAGGGCCTGAACATAGATGTGATGTCCATCAGTGAATTTTGGTCAAAACCCACTGATATTTCTAAACTACTCCTATTTGATTTGTGATATCTAATACATAAATGTTTGGACACCTAAAACATCATCTCCTACCTCTACCCTCTCTATTGATATGGAGTTTTCAGAAATCCAGATATGGGAGGTCCATCAGTGAGTTTTGGTCAAAACTCACTGATATTTCTAAACTACTCCTATTTGATTGGTGATATCTAATATATAGATGTTTGGACACCTAAAACATCATCTCCTACCTCTACCCTCTCTATTCATATAGAGTTTTCAGAAATCCAGATATGGGAGGTTCATCAGTGAGTTTTGGTCAAAACTCCATATAAATAGAGAGGGTAGAGGTAAGAGATGATGTTTTAGGTGTCCAAACATCTATATATTAGAAATCACCAATCAAATAGGAGTAGTTTAGAAATATCAGTGAGTTTTGACCAAAACCCACTGATGGACCTCCCATATCTGAATTTCTAAAAATTCCATATGAATAGAGAGGGTAGAGGTAGGAGATGATGTTTTAGGTGTCCAAACATCTATATATTAGATATCACCAATCAAATAGGAGTAGTTTAGAAATATCAGTGAGTTTTGACCAAAACTCACTGATGGACCTCCCATATCTGGATTTCTGAAAACTCCATATCAATAGAGAGGGTAGAGGTAGGAGATGATGTTTTAGGTGTCCAAACATCTATATATTAGATATCACTAATCAAATAGGAGTAGTTTAGAAAGATCAGTGAGTTTTGACCAAAACTCACTTATGGACCTCCCATATCTGGATTTATGAAAACTCCATATCAATAGAGAGGGTAGAGGTAGGAGATGATGTTTTAGGTGTCCAAACATCTATATATTAGATATCACCAATCAAATAGGAATAGTTTAGAAATATCAGTGAGTTTTGACTAAAACCCACTGATGGACCCCCCATATCTGGATTTCTGAAAACTCCATATGAATAGAGAGGGTAGAGGTAGGAGATGATGTTTTAGGTGCCCAAACATCTATATATTAGATATCACCAATCAAATAGGATTTGTTTAGAAATATCAGTGAGTTTTGACCAAAACCCACTGATGGACCTCCCATATCTGGATTTCTGAAAACTTCATATGAATAGAGAGGTTAGAGGTAGGAGATGATGTTTTAGGTATCCAAACATCTATATATTAGATATCACAAATCAAATAGGAGTAGTTTAGAAATATCAGTGGATTTTGACTAAAATTCACTCATGGACATCACATCTATGTTCAGGCCCTCCTAGCGTGACTTCAGACCCTGCATTTTAATTTGAAATTAAGTGTTTTGATAGGTTTTTTTATATATTAATATATTTTTAAAATAAAAAAAATTTTGATTCCACATCGGGCCTGAATCAAAAGATTTCAGGCCCAACGTGGACTTGAAATATTTTATTTTAGGCTCAACGTGGGTCTGAAATATTTTATTTCAGGCCCACGCTGGGCCTGAAATAAAAATATTTCAGGACCAGTTTTTTTTTTAATTTCTGCAGCAACGTTTTTTATAATTTCTGAATTTTTTTTTTTGAATTTATTTTGCGTTTTCTTTTTTATTTCTGAATTCGTTTTTTTAATTTTTTTTACGTTTTTTTTATTCTGAATTTATTTTTTTTAAATTTTTTTACGTTTTTTTATTGCTGCAGCATACATTTTTTTGAATTTTTTATATATATTAATATATTTATTAAATATTATTTATATATTAATTTTTATTAATCAAATATAAAAATTATTTATTTATATTTTTAAATCACGTTGGATGAGTTATTTTTAACTGAAATATTTTTTTAATTTTTATCTTATGTTTTTAGCGTCGATTTCATAATATATTATTTTAAAATAAAAGTCACGTGCTACCGTCTCGAAATTTGTTGCTGAGAGAGAGAATGAGAAAGACAGCAGTTAGAAGGAAGGATATAAAAGGAAGTTCACATAAAAACATGCGCCCTTTGGTAAAATAAAAACTATGATACGAAATTGATAATTTTCAATTCTTAAGTACGTCTTTTGGTACCCATCATCAATTTCGAATCAGATGTGTTTAAATCTCTATAGAGCACGCATGTCGGTGTAGTAGTTGCTGTTGCACGATTCATTGGATTACCGACAGTCAGCTGCAGCAGTCACATGTCCATACAGGAGTTAACTATCCTGCAGCCTGCTTACAAAGTTTTTGCCAAAGGGTTTATATTCGAACTTTTCGCTTTTTTATCTTTCAATGTTTATCTGTGCAGAAACATTGTTTTCCTCTTCCAACTTCACTTCACCAGCATAAGTTTCAAATCTATTTTAGAGTCTTAAGCCTATGATTATGAATAGAAGATAAGTTTTTAACAAGTAAACGGAATAAAACAATAGTCAGTATTTTATTCATGTTCTAAATACTGTTATGAATATACTGCTCTTTTTTTTTTGTCTTAAATTAACAGTTACACCATTTATTAGTTATCAGTATGCTATGTTAGACCCATTTTGACGCCAATAATTTATGATGGAAAAGTAGTAAATTATGTCAAATGGAAACCTATTATATTGTGAGGCAGTAGCCAGGAAGATTTGGAACTGTAAAAGTACTAGTCAATAGTAATGGAGATGGAGCTAAAACTCTAGCCACTTGATTTAACTTAATATAGTTAGTAATTTTTATAATTTATCTTCTCCATATTAATTTTGAGATGGATTAACGGAGACATTGAGACGAGTGAACCTTAATTTAACTTAATATAAATCATAATAATTCCAGCTTTTTTTTTTATCATGTTCGATCAATATTCCAAAGTCAAACAAGAGGATTTGAGTTATCAGATTGGGCATTAATTTCACTGAAGGGTGCACATAACTTTTCGAATTAATCAAAAGACGCATGTTACTTTTGTGTTTACCAAAAAGCATATTTTTTTTGGTACTCTTTCCATTTTACTCTTCTGTTAAATCTAACTTATATGCATGCAATCTCTTTTTTTCTTTTCTCTCTCTCTTATGCATGCAACGTATCTTTTCTTTACTCTTCTCTCTTCTCATTTCTCTCATTTTTTCATGCATTTTCTTTCCCTTTCCTCTTCTCTTTTTTCTCTCTTTTAGATAGATGCATGCACAATATGAAAAAATATCAGGTCCACGTTGAGCCTAATATGAAAGATGTTCGACTTTGATAGGACCGTCATCGACAGCGACAGCGACGACGGCTGGGACGTCGACCAATTGGGGCTATGAGAGATCTCCGACCAATTTCGTCCAGTAGCGCATTAATCCACCTATGTTATTTTTGCATTGTTCTTGAAATTCTTTGCTTTTTAATTTTGGCTCGAGTTTTTTTTTCGAAAATAAATTTTAAGAATTAAAAGAAAAATAAAATGAAATAAAATTTTATCATCAAATGGTAAAAATGAGATGAAATCTGTATGATTTTTAGATTTAGATTTGAATATTAATATTTAAATTAATTAAAATAGTTTTTTATTAAATCAAAAATAAAATATCATATCAGTCCCACGTTGGCCCTGATATGATTCCATATTAGGCCAAAACATGGGCCTGATATGCAATCCATTTGAGACCCAACAGCCCCAATGTGTAATCTTCTTGATTCTTTCTTATTACATTTTTAACACCTTGGAGAAATCCAAATAAATAATGGATAGTATATTGGAACTCCTTGTAACCTCAGAAATCCACGGAAACTAAAATTTTACAATCAGAGCTCTCTAAGAAAAATCAGTGATTTTTGATCAAAATCCACTGATTAACCTAGAGAGCTCCGATTTTATAATTTTCAATTCCCATGGATTTATGAGGTTACAAGGAGTTCAAATATGTTATCCATTATTTATTTGGACTTCTCCGAGATGTTAAAAGTAATTAACGACGAATCGAGAAAAAATTCTAATATTGGGTCCATTGGGCCTGATATGAATTATATAAGGCCCACGTTGGGTCTGATATGGAATCCATATTAGGCGCAACGACCCCAATGTGTGATTTTTTTTTCTCGATTCTTCGTTATTACAATTTAACATCTCAGAGAGGTCGAAATAAGTAATGAATAGCATATTTAATCTCCTTATAACCTCAGAAATCCACAGAAACTGAAATTTTTACAATTGCAGTTCTGTATGTCAAATCAGTGGGTTTTGATCAAAACCCACTGATTTGACCTAGAGAGCTTCGATTATAAAAATTTCAGTTCCTGTGGATTTCTGAGGTTACCTGGAGTTTAAATATGTTATTTATTATTTATTTGTTAAAATGTAATAACGAAAAATAAAAAAAATCTAATATTAGGCCCATTGGGCATTATATGAATCATATCAGGTCCACGTTTGGCCAAATATTAAATTTTTTTTATTCTTCGTTATAACATTTTAACAATTTGGAGAAGTCAAAATAAATAATGGATAACATATTTAAACTCCTTGTAACCTCAGAAATCCACGTGAACTGAAATTTTGACAATCGGAGCTCTTTAGGTCAAATCAGTAGATTTTGACCAAAAACTATTGATTTGACCTAGAGAGCTCTGATTATAAAAATTTCAGTTTTCGTAGATTTCTGAGGTTATAAGGAGTTCAAATATGTTATTTATTATTTATTTTGACCTTTCCAAAGTGTTAAAATATAATAACGGAGAATCGAGAAAAAAAATCACATATTGGGGTCGTTGGATCTGATATGGAACTATATCAGGCTCAACGTGGGCTTGCTATAATTCATATCAGGCCTAATGAGCTCAATATTAGATTTTTTTCTTGATTCTTCGTTATTACATTTTAACATCTTAGAAAAGTCCAAATAAATAATGGATAGTATATTTGAACTCCTTCTAATCTCAAAAATCCACAAGAACTGAAGTTTTTTTTACAATCGGAGCTCTCTAGGTCAAATTAGTAGATTTTGACCGAAACCCACTAATTGACCTAAAAGCTCTAATTTTAAAATTTTTAAGGCCTATGGATTTATGAGGTTACAAAAGTTCAAATATGCTATTCATTATTTATTTGGACTTCTCCAAAGTGCTAAAATATAATACGAAGAATCAAGAAAAAAAAAATTAATATTGCACTCATTAAGCATGATATAAATTATATCAGATCAAACGTGGATCTATAAAAAATTCATATCAAATTCAACGATCTAATATATAATTTTTTTTTCGATTTTTCTTTATAATATTTTAACCATGTAAAAGTAGCTCCGCCCGATGTGTGATGCACATGGAGCTATAGTTGTAAGCCACTTGATTTAACTTAATATAAATCATAATAATTCCGGCTTTTTTTTATCATGTTCGGTCAACGTTCCAAAGTCAAACAAGAGCATCTGAGTTATCAGATTTGGAACTATAAAAGTACCAGTCAACAGTCAGGCACATGGAGCTACAGCTGTAAGCCACCTGATTTAAGTTAATAGAAATCATAATAATTCCAGCATTTTTTTTTATCATGTTCAATCAATTTGGCAAAGTCAAACAAGAGGATCTGAGTTATCAGATGTACCCATCCTTGCATCGTCGTCATCTTTCTTGCTAATCACCGCTGGACGGAGATTGGCAGCATGGAGACGCCGATGGCTACTATGACGCTTGTGAACTTCTGCTTTCAGTCCATGATAGGAAAGCTACAGAAGATTTTAGAGGAAGAACCCGCGTTGCTGGCCGGAGTAAAAGATGATGTCCAGGACATAGTTGCTGAGCTTAGAAGCATGCCAACCAGGTGCAATCCGGAAGTGATGGAGGTGGCTTACGATGCCGAAGACTCGATCAATGAGTTCGTATGCCTTCTCCGATCAACACTCCATGAGGAGCGTGGAATCAAAGGTTTTTCCAAGCACTTCCTTAGCTCCATAAAATCATTGAAAGCTCGTCATGACATCACTTCAAGGCTTAAGAAATTGAAGGTTCATGTAGAAGAGATCAGAAAGAGGCACGATCGCTATTCCCACCCAACTGAAGCTTCCACCAGCTTGGACATACCCGACACATACTCTAATTCACGGATCAGAACCTATGTTATAGAGGAAAATCCACTCGTGGGCATCGGCGAGAGTAGAAATAAGATCATCGAGTGGCTGATGGATAAGAATTGTCCCGAGCTTACACCGATGGCTCTCCTCGGCTTCGGTGGTTTAGGAAAGACAACTTTGGCTAAGACGGTCTATGAACATCCTATTATCGGAGGACACTTCCAATTGCAAATTTGGATCAAAGTGTCAAAAACTTACAGCATCCGAGAGCTTCTCAAAAAGATAATTCGGCAAATTTCCGTCAAGGAACAACAAATCCGAGATGTTCGAGGGAGCCAAGAAGCCAGTTGGAACACAGAACAACTTCTGAACATGATGGACGTGTCACAATTGGTGCACAAAGTCATACGCTATCTCGATGGAAAGAGGTATTTGCTTGTTCTTGATGACGTTTGGAGCATTCAAGCATGGGAAAGCTTGAGCATTGCATTGCCATCAGGTAATGAAGGAAGTAGGGTCATAGTGACCACCCGCTCTATGGATGTGGCAAAAACAAGTTGTTCTCGTAATCGTCAATTTATATTTAAAATCTCTCCTTTATCACCTGAGCTATCTTGGGAGTTATTTCGTAGAAAAGTATTTGATGCGCCTGACTATGATTGCCCTCCAGAGCTTGAAAATGTTGGCAGAGAAATCGTGCAAAAGTGTGATGGGGTGCCACTTACTATTGTGACAGTAGGTCGTCTTCTGGCTTCCCACCCTGATAAAATACATGAGAAATGGAAAGCCTGGAGCGACCACTTTACTTTGGAGATAGAAAAGTTTCATATCCTCTATGAGATACAGCTTTTGAGTTATAATGACTTACCTTACCATCTCAAGCCTTGCTTCTTGTTCCTAGGCATCTTCCCTGACGATTATGAGATTAGCCGGAAGCGCCTGATGAGACGGTGGATTGTTGAAGGGATTGTGAATGACGAAGATGGCACCCCTGCTGAGAAAGTCGCCGAGCGCTGCTTCAACGAGTTGGTGAGCCATAGTTTGGTGCAGCCGTCAGCATTTTATGATAATGGGACAGTGAAATCCTGCCGCATCCATGACACGATGCTCGATATCATAATGTCGGTATCAAGGGACGTGAACTTTGCGGTGCTACCGAATGAGCGGCATAGAATTCCGCCAGAGCATCAGAAGATAAGACACTTATCGTGGCACGGAGGAAGCAGTGGACTAGTGTCTAACACCGATCTGTCCCACCTCAGATCCTTCACTGCAACTGCATTTGGTGAGGATGTACCACTGAAGGATTATAGAAAGCAGAGGCGGTTAAGGGCAATTGACCTGGAAGGATGTAGAGCCTTGGTTGATCTCCACCCGAAGAGCTTTTCCAAGTTGTGTCTTTTGAAGTACTTGTCTCTAAGAAATACTGGATTATTAAAATTGCCAGATTCTATAGGAGATTTGCAGAATCTAGAGTTTTTGGATATAAGAGATTCGGGTATGTCAGCGTTGCCAGATTCAATAGGAGACTTGCAGAATCTACAGTTTTTGGATATAAGAGGAACTGATATTGAAGAACTACCCAATACCATCGTCAAACTTCAGAAACTTGTCTATCTGCTTGCTGGTTGTTATTTGTATTTGCCTTTTATTAAGGTTTACAGCCGTCTAAACAAGAGAATGAACGTCCCGAAAGATATAAGAAAGTTGAAGAAACTTCGCACGATTGGAATGGCACGTGTCAATAATATGCAGTTGCTACAGGAGATTGGCGAGCTTGTCGAGCTCGAGAAGCTTGCCATCTGTTTCGGTGACAATTATCTATCAAGCGGAATGCTGGAAGAGATTACCGCCCTGCTCTCAAAGCTCAATGGCATCCTTCGATCACTAACAATTTTCCATAATCCAATTGACAATCTGAAAATGGCACTCGAAGAGGTAGCTTCGCCGCCATTGCTGCTCTGCAAGCTGAAGATTCATGCCAATCTTGGCAGATTGCCTGCTTGGTTTGCAAATCTGAATCAGGTTGTCAAGATAACTCTGTACGAAACACGATTGCAGCTCCAGGATCTACAAGTCTTGAAAAATCTCCACACTTTGATCATGCTGGTTCTAGGATTCAAGTCATTCTACAATGCTGCTAAGCATGTGGTCTTCGATTACGGAGGGTTCACACATCTCAAATTCCTGCAAATTGAATCGCAATGTGTGACTTTCGAAGAAGGTGCACTCCAAAGCCTCGAAAATTTTAAACTGTTTGGTTATTTTTCTAGTGATAGCATCAGAGGCACAGAACATCTGAATGCGATAAAGGAGTTTCACATTTACACCGGCTTTACACATGTAATAGAGATGGTCGAAAATATTGCAGCAAACCATTCAAATCGTCCCAAATGTTTTGCAAAACTACTACATTAGCCTGCAAAGATGACTTCATCGAAAGATCTGGTGTGGTGTTTACTAGATCTGCTCTCCAACTTATTATCCATTGTTGATCTTTTCTACTATGCTTAATTCATAATCTATTCAAATTATCCAATGTTAATCTCTTCCACTGTGTTGCTTGTTTGTCTTTATATTGCTGAAGCAGAATGTAATCTTCAAACATTGCTGTCTTAATAAATTGCTATTCAAAATAAGAGTGATTATATGAAACCAATGTGCTTTGGGAGAATATCATTCCTCCAAATGAGCCGTGAACCCTGGGTCGCTGAGCTTCTAGACCGCTCATTGTGAGCGCTTCCCGATTTACTTTGGCGGCTGGAGGGAAATTTTTGTGAGGTCGGACCGGTCTCTCGAGGTTGAAAAAACCTCGTTAATCATCAATTTTTTTGGGAGAATATTATTGTACTATACAACTGATATGTACCTAATTATTCTTTAATTAGGTAAGTAGTATGTTACATATGTATCATATGTAACATTCTCTAGCCATCCCTTTGATGAATTCTTAATTATGTGGGAATCTATATAATTCAACTATCATCGTGTGCTTGACTATATATCTTGAGATCCATCACACCACAAAAAGGCTATCATGTTCATAATTCTAATTTAGATGAGTACACTCTTGTTGATTTAGATGTACATAAACAAAACTAATTTGGCTTCAATTTAATTCGAGCTTAGTTATGATCATCAAGCAAATATCATGTCTCGTAAATAAAATTGTTAGACTAGCAGGATAACATGAGACACCGTCTTTTTGACCAAAATTGCGATAATATCAAGTATAATATAAGTATTTAAATACAATGAACAAAAGTTTTTTATTCATTGATCCGAAGAACATAACTAGTTTTGATTAGTAAGAAGAAAATATATAGACGTTTTCAACTCAGCAGGTGACGTTTTCAACTCAGCTGACAATAATGATTTTTATTTCGTCATTTATTACTGTAGTACATCGTTAATTAATTTTTTAATATTCTCGATGGAATGAAATGGAACGTCGATTAATATGTATATATTGTCATTTCAAAATATTAAATTAAAATTTAATAAAGTCAGTATGTCCATCTTAAAATGAATTGACAAGGATATTAGAAGTGAACGAATCGTCTTTTGCCATCTTATATAAGAAGATCATCCTTGGGACTATGGTACAGTGAAAGGGTATCCAAAATGTCACACAGACATCCACGGTTCGAATTCCAACTACGATGCATTTGCATAAATTTTCTCCAAATGAAACGCACAATCAAGGGATGCTGAACTTCTGAGCCATCTACCACGAGCACTTTCAATTTATCCTGGTGGTCAAAAAAAAACTTTTATGGGACTAGACAAATTATCTTAGGTTCAACATTACCTGATTTTTCTTATATAAGGAGACTCCTTCTTCAAAGCTTGAGAAATAGAAGCATAAGCGAAATAAATCTCCGTCCGCTCTGTTCCCTTTAATTTTTCTTCTCTCATGTAATAGCAATAGGATACTTTTTCAGTTCATTGCGACCAATGAATCCAGATAAAAATTTAAATGGGTGCTTAAAGAATGATTAAAAAAACATTTCTTGCATGGATAGACTAAATTAGTCATGGAAAAGAAAGCCGAGTATAAACTTGATAAAAAAATCAAATAATTATTTGAGTAATCTGGATATTTTTTATAGATCATACATCACGAAGATAATAAAAAAAAAATAAAGTAAGAAGAGAACTTCACATAAAATTGATAGGATTTTGCTTCTTGTGGTCGTGTGGAGGATCGGCGACGGAGCACAATAGTAAGTTGGCAGTCGGTGACACAATATAAGTAAAGCTGACAAGTTTATTTTTAGGGCCAAAAACAAGCACAAAGGGAAGACATATCTACCAACTTTGCTTGGTTGTTGTCATCTGGATGTTGTTATTGCTCTCCATCTTGTCCCTGGCTTACCTTGGATATTTGAAAAGGAACTATGTTTAGCTATTAAAAAGTATGTGATTCATGTAAAAATGAAAAACTTAGGTGATATAGCAATCATGAAGAAAATTTGGACTATAGCATACTATAACTCATGACAGAAAATACTCTAGAAACAACTAACAAATATTAGCATTAGATACAAAAGAATCAAAATTCAAAAGCTAGATTGTTCAATATTGTGCTCTCCGTCTTTTCTCCTTAGACGGACTATTCACCTAATTTTGAAAATATCGAGTAAACCACAATCTCAAGCTGCCACAATATCAAGTAAAACAAACAAGTTTATTTTTGAGATCAAGACCAACCGCAAAGGGAAGATATACTCACCGGCTTGGCTTGGATGTTGTTATTGCTCCCTGTCCAGACCAATGCAAAACTCTGACGTAGAACGCAAGACGAAGCTTTTAGGGATCGTCAAAAGGAAGACGAAGAGATTACAAGTAACAAGCAATGGCATGAACCGCATTGACAAAGTGAAGAGACGACAAAGATGAGGACAACAACTAACGGATTAAGGAGAGGGAGTTAGGGTTTTTGGTTTGAAATTGAAGAGGAGAGGTCTCGTGCAGTATCGTGGATGAAAAGGAAGGGTTTGCAAGTTTTTTTAACGACACTTTTGCAAAAAAGCCTTAAAAATTTGAAAAATCATAAATTTACCCTTTATTTATTTTAGAGGTGTTTTTTTTGGAGCGAGGGGGTGCTTCCGCATCCCCTCGCTTCCCCTTGCTTCCATCAGTGATCACCATGTATATAGTTCTACATGTCATACCTTATAAGTATCTTTTCAATATAGATCTGTTGTGAAAGTCTAAAAATACCTCTTGAACGATTACAACAAATCTTTATACCTAAAACAAAGGATGTTTCGTCAAGATTTTTCATTTCAAATTTACTAGATATACACGACTTGGTTTTATACAGCAGACTCTTATTATTGCTTGCAAGTAAAATATCGTCCACGTATAGAATAAGTATAACAAATTTGCTCTCACTGAACTTGACGTCTATGCACTGATCAACGAGGTTCTCTGTTAAATATCGAAAAAAAACTTAAGGGCTTTGTTTAGATTAGATAAGTTTAGAGGACCTTTTTGCAAAATATTCCCTCACTACTTAATTTTGCTTCCTTCTCCTCTCTACGCCGAATGATTTCACCAAATCTTTTCCTCTCGTAGCCCCCTTCTTCCTCTCCTTCTTTGTCGTCTCCCCCTAATCGTCGAGTCACTGTCGATTGAGGGTGTTGCCGACCTCTTCTAGTCATCGACGTCGATGCCTCCATCACGCTCTTGCCTCTCCCTTTCTCTCGATTGCTGCAAACATGAGCCAGCGCCACCGACCCTCTTCAACCACGAGCAGCAATCAACGCCCTTCCACTTGGCAATGCCACAACCGAGGGTCGGGTGAGATCCAGCCGAGCCCGGCGATTCTGTTGTAGTGTGGTATTGTAGAGAGCGATAGAGGGGTGAATATCGTGTTTAAAAAATTCAGATTTAAATCGAGTTTACGCAGTAGAAAAAATAAGTGCAAAATAATCACTAACACGTTTGTTTTTACTTGGCTCGAAGTCTGTGATGACTCCTACTCCAAGGCTCACGGTCCTTGACCATTTACTTTGGTCAATTCTTTATAGCGCGAATGAGTACAAAAAAATGTAATGTTAAGTACAATAAAGGGAAAAGAATGTTGGTGCCCCGGTTGATTTTGATGTGATCAATCAAGTTAGGTTAAGTCCTGTTGTGGTTTTGATTCTTCTGTCTAAGTGTGCTGGAACATAGTAGCGGAGGAAGTCGAGCGTAAGACGCAGTGGACGAGAAGGATTGCACGGGAAAGTGAGCCAACGAGCTCGGTGCATCCGAGGGACGCGAAAGCTGCGGAAGAGTACGTCGGTGGAGCGAGAAGGACGTGCGCGACGTCCGAGGGACGAGAAGCCGAAAGGAAGGACGCTCAAGAGGTGAATGACCAGAGTCGAGTTCGGGTGAGCCTAACTCCGATTTGTCAGAAATTACCCACGAAGACTCGCTAGCGATTGGTCAGCAAGCTGCTAACCAAACCTGACTCGGGTGCCCGTATTCATAGGGGTGCCCTAACACTCTGGCGCCCGAGAGCCTATTTTATCCACCCAGCTAACCATTCTTTCGCACTGGATAATACCCAAGCCACGTGTCAGGCACCCTCAAGCACTCGAGCGCCCCTATAGTGCCACGTCAGCAAACGGATATACCTGACTGAGGCTATAAATAGGCCCCCAGAGCTCAGTTCTAAAACATCAATTGTTATATATCGAAATTTGTAAGGGGCTAAAATGGTAAAATTTGAAAATTAGGGGCCTAGTTGGAATTATTTGAATTTAGAGGGCCTTTTTGCAAAAAGCTAAAATAGATAAAAACCCTAAAATTTCCTCACTTAATTCATTTACCTTTCCCGTTTCTTTTTCCCTGACCGAGTAGTTTCCCCCTTCGTCGCGACTTCTTCCTCGATGCTAACTTCTCCTCTTGCGACCGCGACAACCACCGACGCCCCTGCCTTCTCCACGCCTGCGCCGAGCGCCTCTCCACTCTTCGGTTCCCTCTTCGTGCCTTTGCCTCTCGCGACCACCGGACTCTATTTTTTCCCCCTTCTTGTTGAGTTTCCGAATCTGATCGAGGAAGGTCAAAGCAAGCAAGGAACCGAAGCCTTTCCTCGCCACGCGAAGGTGACGTTGACCGTTAACCCTTCTCTTCTCTTTTTCTTTCTCCTCCCTTTCTTGCCATGCGCCTTACACTCTCTGCAATCAATGCCAATTTAGGGCCGGCGATCTTACTCCTTGATCCACTGTCGACACAACCAAATTTGGTAAAATTTCCATTTTTGATATGAGCAGAGGATTGAAATGCCAATCACTTGGCACAGATAAGAGGTTAAGTTGAAATGGTCTTAGCTATAGTAATGGTGTATGTTAAATTGATTGTTTTAAGTATTATTCATAGTAGAGCGGTAGTGATGTGCTATGCTTTTAGTTGTAGTTGGTTATAAGTTTACTAAAAGATGAATATTTTATAAGCGGATGTATGTAAGGCTTATGTTCTATCTATGCTATGGAAAAATTTTACAATGTTGTGAGGATATAAAGAAATAGGTTATTGTGTGCTAGTTGTTTGCCTAATTGTATATAAGTCATATATAGTTCATGTGCTTCTACGTGGCCATTAGGTTGTTGTGTTTATGTGTTTTACGATAGTGTTGGGCTTAGACTAAACCTAAGGTAAACCTAACCTTAGTAATACGGAGTAAGTTGGAACTTAGCATTTTTTAAGAATTAATTGAATGAACGTGGTAATTTGAATTACTCTTTTACAATTAGTTGTTAATTTAGCTATTGTAATTAATTTTATAGAATAGCTAAACTATGTCCTTGATACAGGACATTGACTTTGGACTCACGTCATAGATCGTGGGAGGATTCTTTTCACTTACGGACTTCTATAATTAAGTCGGGTACTTCTCCTTTGTATTTTTGTAGTTTTTTTATCTTAAAATGCATGGCTTGTTATGTCTGAATATGTCTGCTTGACCTTGTTCCTTGTTGTTGTTTATTTTATATTGCCTGTTGATACTTTCTTTGTTTGACCTTCGAGTTTAATCGAAAATTCATATTTGTGCAGTCTCTCATTGATTTTCCATTCTGTAAAATACCGCTCGTACGCGAGTACTTAAATGTTCATTAAACACCACTACTACCTAGTAGTTTAGTTGCATATTCGTTGCTTTCTAGTTGTTTTTCTGGTTTGTTACTTTTGTTGTTGCATCGTTGTTATTCGGTTGTTTGTACGTATTGGTATCATGCACCATACCTGCACCGTTGCATACTGACGATTAGGCTTCCATATAGTTAAGCCGTCGTCAGTCATCTAGTTGCTTTCCCACTCAACCACTTGTTGTGATAGTTGCTAGAGTGGGAGCAACCGTCCTGCTACACCACACTCGATCACTCATGTACAGTGGATGTTGGAGTTGTAGGCAAATAGTTGACACCCTCACCGTTATTTTCGAGGGATATCAAAGTTGTTGGTAGCTCCCCCTATATATTGGGGTTTTAGAGTAGTTGGCTCCCCAGCATCCTGTCTACTCAACCACATCTATCAGTGATATTAGTTGGAGTGCGTACTGTTGTCACAGTCCTACCCACTCGGCCACACAGATGTGATGTGTTGGTGGCTTGACTGGCATTAGGGGTGGCACATGCCATTGCATCATATGCATCTATTGCATTTATGCATTTTCATGTGTTTGTTGTATTTATATGAGCTATGGTTGCTGTATTTGGTTGATATGCATGTTTGCTTGATATTATGTTATCTCGTATGTTTTCACGTTGTTTTATACATGCTTTGATGTCCTCTATTTCCTAGAGAGTGTATACCGTTGTATTCTGTTGTTTAATATATCCTTTGATGTTATGCAATTGTCTACTCATATACCCGCAGAGTCCGCCCGGACTCACCACCCCTGCTTCCTATTTTTGTTTCAGGTAGCTAGTCGATGCACTACTTGGCGCCAGGAGAGGATCCAGTTACCAGTCCCACAGTATTGAGTCGGTTGAGATTTGGTTTAGTGTACATATTTATTTCGTATTTGCTTCTTAGTCTGGTATTTATTTTCCTTGTCTAGTATCGTCTTAGAGGTTTTCGGTATTATCTCTTATTGAGCTGTTATGATCATTTTGGACTCATGTTGGAGTTTCCTTTGTATTCAGACTTTCTCTTAGCTTTATTTTTGCTAAAAGACGTTAATTATTTTGCGATGCTTAAGTTATTTTATCTGTATCATTAATATTGATATAAACTGCTTGGTTGTGCCTTTTTATTTTCAGTTATGATGGTTGAGCCATCTTTTTATGTGAGAGTGATGTAGTATTTGTCCCAACTTGTCTGCTGTACAGGGGAGATGCTGCCCGATTTTCGAGTAAGCATGTGCCTCTGGGGCGTGCCAATTTTTGATATTAAAGCGAGGTTTTTGCGATGTTTTTGTATCTGTGGGTTTACGAGTTATTTTACGAGGTCTATCTATATTTTACGGATTGGGTTGCATTTTTGCGGAGTCATTTTCTTGACATGGTTGTGTTTTGGAACTTAGGACCGACAAAATCTCTCCCAGCAAATGTGAAGCAAGTTGGTTTTAAATTTGGATAAAATTATATCTAAATAATGCCTTTTGGTTTTGTTAACAGGTATGCCTCGTCGTATTAAGTTGTCTCCATCACGTGCTCGTCGTCATAGACAATGATCACGGGGGAGCCCAGAGGAGGCCGAGGGAGACATGAGTCAGGAGGTTGAGAGGCCCACCAAGGTGGAGCCGACTGGTCAGGGATCAGCTCATCAGGACCTTTTGGGTGTACCTCCTCCATATCCGACAGCAGATCTAGTGGTACCCTCTGAGGCAGGTCCATTAGTGCCATCAATAGCAGTTCCTGGAGTGCCATCAATGGCACCCCCTGCCCAAGCGGGCTGGATTCTGGACAGAGCTCGGATTCCATTGTTGGCAGCGTCTGTGAAGGGTCAATTCACACTGTTCTATGAAGAACTAGATCTCTATGCTGCTCGTGCCTAGTTGGAGACATTGGAGGGCACCGTCAGCTATATGATCCTCAGAGACATAGAGAAGGTAGAGTTGGCTGCTTATCACCTTCGAGATCAGGTTGTCACTTGGTGGAACATGCAGAAGACTCTTATTATTGGACGACCAATTTCTTGGGTTTTCTTTTCGCGAAGCTTTTGAGGGAAAATATTATCCTGCTGCATTTCGTACGACCTGACGGCAGGAGTTTCTTGCTCTTCATCAAGGAGATCGCTCAGTTTTGGAGTATAAGGCGGAATTCAATCGCCTGACGGAGTTTTGTCCTCAGTTGGTGGCTATAGAGGATGAGCGGACGACATAGTTCACGCTGGGCATAGCTCGATATATCCAATTACGTATGTCTGGATGGGCTCCGACTTCTTATCGAGAGGCTCTGGATCGGGCATTACACATCGAGATAATCCAGCATCAGTTGCATGGTGATAAGAAGAAAGGAATGTAGATAACTCAGGGTTCAGTAGGGACACAGAAACAGTAGAATGTTTGACAGAAGCGCAGTAGCAGGAGTCAGAGTACCAGGAGACTTCTGAGCCTCAGTCTCGACCCCAGAAGTCTGGATAGTTTTCAGTAGGATCGTCGCAAGGTTCTCAGTAGACCCGGAGGTCTGCTACTGGTGGGGCTCATTGTTTTCAGTGTGGATCTAGGGACCACAGCAGACCAGATTGTCCCCTAAAGCACCCCATATATTATTATTGTAAGCTTCCGGGTCATGAGAGTCGAGGTTGTCCATTGAAGGCTCAGCATAAGTCGGTAGTAGTTACTCCCCAGGGAGGCCGATCAGGACAGCAGAGGCCACAGTGAGGCGGCCGTCAGACTCAGACGTCATCTCAACAGTAGCAGACAGGATGTCAGCACGCAGTTCCTCCACCAGTTCAGATTTATTGTATGCCTGGGCATGAGTACCCCTCACCAGCGGCGTCTCAGTATTCTGGGGTGGGGTCGTACTATCAATAGTCATACCCAGCATACCAACCTGCAGTCTATCAACATCAGTAGTCAGCTGGAGCTTCTGGTTATCAGCCCCATCAGGTAGTTGGGCCTTCTAGATATCAACCCCAGCAAACTGTCGGACCTTCATCATCTCAGCCGTAGCAAATTTTGACGTTGCCACCTCCAGCTCCAGAGACATGCCAAGTTTATGAAGTCACCAGAGAGGAGGCACAGCGGGTCAATGGATCGATCTTCCATGGTATGATTTCAGTTTATGCATTTCCTGTCGAATTGCTTGTTGATACTGGTAGTTCTAGTTCTTTCATATCACAGTTGTTTATGGGAAAGATTAATAGGTTGCCTACCCTTAGATCACAATGTCTATCAGTGCCTCTGCCATCCGGTGAGGTATTGGATATCACGTAGGAAGTCAAGGCGTGTCCATTGAATTTCGGCGATTATTCTCTCAATGTGGATCTGTCAGTTCTCGAGATGGTAGAGTTTGACATTATTTTGGGCATGGACTCATTGGCGACCTATCATGCCACAATTGATTTCCAAGAGAGGGTGGCCACATTTTAGCCTCCGAACCAACCCTTGTGGGAATTCATTGGCACCAGAGATGATGGGATTTCGATTATCTCTGCACTTCAGGCCCAGAAGCTTATGTCGTACGGATGTCCGGGTTTTCTATTATCATTGATCAACACTGATGATAGCAGTAGCCCTCAGCTCTCAGATGTTCCAGTAGTCCGAGAAATTTCAGACGTATTTCCAGAGGAGCTTCATGGTTTGCCTCTCAAAAGGCAAGTCGAGTTTATGATTGAGTTGATTCCGGGGACTGCGCCGACATCAAAGGCTCCGTATCGTATGACACCTAAGGAGTTGGATGAGCTAAAGGTCCAGCTTCAAGAGTTGCTTGACAGGGGATTCATCCGTCCTAGCGTATCTCCATGAGGTTCGCTAGTTTTATTCGTAAAGAAGAAGTATGGTTCTATGAGGTTATGCATAGATTTCAGGTAGTTGAATGCAGTGACCATCAAAAACAAATATCCCTTACCTCGTATCGAAGATTTGTTTAATCAACTGAAGGATACCTCAGTGTATTCTAAGATTGATTTGCGGTCAGGATATCACCAGTTGAGGATCAGAGATTCTGATATCTAAAAGACAGCTTTCCGCACCCGGTACGGACATTACGAGTTTTTGGTAATGCCATTTGGGCTTACCAATGCTCCTGCAATATTTATGGATTTGATGAATCAGGTCTTTATGAAGTATTTGGATCAGTTTGTTATTATTTTCATCGACGACATCCTGATTTACTCCCATTCCGAGAAAGAACATGCACGCCATCTTCGCATCGTTCTAGAGACGCTCCGGCAGGAGCAGTTGTATGCGATGTTCAACAAATGTGCTTTCTGGTTGTCTTCTGTGGGTTTTCTCGGACACGTTGTTTCCAGTAGAGGTATCTCCATAGAACCTCAGAAGATCGAGGTTGTCACCAGTTGGGAGCAGCCGAATTCAGTTCAGGAGGTGCGCTGTTTTCTCGGATTAACTGGTTATTATTGACGATTTATTGAGGGGTTTTCCAGCATTGCTTCACCGTTGACATATCTAACCAGAAAAGATGTGAAATTTGTTTGGGCAGAGGCTTGCGAGACCAGTTTTCAGGAGCTCAAGCGGCGATTGATGTCTGCACCTGTTTTGGTGTTACCTTCAGGAGAGGACGGTTTCGTACTCTACACTAACACATCACATCAAGGTTTAGGCGCAGTTTTGATGCAGTATGGACGAGTAGTCACTTATGCTTTTCGTCAGCTTAAGGAGTATGAGAAGAACTATCCAGTTCATGACTTAGAGCTTGCAGTTATTATTTTTGCCCTGAAGATATGGAGACATCATCTCTACGATGTCACGTTTGAGGTTTTCACAGATCACAAGAGCCTCAAGTATTTATTCACTCAATCACTCAGAAGGAGTTGAATCTTCATCAGAGGCGATGGATGGAATTCTTGAAGGATTATGATTGTACTATTAGCTACCATCCAGGGAAAGCTAATGAGGTTGCAGATGCACTAAGCAGAAAATTCCGGAGCGTTCTGGCTTGTCACCGGGTTATGGTCACCGACTTAGTTCAAAGTTTCTCAAAGTTGGGACTGGAGGAGCAGTGTCAGACAGAGAAAGGGTTATTGGTGACTATGGTTGCTCAGTCTTCGATTAGGACGAGGATTAGAGAGGCTTATGCTAGTGATCAGCATCTACAGTTCCTAAGCAACAGGATAGTCTCAGAGCAGCACACTGACTTTACACGAGATGACGAGGGTATTCTATATTTCCGAGGGAAATTGTCCGTACCTAAGTCACATCCGGTCATGGATGAGTTACTTCAGGAGGCTCATCGATCTCAGTTTGCTATACATCCAGGCGGAACCAGTATGTACCGAGATTTGAAACGTTCCTACTGGTGGAACGGTATAAAGAAAGACATCGCAGATTTTATAGCTAGATGTCTAGTGTACCAGCAGGTGAAGGCCGAGCATTAAATGTTGGATCGGATTGAATCGATAGAGGGGAAGGGGTGAATATCGATCAACAAAACTTTTTAAGAAAGTGTAGAGTAATTGCACAGCGGAAAATAAAAATAATCGCTAACATGTTTGTTTTTACTTGGTTCGGAGTCGCAGTCGGCTCCTACTCCAAGGCCCACGGTACTTGACCGTTTACGATGGGCAATTCCATATTTCGTCAAATGTTTTACAAGATGAAGTTGAATATAGAATTAAAAAGAATACAACAGTAAACTATTTTTTATACCGACGACTGGAGAAGTTGGAAGTTCGGAGCCACGGGTCATCGTTGGCGCTTGAATCTTGAGTACGGAGCTTGTCGGAGCAGAGTGCTTGAGCGAATGTGTTGAAACCAATTGATGTGGAAGACAAGGGGGTGAACCCCTTTATATAGTCGTAGCTGGGGCGCCTGTGTTGAAGGGGGCACCTGACACGTGGCCTGATCGTCGAGAATCTCTATCCGCAGACTTGGCCAGCGCTTATCCCTTTAACTGGGGCGCCTGAGCTAACTGGGGCGCCTGTGTTAACACATGCGCCTCAATGACTTGGTCCAGAGGCTTGCGTGGTAGTTTGCTTCGAGTGCTTGGAATAGCCCTTCACTGGAGTGCCTGTCTCAATACAGGCGCCTAGCCCAGTGAGGCGCCTCACTCCATTCAGGCGCCTAGGAGCAGAAATCTCCTTTCCTTCATTCCTGCAACTAGGGTTAGTTCCAAAACACAAGAAACATATAAATGATATAAAATAAAGCTTGATTTACAGCCTGAGCTATCTTGATTCTGACTTTGGGTTTCCCAAATGGAACCCTAGGTTGAACCGACGCCTAATGTTCCCTCCTACGGGGAACGCGTCCTCACCTACTCCTCTCAGGAGAATTCACCTTTTTGCCAACCGTCTCCTCCGGTTGGACTTTTGCCCAGCTTCACTCACCAGGTCTTCGTACCCAATCCGTGACCAGGTCTTAGTGCCCAGCTTCACTCACTAGGTCTTAGGTGCCCAATCCCCGACTAGGTCTTAGTGCCCAGCTTCACTCACCAGGTCTTAGGTGCCCAATCCCCGACCAGGTCATAGTGCCCAGCTTCACTCACCAAGTCTTAGTGCCCAGCTTCACTCACCAGGTCTTAGTGCCTAACCCTACGTCAGGACTTAGTTGCCCAGCCCGCGGCCAGGACTTAGTGCCAAATTCTTAGAACCAAGACTTAGTGCCTAATATACCTAGGACTTTTCTTGTACACTTAATTAACATTATTAGATCACAATAATACCTAAACTTCTGAACCCTTTGCCATTATCAAAATATAGGTTTGACTTTGGTGCTTCCGGCACCAACAATCTCCCCCTTTTTGATTCATGGCAATACGGTTCAAAAAGTTAAGTTAAAAACATTTCAAGCATAACTAACAAACAGATTTTTGAGATAAAAAATATTTAACTTAGCTCCCCCTGAAAAAATTCTCCCCTTGACATTTTTAATGATATGCTCTTTTTGAAAAAACTTCTAAGTGTTTTGAACTTCGACTAACTATTTTTCAAAACAGAGGAAAACAATTGATTTTGACTAAGTGCCACAAAACAACCTTTTACACTTAGAAAATTTTCCTTTAAAATTTTGCAAAAAGACTTTTGCTTTAAAAGTTTTGCAAAAGAAATTTTTACTTAAAAATTTAGTTAGCCAAAATTTTGAAAACAAGTTTCCCTTAAAACGTTTCACTTCGAGAATTTTTACTTGGGAAAAAATGTTTGCTAAGAAAAGCTTTTTGCATATTTAGAAAATATTTGCTCGAAAATATTTCATGCACATTAAGAAAAAAACCTTTGTACATTTTGAAAAACTTTCAGAAAAAAAATTTTACTTGGAAAAATCTTTAAGAAATTCCAACACACAAAAAAAATTTTACTTAGAAACATTTGTCAAAAATTCCAACCGACTTTTGCTCAGACAAATTTTGTTTACTAAGGAAAAATTTTACTTAGGAGTATTTTTAAAAAAAATGCACTTAGAACTTTTTGAAAGTATTTAGACATTTTTGAAAGCACTTAGAAATTTTTGCTTTACTTTTTGAAAAAGAGATAAAACATTGAAAAATTTGGAAAAAATTTTGCTTGCTCTCTTTTTCTTTCTCTCTCCCTTTGCCATATATCAAAAAATATATAACAATTATTGCAAGTTAATTTAGAATTAGAGAAAAATTGGAAATCTATATTGAACCAACTCTAATGAATTCAAGCAAGAAAAAGGACCAAACCAAATTAAACAGATCTTGTTCGAGTCCTATCTAACCCAGTTAGCTACTTACTAACTGTTATGAAACAGTAACTTTCACTAGGGTTAGTCAAGTTAAGTGATCTGATCAAGTTAGATTTTCTAAGCTTGACACTTAACTTGATTGCTGTTCAATTTGTATTTATTGCCCCAATTACTGCAGATGCACTGACTTTAAGCATCTTGAATCAAGGCATAGACCTAAGCATCTCAACCCAGTCTAGGTTATCAATCAAAGTGCACTAAGGTGCTTGTGAGATGCTGGCTTCTAGATCTATAGGTGCATGCAGTTCTAGGGTTAGGGCCTAAGTTACGTCCATTTGTGCAAAAACCCTAGTTTTGAAGGGGGTAAGTTTAAAAAAAAACTAAGTTGGAAAATCATTTTAAATTTCAAACACTTGATAAAAGAAATGATTTTTCTAATTGCTAAAAAAAATTTGAAACATAAAACAAACAATATAGAAAAGTCCTATTCTACTAAGCACAACCCTAACTGCCTTCTTAGTGAGCTAAACTAGATTCAGGTAAGGGTTTGGTAAAAATATCAGCTAAATTGGATTTTGAGTCCACATGCATAAGTACTATTTCACCCCTGGCTATATGATCCTTACAAAATGATGTTTAACTTCAATGTGTTTTGTTCGGGAATGTTGAATTGGGTTCTTAGTCAAATTGATTGAACTAATGTTATCAATAAAAACATGGGTTTGGGTGTAGTCAAGCAAGAAATCTTTAAGAGTGTGCATCATCCGTAAAAGTTGTGTTACACACTCTCCTAGGGCAACATATTCTGCTTCGGTTGTGGACAAGGCTACGCAGTGTTGCTTTCTACTACACCAGTTGACTAAACTATGTCCTAATAATTAGCAACTTCCACTTGTACTCTTTCTATCTAACTTACAACCTGCATAATCAGAGTCTAAATATCTTGATAATTCAAAAGTGAAAGTCCTAGGATACCAAATCCCTGATGGATCGTTTAGGCGTGCTAGAGAGGGGGGGGGTGAATAGCACTTTTTCGGTTTGATCTCTACAAAGTTGTTAGTGCAGCGGAAATAATATGCAAATGAAAAGATTAACAATGCTAACAAACAACCGTTTACTTGGTATCCACCCAGATGGGTGACTAATCCAAGGATCCACGCCGCGAGCACCACTTTCACTATGAAAACCTCCTTCAGGTGGAGAAACCTTTACAGTGGAGATCTTCCTCTTTACAGATTGAAGTAGAATGTGAGAGGAAGTAGAAAACACTCTTCAGACGAGCAGCACTTCGACACTGTATGGAACCGTACCACTCACGTGCAAAAAGGTGCTCCTTTTATAGGAGAACCCCGACCAGTCGACTGCCCCTAGGGCAGTCGATTGGCCTAGCATTTATTGCTAGCCAACGATAAGCCAACAACTAGTTTTCGGGGTATACCAGTCAACTGCCTTGGGGCCAGTTGACTGGTCCGAGGCCGAAAACTCTCTGTGAGTTTTGTCAATCGATTGGCCCTGGGCCAGTCGACTGCCCTGCCACTCAACCTAGTTCCAGCCACTCCGGACCTTCTCCTTCACGTGTGCCTTCAGGTCTGCTCCCTTGGCTTGCCTCTTGAAGGCCTCTTCCTCTAGCTATCGTCCCTCGGATGCGCACGCAAGCCTTCCCTTGGCTTGCCTCCATGCCACCCTTCACGTGTGCCCTTGAAGTCCACTTCCTGACTTGCCCTTGGAACTCTCCTTCCTCGGCTCTCGTCTCTCGGATATGTCCACCATGTGTGATTCTCCAAGTCCTGCAAACTCAATCACACACATCAAATACAATATAACACTCTAACCTTAAACATATTCACTCACACACATCAAAACCATGATCTTCCAATCATTCAAGGGTCGATTGCCTCAACAATCTCCCCTTTTTTGATGTGTGGCAATATGTTTAAGTTTAGAGATAAGCAACAACCAACAATAGCAATAGCAAAAGATAGCAATTGAAAAAATAAGACATAGTATTCCTAAGAGGTAACCTCCCCCTTAATCTATGTCTTCTCCCATTTTCAATTCTAATCATAATCCAAGTTAAATTTCCACTTAATTATCATTAAGAAAACATATTCAAACCTAAGAGGTCACCTCCCCCTTAATCAATGTCCTCTCCCCATTTTTAATCATTCAAGGTCTAAGTGGGAAAGAAAACATTAAACTATCCATTCCAAGTTAAAATTCTAACTTAAACCACCCATTCTCCCCCTTTGACACCATCAAAATAATTGCCTCATGCAACCAAACCCAATGACATCAAATAAGAGAAATTTTGATTTTAGAAAATTTCCACAAAAACTGAAATAGGGCGTGCTAGTCGACTGGCCATGGGGCAGTCGACTGATACGCTATCAGTTTCAATTTTCAGCTTTTGTGCCGAAATTCAAAAACTCCCAGAAAAATCTAGAAAATTCCAAAAATTTTAAAAATTTGCATACATATTTGAAATGATATACTCTATCAAGGAAAAATATTAGTCCATATAAAATTTCAAACATGCATGACTTTTGATAAAAATCCAAAATCCTTGAAAGACACTACATTTTGTACCAAACTCACAATCTAATTTTGCAATCATATATCTTTCAAAAGCATGGCAGATCATATAAAGCATGAAATGGTTTTCAAGGGTTTAAAATGTCCAACTATGATATTTGGGCAAAGTGTCCATTGATTAAACACTTTCCTTCCCCACAGTTGGTCTAGTTTTCATATTTTGATACTTTTAATGGTTCAACAATATGCCACAAGCACAAGTGAACCAAATGTATCACCCTAATGGATCAAGCACCCTTTTTCAAATGCTCCAAAGTTTATCCTACACTTCTACAAAACACATTCCAAGGTCTCTTCTTAAGGATGTAAATTCTGATTCGGGAAGAGGCTTGGTAAAGATGTCGGCTAGGTTCAACTTTGATTCAACATAGTGTAGTACTATGTCTCCCCTTGCCACATGGTCTCTAATGAAGTGATGTTTCACTTCAATGTGTTTTGTCCTAGTGGTGAACCAGATTTTTGGTCAAATTGATTGTACTTACATTATCACACAAAACTTTGACCTTGGTATAATGTAACTCATAATCTTCCAAGGTGTGCATGATCCAAAGGAGTTGGGAAACACACCCACCCATTGCCACATCCGCCTCCATTGTTGATAGGGCAACGCATGGTTGTTTCCTACTACTCTAACTAACTAAGGAAGACCTAAGAAAATGACACCCTCCACTAGTACTCTTCCTGCATCCAAGGTCAAAGTTTACAACCTGCATAGTCCGAGTTGGTGTATCCAATAAGATCAACACTAGGGGTTCTTGGATACCAAAGTCCGACATTGAGGGTACCTTTGACATACCTTAAGATCCTCTTGACTACAACTAAATGAGACTCTTTGGCACATGATTAATACCTTGCACACATACCTACCGCAAAAAGTATATTGGGTCTACTAGCGGTTAGATATAGTAGGCTACCAATCATGCTCCTATATTGCTTAGAGTCTACCATTCTCCCTTCAAGGCCACTATCCATTTTCACATTGGTTCCTATGGGGGTAGATTCTACTTTTGCATTTTCTAAGCCAAATATTTTTAACATCTCTTAGCATATTTGGTTTGGAAAACATGTGTCCCTTCATTAGTTTGCTTAACTTGAAAGCCCAAAAAGAAAGTTAACTCTCCTACAAGACTCATCTTAAATTCATCTTCCATACACTTGATGAATTCTTGTAAGAAGTCATTATTTGTTGACCCAAAAATGATATCGTCTACATACACTTGGGCAACAAATATGTCCTTGTCCATAGATTTTAGGAACAAAGTAGGGTCAATTGTTCCTCTCCTAAACCCCTTAGACACTAGAAATGAGGAAAACCTTTCATACCAAGCCCGGGGAGCTTGCTTCAATCCATATAAGGCTTTTCTTAATTTATAAACGTGTCTTGGATAATTAGGGTCCTTAAACCCGGGGGGTTGTTCTACATAAACCTCTTCCTTAATGATCCCATTAAGGAATGCCGACTTCACATCCATTTGATGGAGTGTGAAACCCATGTGAGCGGCATAGGCTAGTAGAATTCTAATAGATTCTAATCTAGCTACGGGGGCATAAGTCTCATCATAATCTAATTCCTCAAATTGGTTAAACCCCCTAGCTACTAATCTAGCTTTGTTTCTAGTGATTTTGCCTTGGTCATCTAGTTTGTTCCTAAAGACCCATCTTGTGGTTACAATAGTGCAATCATTTGGCTTAGGAACCAACTCCCAAACTTCACTTCTTTCAAATTGATTTAGCTCTTCTTGCATTGCTAAGACCCAATCCACATCTCCCAACGCTTCATCAATAGACTTGGGTTCTAATTGCGAGATAAGAGCTATTTGACTAGTTTGATCCCTAAAATATGACCTAGTCCTTACTCCTTGAGTTACATCACCCACTATTTGGTCAATAGGGTGATCTTGGTGATGTCTCAAGGACCTAGAAGTTGTGGGTTCATTTCCTACTTCTTCCTCATCCTCTAGGATATTTCTTACTCCCCTTTGATTATTGCCCTCCAAATGTAGATCTTGGATTCTTTGGGCAAGGGGTTGGACCTCTTCTATATCCTTATCAATTGAGGCTTTTCTAGGGTAGGTATTTGATGTTTCATCAAACTTGACATTTGAGGATTCCTCAATTACTTTTGTCCTCTTGTTGTAAACTCTATAACCCCTACTAGTTAATGAGTACCCTACTAGAATTCCTTCATCGGCTTTTGACTCAAACATCCTTAGATCATCTTTGGTATTTAGGATATAGACTTTACATCCAAAGATGTTGAGGCAATCGTCCCTTAAATGATTGGAAGGTCATGGTTTTGATGTGTGTGGGTGAATATGTTTAAGGTTAGAGTGTTATTGTAACGACCCGAAAAATTCTCTTAATATTTACTTAAAATATTAAGCATGTCTAGATAATTTTCTGAGGAACCTAGAAATATTAAGGCGAACCTTGGCCTAGAAAATCCATGTTTTCTCATTTAAACTGGGAAAAAGGGCACTAATGGGCATTATATGGGCTTTTTAGTACCATAATTTTTGGTGGATTTTAGGTGAAAATTAGTATAAATATAAAGGGATTTTAATAAGAAATATTAACATAATTATGGGGGAATTTTTAAGGATTTTCGAAAATACTAGGAAAAATAAGATAAAATAAGTGGAAAAAAATTGTGCATCTACCAAGGATTGAACCTTGGACCACTTGTACAACCATGTATGCTTTAACCAACTCATCTAGTGAGGGAATGTTATGAGGGAATGAAGTGGATATTGGTTAAGGCTTAGAAGAAGATGAAGGGTCATGGAGAGACTCTTCATTTGCCTCCTTGATGAGTTATAAAGAGGGGGGTTTGGGAGTTACTTCTTCCTTCCATTACTTTGCAATTTCTTCCTCCTCCTCCCCTCATCCTAGCTGAACACCAAAGGAAGGATTCTCCCTTGGAAAAGCTCCACAAGAGGTCTCATCTCCAAGATCTAAGGGTTTTCCAAGGATACAAGGATAAGGAGGTTCAAGGGTCCAAAGATTTTGCAATTTTCTTCTCTTTCAAGGTTCGAAAAATCAAGAAACCCAAGGTAAGACTCCTTCACCTGTGGTATAATAGTTCTTTATATTTTAGCATGATTTATTTGTTGGTGCAGGAAGCACCATATCGAACCTTGTTTTGATATTGGCAAAGGATTCAAAGTTAAGTGTTATTTGTGATCTAATGTTGTTACTTAAGTGTGCAGAAACAAAGTCCTAGCGAAGGGCTGCTAGGCACCTGGCAAAGGGCTGCCAGGAAACCAAGTCTTAGCGAAGGGCTGCTAGGCACCTGGTGAAGGGCTGCCAGGAAACCAAGTCCTAGAGAAGGGCTGCTAGGCACCTGGCGAAGGGCTGCCAGGAAACCAAGACCTAACGAAGGACTGCTAGGCGCCAGGCGAAGGACAGTCTGGGACTGAAGACCTAGCGAAGGAATGCTAGGCACCGAGCGAAGGGCAGCTTGGCAACCAAGACCTGACAAAGGACCGTCAGGCAAAAGTCCAACCAGAGGAACGGTTGGCATCAGGTAAATTCTCTCGAGAGGAGTAGGTGAGGACGCGTTCCCCGTCGAGGGAACAGTAGGCGTCGGTTCGACCTAGGACTCCATTTTGGAGACCAAAGTCAGAACCAAGACAGCTAAGGTTGTATAAATCTAATAAATTATTATGTTATTGTGTTTTGGACTAACCCTGGATGCAAGACCGAAGGAACGCGTGTCTGCAGCTCAGAAAGCCTCAAAGGAGAGAGACAGTGGCTGAGTAGGGCGCCCGGAGCGTCCCGGGCGCCCCCAAGGTGCATACAAAACAAGTAACAAGAAAAATGGTTCGAATACATACTGGGTCGGGCGCCCCCGTGCTCCCGGGCGCCCCCGCTGCTCCCGGGCGCCCCTGCACTGCGGGCGCCCCCATGCGCATACCTCGAAACCCAGAAGATAAACTTTGACCCGGTCAATGCGGGCGCCCCGAGCGCTCCGGACGCCCTGGTCAAAGCGGATCCAGAGGATCAGACGCGACCGAGAGCTTTGCAGATCGGAGGCCACGTGGGGGGCGCCCCCGACGTCCCGGGCGCCCCCTAGCCCTATATAAAGGCCCTTCGACCAAGGCTTCAAGACAATACTTCCTTCAACGTCTCAAAGTTCTTCTACGCTCGCGCCTTGCTCCGGAAACGCTACACCTCGAGCTGACGACGTCCTGCTGCCCCGAAAAAGTCGACCTACTCCGGACGTCGGTAAAAAAGAAGAGTGTATTTTTTATTTAATATTTTATTGCATTTAATCTTGTAAATCAAATTGTGTAACTTATTTGCGCCAAATATAGAATTGCCCAAAGTAAACGGTCAACGACCGTGGGCCTTGGAGTAGGAGTCGACACAGGCTCCGAACCAAGTAAATAGATTGCGTCTCTGTGTCTTTTCTTTAATTTCCGCTGCGTACCTACTCTTACTCAAATCCGAAAGTTTTTCGATATTCACCCCCCCTCTATCGGGCTTCTCGATCCAACATTATTGGTTGGTTTTTGGGACTTGAGGTTGAAAGAAACCAAATCAAGCACCCTAGAGACCCTATGAGTTTCGGCCACAATATTTAGGGGTCCATAATGATGCTAAAAATCTTTATAATGTTATTTAATGTTCCCTTATGATGTTTAGAGATTAAGTATAATTTTTGGAAATTTTTGGGGTACCCTAGGATACCCTAGAGTTTCGGCCAACATGGAAGAAACAAAATCAAGTACCCTAGAGACCCTATGGGTTTCGGCCACAATGTTTTAGGGTCCTTAATGATGCTAAAAATCTTTATAAAGTTATTTAATGTTCCCTTATGATGTTTAGAGATTAAGTATAATTTTTGGAAATTTTTGGGGTACCCTAGGATACCCTAGGGTTTCGGCCAACAACAAGAACCCTTGTGTAGGGTTGGGTTTAAAACCTCAAGTATTTGTTTTATGTATTGTCATGATATAAGGGAGATGGAGGGTATTTATGTGAATGTTTCACATTGCCTAGAGACCCTATAGGTTTCGGCCAAGTACCCTAATAGGGTGGAAAGTTAGGACCCATTTTAAGTAAGGGCCCCAAATGGCCCTATGGTAAGGTATGGTTGGTGTATAACAATTGATTTGGGGATTTTAATGGAAATTTTTCCATGCCCTATGGCTTTGAAGTTTCGGCCAAGATCAAGATTAGGGTTAAAGGATTAGGGTTGGCCTTAAGTATGGGATCAAATGGTTCCTATGGCCTAGTATGTATGTATGGGATGTTGGTTGGGAAGTTATGTGAAGTTTCATGGACCTAAGGTTCCTTGGGGATTTTTGGCCAAGGACATATCCTAGGGCTAGGGTTGGGTTAAACCTCCAAAGATGCTTGTGTATAGGTTACTAAAAGATATGTTTAAGTAAGATGGAAGAAGTTCTATGTTAACCAAACCCTTAGGTTGTATGTCATGAAATATATGTTAGGTCATAGATATTTAGACATGTGCCATGATTTATGAATGATATGTATGTATGCCATGTCTTATGAATGATATGCCATGTTTTATGAATGATATATATGTATGCCATGTTTTATGAATGATAGGTATGTATGCCATGTCTTATGAATGATATGCCATGTTTTATGAATGATATGCATGTATGCCATGTCTTATGAATGAGGTTAAAGTACATGCCTTTAAGGCATAACGATGATGTTAAGTATGATGAATGACAAGTATGATGAATGAATGATGATGAATGACAAGTATGATGAATGAATGATGATGAATGACAAAGCATGTGAAAGCATTTTATTTTATTTTATGGGCTTGTACCGGACCTAAGTAAGGTCCACGGTTCTGGACTACCGATGAAGCTGTCCACGGTTCGGGACTACCGATGAAGCTGTCCTTACGGTTCGGGACTACCGATGAAGCTGTCCTTACCCTAGTAGGTCGAGATTAGCTACCTCGTATTTACTTAGGGATGCGCGCATATGATGAATGAATGTGGTACAAGCCAGGGCCCAATGAATGTTATGATTATGATAAAGTATTTAAAAGCATGTTTTTAAAGATTAAGCATCCTTATATATATATATGCAATTGCCACATGCATTCATCCATGTTATGCATTATATTTATGATAAGAATATTATGTAAAGTAAGTTTATGCAAGGTATGTTTATGCAAATGATTTTATGTATGTTTATGCTAAGTTAGAATGCCATGATTTTATTTATGTTCATGATAGTTTAGGATGCCATGATTTAATTATGTTTATGCTAGGTTAGAATGCCATGATTTTATTTATGTTCATGATAGTTTACGATGCCATGATTTAATTATGTTTATGTTAGGTTAGAATGCCATGATTTAATTATGTTTATGTTAGGTTAGAATGCCATGATTTTATTTATGTTTATGTTAATTATGATGTCATGATTTAATTATGTTTATGCTAGGATAGAATGCTATGATTTTATTTATGTCCATGCTAAGTTATGATGCCATGATTTAATTGTGTTTATGCTAAGTTAGTATGCCATGATTTTATTTTGGTTCATGTTAGGAATGTTTATGAGGTTATGTTATTATGTTTATGTCTGTGCCAAGAATGATGCCATGTTAAGAATGTTATGATGTTTATGTCTATGCCAAGTATTATGTCAAGCCATGAATGTTTTTATGTTTATGTATATGCCAAGTTATGAAAGTGACTAAGTTATGTTCAAGTCATGTCAAATGTATGCTAAGTGCTCATAAAGACTTATGTGCTGAGTAAAGCACTAAGTATGTTAATGTTTAAGATGCTCATGATTAAGTGATGAATGTTTTAGTGAGTAGGAAAGAGTCTTACTAAGCCTGTGTGCTTATAGTCTGATTTTCCTTATACCGCAGATCACGCAAGGGGACCGTAAGGAAGCAGCAGGAGGGCAATAAAGTATGTGTGTGATAGTGACTTGGCCACGAGACCATATGTTTGCTCGTTTTATGATAGAACTTTACCTTTACTAGTATGTGCTTGAATGTGACTCTATGACATGATGCTATGTATGACATGATGCTAAGAATGACATGATGATAAGTAAGACATGATGCTAAATATGACATTATATGATGTGAGGTATAAAGTTAATATGCCAAGTTCCCATGTTATGATGTTATGAAGGGTAGTAAGTGCATGTAGGTGTAAGTTAAAGGTTTCCGCTGCATTATGATGTCTACATGCCCTAAGTATGTTAACGTAATGCCGCTTTATGAAAAAAAAAATACGGGCGTTACAGTTATGTTGTATTTGATGTGTGTGATTGAGTTTGCAGGACTTGGACAATTACACATGGTGGACATATCCGAGGGATGAGAGCCGAAGGAGGAGAGCACCAAGGGTAAGCCGGGAAGTGGACTTCAAGGGCACACGTGAAGGGTGGCATGGAGGCAAGCCAAGGGAAGGCTTGCGTGCGCATCTGAGGGACGATAGCCAGAGGAAGAGGACTTCAAGAGGCGAGCCAAGGGAGCAGACCTGAAGGCATACGTGAAGGAGAAAGTCCAGAGTGGCTGGGACTAAGCTGGGAGGCAGGGCAGTCGACTGCCCCACGGGCAGTCGACTGCCAAAACTCACAGAGAGTTTTTGGCCTCGGACCAGTCGACTGGCCATGGGGCAGTCGACTGGTATACCCCGAAAACTAGCCGTTGGCTAGCAATTAATGCTAGACCAGTCGACTGCCCTTGGGGCAGTCGACTGGTGCGGGGCTGGACAGACTACGAGTTTGTCCTGTTCTCCTATAAAAGGAGCACCTTTTTACACGTGAGCGGTTCGGTTCCGTACAGTGTTGAAGTGCTGCTCGTCTGAAGAGTGTCTTCTACTTCCTCTCTCTCATTACTGCATTCTGTAAAGAGGAAGATCTACTGTAAAGGTTTCTCCGCCTGAAGGAGAGTTTTCCATAGTGAAAGTGGTGCTCGCGGCGTGGATCCTTGGATTAGTCACCCATCTGGGTGGATACCAAGTAAAAATTTCATTGTTAGCATTGTTTTATTCATTTGCATATTATTGTTTCCGCTGCGCTAACGAAATTGTAGAGATCCAAACGAAAAGTGCTATTCACCCCCCGTCTAGCACGCCGAAGACGATCCATCAGTTGGTATCAGAGCGAAGTTCGTTTCGGAAGAACTAATCGTCAACCGGAACAAGTACATGGCGTTTCAAGAGGGATACTCCACCACACGACCACCCTTCTTCGACGGGAATGACTTCACTTACTGGAAAGGTAGGATGCAATACTACCTTATGAACGATATTGAGAACTGGATTAGTGTTGCAAATGGCTTCGAGGCACCCACCGATGAAAGAGGAGAACCAACCCCAATGAGATCCTGGTTGAAGGAGATAATGAAGAGGGTGCAATCCAATGCCAAGGCCACCACCACACTGCAGTGCGGGCTCTCAAAGGAGCAATTGAACAAGGTGAGGCCGTTCAAGAGTGCCAAGGAACTGTGGGACAAGTTGGTGGAACTGAATGAGGGGTCAAACGAGTGCAGAAGAGCCAAGAAGGACTTGCTCGTGGCCTAACTCCAATCCCTATCCATGAAGAGCAACGAGACTGTCAGCCAGCTACATGGAAGGGTGAAGGAGGTAATCAATGAGCTCCACATGATTGGAGAGAAGAACGAGAACCGTGACATCGTTAGGTACGTTCTACAAGCCTTCCCGAGAACCACCTTGTGGGCATCCATGGTTGATGCATACAAGGTATTAAGGGATTTGTCCATTGTAAAATTAGATAACTTATTCTATGAATTCAAGCTACACGAGCAAGCTAATGTCTCTGCCAAAGAGAAAGGTATTGCTTTTGTTGCAGAAAAGGAGAAGAAGAAGAGGAAGGAGAAGAAGAAGGTGGTATACTCCTCCTCATCCGACTCAGAGGAATCTAGCGCCTCCTTGGATAGCGATCAAGAGGCGTTCATGGTAAGAAAATTTCGTAGAGCTTTTAAAAGTTTGTCTAACAAGTCCTATGCTAGGAAAGGGTCCAAAGGTAAGGGTAAGACTGTAACGCCCGACCTTATATCTACCCTAAAGGCGGGGTTACGGATCCATACATTCATATCATTCATTATGCTAAGCATGTATAACCAGTGGAAATCAATTATACTACAAGAAGTGTAGCAAGCAGGCATTATTAAAGACTAATTTACCAAGCAAGGTTTTCTCATTTCTTTTATATCTACATGCATTTACAACCTAATAGGAAGATCATTTAACACACTATAGCATGGAATCTCAAGTAAGAACTTAGCAAGAGTTATCTAGTCTTAGATACATGCAAAAGAAGCATTCATCAGCAACAGAAAATAGTAAATATCTAGCATTTTACTTAGCATGCAAACTACAAGAATTAGACATTAATGATAGTATTATCTAACATGACATAGGTTCCATATCTCTAACTTAATCAACGATAGAGTAGTCATAATCATCACACATTCAGAGTATAGTAATACACTTTCAATCTTTTATTGGAAGCAGTTTAGATTCTAGGCAAAATAAGGTAGATAAGAATCTTTCATCCTTTCCCGAGCCATCACCACACACATCCTCTAGCTTTCCCTCTGCCTCTTCCTTTAGTTCAAGTATTTCTTACCGCTATCTGCAGCATAAGAAAACAACATGAAACTAGTAAGCAAAACATGCTTAGTAAGAATCCGGGCCTACTCGCAAAACCATATCGATACATCATATCATGTACTCAGTAATCTAGATAGAACAAGATTATAAGCATCATAAGCATTACATCACATATTTCTAAGTGCTTTACAACACAAGATCATATCAAGATAGAATCATAAGCATCATAACATCACATCAAATATTTCTAAGTGCTTTACGGAACAAGATCATCACATAATGAGAAAATGTTTTTCAAAGAGTTCCATAAAGGTAATACTTAAAAATATCATATCATCATCTGGGGCCCAGTTGTAGTACCACATCAAGCGCGTTCCCTAATAAATTGGGGTAGCGAGCCACCAATCTAATTAGAGCAGGACCCTTCCGTCCTACCAATGCCATGACCTTCAGTTAACATGCACATTGGATTTGTTTAACGACCCCCTTCCGAGTCGGGTACACAACTTTCAAAGTAAAGTAATTTATCATGCAATTACTCATATATACATATATGCCTAAAGGTACTCTTAATCACATCTTTAAGGGACACACCACACATCAAGGGTGCTCTTGATCCCCTAGGGACACACCACACATTCGGGTGCTCTTGATCCCAGTTTCAATAGAGTATACCTTTTTAAGCATATCATCAAACACATCATGTTCATATCATCAGGGTGCCCCATGGGCTATAAGGCATGCTTTTATACCTAACAAGATAGGTCACATACATTATACACATATCATATAATTAGTAGCATGCTTCGTGATTTCATTAAGTACTTCCCAACCCTAGGACTAGGGTTGGCCGAAAGTCACATGTAAGGGAATTTCCTTTTTTTTCATCCAAATTAAAGCATACATTCATCACATATATATCCCTATCATGAATTCTATTAACATGGCCTACATTAGAGGTAATTGACCTTCCCTAAGCTAGGGTTCCATGTTGGGGCCGAAAGTTGTAAGTGAGGGGTTTGGTTTTCCAATCAAGCATTCATTCAAGCATTTCTACAAACACCTCAAGTACACTTCATGCTAACAATTAAAACCTGGTTTAAGCCTCAAGTGGGGTTAGCATCCACTAACCCTAAATTACAAGGAGTTGGCCGAAACCTTGTAGGGTACCAAACCCTAATTTTGTCCTTCCAAAAATTTGGAAACATCACATATGAGTATACCCTAAGTCTTAAGGGTTATTTTCATGTATTGAAAAATTGCCACACCCCTCCTTTAGGAAGTGGCCGAAACCCATACAAGGGCAAGCCTAGGTTTTGTTCTTGACACCATGAAGAAAAATCCATCTACATGTATACCCTAAGTTTCTAGGAATCTCCTCATGCAATAAGAAGTAACCAAGACCCATGAATGGGTGGTGGCCGAAAGTCTTACAAGGGAGAAACTCCCATTTTTTCAAAACAAGGACACAAGGGATACATGCATAAACCATTATACTGCAGGCGAGAGGATACTTACATCCTAGCGCTGGAATTTAACCTTCTTTAAACCGTAGGGTACCCTACACTTGAAGGGTAAGTGAAAAATCCTTTTCTTCCGAATCTTTTCTCTAGGATTCCTTGGACTTGGTAGAGGGCAAGGGCACTTGGATGTTCCTCCTTGCAATTGCCCTAGGGTTAGAACCCTAGGGTTGGAATTTCGAAAATGGAAGAAGGGAAGAGGATGAAGGAGGTTTCGGTGGGGAGAAGTGAGAAAGAAGAAGAGAAGAAAAGGAAGTTATTCCAACTTCCCTTATTTATACTTCTCTCATGAAAAGACATGTCTCTTCACTCTTACACACTTAACAAGCATGTTCCTTACTCCTTCTACATGAAATATTGCTTGGTTCATTGGTTATGACATGGTGAGTGCAACTAGGAGGTTTAAGGTTCAATCCTTGCTTCCTCCTTTCTAGCTCTTCTTTTTATCACAATTTGCACTAACCCATATCAAAGCCCATTAAGCCAAGCCCATCATGAAATTTCATAATATTAATAATATTTCATGATAATATTTCATGATAATAATATTTCATGAATATAATATTCCATGACAATATTTCATGATAATAACATTTCATGAATATAATATTTCATGCATATACTATTTCATGATAATAATATTTCATGAATATAATATTTCATGCTAATATTTCATGATAATAATATTTCATGAATATAATATTTCACGCATTCATGACATTTCATAGCATGTGATTGCATGAAATTTATATCATTTCATTATAACCATTTTCATACATTGTCATGATTTTACATTGACAAATTTGGGGTGTTACAAAGACCAAGGACATCATATGCTATAACTGCCACCAAGAGGGACACATGAGGAACGAGTGCCCTCAATTGAAGAGAAGAGACGACAAGAAGGAGGAGAAGAAGAAAGGTGACAAGAAGAAGTCAAAGGGAAAGGAGAAGGGTGCCACCAACCATAAGGCGACGTGGGATGATCCATCATCCTCAGAGGAAGAAGAAGAGCAAGTCTCCCACTTCGCTCTTATGGCACAAGACCACTCAGATTCATCAGATGATGAAAGAAGCTCAAGTAGTGAAGATAAGAGCTCCTCCTCTTCATCATCCGATTCAGAAGCTTCGGTAAGTGAGGTATACCACTTACCCTCCTCTACTTTAGTAAAGATCATTTCTATCACTAACATGGACTTAGCTAAGGCTAGAAGTAAGATTAAGGATCTAAAAGAAGAAATTGCCATGCTTAGAGTAGAATCTACCAAACTTGAAGAATTGCATGCTAGTTCTATTTCATCACATGCCTCACATCTTGAAAATGAAAATAGGGAATTAAGGAAAAAGGTAGATGACCTCACAAAGGCCCTTAGGAAATTCCAAGTAGGATCGAGTAACCTAGACATGATAATCAACAGTCAAAGGGCCGTCTATAACAAGGCCGGCTTAGGATATAAGCCAAAGATAAAGGAAGTAGCCTTTGTCACACTCACCGGTAGGATTGGTGCATCTAGGAGACTAGGGGCTAAGGGAAACACAAAGAAGGCATGGGTACCTTGTTGGTGCAATCTTGTTTAGGTCAGGGTTGACCTAGTTTGACTGAGCTTGGGTGAGCTTAGGTCTGTGGGAGATTGTTGGTGCAATCTTGGTTAGGTCAGGGTTGACCTGGTTTGACAAAGCTCAGGTGAGCTTGAGTCTGGTAAGCTCGGGTGAGCTCGAGGTCGTATGTTTCGATGTTTGATAATGATGTTTGAGTGGTCATGATGTGTGAGTCAAGTGGGTCAAGGTTGACTGGAGGCTTGACTGGGAAAGACCTAGTGGGACTAGGCACACCTAGTGGGACTAGGCACACCTAGTGGGACTAGGTGAAGTCCAGGTAGATCGGGGAGATCGTACGCTGGCATGGGAAAGACCTAGTGGGACTAGGCACACCTAGTGGGACTAGGTGAAGTCCAGGTAGATCGGGGAGATCGTACGCTGGCATGGCAAAAGACCTAGTGGGACTAGGCACACCTAGTGGGACTAGGTGAAGTCCAGGTAGATCGGGGAGATCGTACGCTGGCATGGCAAAAGACCTAGTGGGACTAGGCACACCTAGTGGGACTAGGTGAAGTCCAGGTAGATCGGGGAGATCGTACGCTGGCAAGGGAAAAGACCTAGTGGGATTAGGTGAAGTCCAGATGGATCGGGGAGATCGCATGCTGGCAAGGTGGAAGTCTACCGAGAGATTAGACCTAACTCGAGGGTTAGGCAAATCTGGTTGGGAACCAGGTTAAGTCCGAGCTGGGAGCTAGGCAGAAGAAATCCAAGTTGGTCAAAGGGGTTGACTAGACGCTTGGAAGGGAAACCTGAGCTTGTGGGAACAAGTTAGGTTGGACTCAATCGATTGGGTAATCGATTGAGTGAATCGATTAGGTGATCGATTAGGGCGGTTTTTGCGAGAGGACAGAAGGGTCCTGAATCGATTGGGTAATCGATTCAGGGTATCGGTAATCGATTGGCTAATCGATTAGGGCGGTTTGTGCGAGAGAACAGAAAGGCTCTGAATCGATTGGGTAATCGATTCAGGGTGATCGTAATCGATTGACTAATCGATTACGGTTTGAAAACTAGCCGTTGAACGGCTAGGTGTGACGTGGTAATCGATTACCAAACCCTAGGCGACGGGTATAAGAGTTTTCGCGCAGGTTTTGAGCCAAGAACTTCTCCTCTTCTTCTCCAACTTCATTGCCATTTCGAAGGAAGCCTTGGAGCTTAGTGCTGCTGCATTTCCAAGGTTCAAGAGGCAATCGCAAGCTTGAAGATAGCAAGGAAAGCAAAGTGTGAGCTTATTTGTAAATCTTGTAAGATTTTATCATGTATTTGCTTTCTTCTTGTTGTATCTTTGTAACAAGCTTGTAAGAGGTTTCTCCACCTCAAGAAGGAGACTTTCATAGTGCATGAGAGTGTGAGGAGAGTGGATCCTTGGATTAGTCACCCGACCAGGGTGGATACCAAGTAAATCCTTATGTTAGCTATTGCTTGAAGTCTTCCGCCGCGACAAATCTTCTACAAGCGAATCGAAGCTAATCACCCCCCCTCTAGCTCGTCTACCGGTCCCAACAAGTGGTATCAGAGCGAGATTGCTCTTCATTGGACTCATCGCCAAGAGGGCAAGAGCTAGAGGAAGAAGAAGAAGTTGGAAGAAACCCTAATTTCAAGAAGTCATTATCAAAAGGGTTCAACTTCAAAAATGGAGTTTGGCTATGACACAAGGGCACCTCCACCATTCGACAAGGCAAACTTCAATCTTTGGAAATCAAAGATTGAAAATTTCTTCATGATGGAGATAGAGCAATGATTTGCTCTAATGGAAGGTTTTGAAGCTCCAACAAGCTCAAAGGGAAAGTTCCTCAAGAAAAGCAAATGGAATGAGGAGCAAATCAAGAGATGCGAGGCCAACTACAAAGTGACCAAGCTTTTGGTCAATCTTTTGCCGAGCAACATCTTGAACAAGATTGGAGAATTCGAAGATGCCAAAGAGCTATGGAGCAAATTGGCAAGACTTCATGAAGATCCCTCCACTATACCAAATCAAGACAAATCCGAAGAGGGAAATTCATCGGAGGAAGAAGATTCAGAAGTTGAGAGATTCTCAACATCCGAAGATGAAGCTCAAGAAGTCTCCACTTCAAGGGTTGAAGAGGAGCAAGATGTGTCATTGGCATCGGATCAAAGAAAAGCGTCAACATCATCATCCGAGGTCAATGAGGAGAAAGAAGAAGTCTCCACCTCTAGGATTGAGGGGGAGCAAAGGCCATTCACTCCGGAAAAGGAAGAAGCTTCTACCTCTGGATCAAGTGAAGAGTCGTGCAACACCCCTACAAGAAAAGGTATAGATATTTCAATTTGAAAAAATAAAAATCATATCATTTGCTTTGAGTGTAGGGAAAGAGGGCACTACAAGAGTAAGTGCCCAAAATTGGTCAAGAAGAAGGTGCAAGTGGCACCCAAGACCAAGGAGAAGTCAAAGGAGGTCGCACCCATGGCAAAGAAGGATAAGAAGCACATTATGTGCTTCTCATGCAAAGAAAAGGGACATTATCGAAATCAATGTCCAAAGGGGAAGAATCCGACCAAGACAAAGAGGAGGAGCTCTAATCAAGGGGGAGCCTCTAAGATCAAGCCTAAGGTACCATTAGGTAATGGTACTTATTTAAATCATGATAATATGCATGCTAGGAATAATTATTATCATTTTAATGCTATTTATCATGAAAATAGGAGACATGAGAAACCTAAGGAAAACTATAGAGCTTTCCATGCTAGGACTACCACCTCTAAGGATAGGAAACAAATTAGGAATTCCCAAGGTAGACCTACCCAATCCAAGGCTAAGAAAAAAAATCACCAAGGCTATATTAGAAAACCAAGCCTCGAGGATGTAATGATTGAAAATCAAGTTTTGAGGTCAAAACTTGATAAATTAGAAAAATCTCTTAAGAAAATAGAAAATCTATTAAAGGGATCAAAAGGTCAAAACCTAGATTTAGGAAGTCAAGGACCTTCTAGGAGCAAGAAAGGTTTGGGATACAAACCTAAAACTAAGGATGATGGTCCATCCTATCATAGAGTTCCATATGAATATGGAACTCAATCTAGGTCTAGAAGTCAAGTCAAGGCCACAAGGGAAGTCATCCCTAGAGTTGACCAAGACAAGACCAACATGACTAAGGCTTCGGAGAAGCCTAAGAAAGTCGTTAGGAAGGTATCAAGGGAAGTCATCCCTAGTGAATACCTAGAACACCCAAGGAGCATCAATAGGTTTTGGGTTCCTAAGAGTGTGTTCGCCACACCCTAGATAGTTCTAGGGAGTGTCAACTCAAATTGAAAGGGTAGTTAACCTAACCTTGATGAAGTTGGCACTTTGGGACATTTTCAAGGAATTACTACCCTTGAAAATGAAGAATTCATTTATTTACTCTAGGAGAAGTAATACGTGCCAAACTATCTTTTTGGAAGATTGAACTTAATAAAAAGTTGGCACAACTAGGTTAGAATCAAAAGATAGGCCAAGTTGGGGGTTTTGGCATTATCTTGGAAATTAGGGAAAATTTAGGATTATCAATGGCTTAGTGATGAATTATTGATACTTAGATAGAAAATCTAGGTATTTTCTTTTGTGCTATTATGCCATGTTTTGTATGCCCTATCACATGCCATGACATCATGTTTCATCATTCATATTTATTATGAAAATATTATATGTCATGTCATACATGCATCATCTAGCTAAAATTTCTTGTGAAAATTCTCATATGATGCATATCATAGTCATTAATCATGCATAAATTTGATTTTTTTTATTGAAATTAAGGACATTGGCATTAATTGACATCCTAGGTGGATGATCAAAGTTTGTAATGCCTAGGTAGAAATGCATGAACCCTTAGTTTAGGGAAAACATGACTTTCATATCTCACTAAGACCATAAGTTGACTTGTGTGTGTTTTTGAGACACATTAGAAACAAGTGAGATATTAAGGTGATGAACAAAACTCAAGGTGTTGATAAAGTGCATCAAATTGAGTTTTAGGTTCATCAAAACAAGAATATAAATGAACTCCAATCATTGGGAAAGCTAATGTACAAGTCATGTGCATTTAGCCCAATGAACATGGTTGGAAATTGTTTTTGAAAACTATTTCAAAACTATCTTGGAAAACCTTGGTGAAGACTATCTTTTGATAGCACTTATCATTGATGAATTGGACACAAAATAGAGTGAAACATTGAAGTATTTCAATGGTTTCCAATTTTGTGTCAATCTTTGGAAATAAAGGTTATTTTCATAGAAAATTATTTTTCCTTGATAGTATATATCATAAATAATGTCTATACAAAATTTTAGAATTTTTTGAATTTTGTAGAATTATTTAGGGTTTCTGAAATTCGAATCTGAAATTGTTTTCAGAATTCAGAAACTCCCAATCGATCGGTTGATCGATTGGGGCATTAGACAATCGATTGGTCAATCGATTGTTAACCCTATTTGCGAGCACAGAAGCTCGCGCAATCGATCCTTTGATCGATTACAGTCAGCCGTAATCGATCAGTTGATCGATTAAGACACAGCGTAATCGATTGGTTCCCAACTCCAATCGATTGGTGAGACTGAAACTGACTATTTTCAGTCTAATAACCTAATTTTGAGTAACCTAACAATCCCTAGACCCTTGAATTACTTTCATAAGTATATTTGAGTAAATTTCATTGTGAAATCACAAGAGGGATAGTTTTGGTGAAAACTATAGGGTTAAGGAGAGGTTTTGGTTCAAGATTTGAATCCCAAAATCTCAAAACCTCAAGTTGAGAGTTCCTAAAGTTTTAGGAATTCCCTAAATCATTGTTGGTGCATTGATAGGGGTTTAGAGCATGCTTTGAGGGGGAGGTCTTCCTTAAAAGCATGTGCTTGAATTTCCAATTTTTTTGTGAAAGAATGAAGATTGGAAATCTTCATTATGGTGAATGCTCATGGGTGAGCATGGGTTTAAATGAAAGGTATGGGACTTTCATTGGATTTGCCTTTGACCATATAGACTCTCGGGGAGAGGTTTGATGTGTGTCAAAGGGGGAGAAATTTGAGAGAGATTGAAAGGCTAATAGGGATCAGTCTTTCTCAAACATATTGTCAAACATAAAAAAGGAGGAGATTGTTGGTGCAATTTTGTTTAGGTCAGGGTTGACCTAGTTTGACTGAGCTCGGGTGAGCTTAGGTCTGTGGGAGATTGTTGGTGCAATCTTGGTTAGGTCAGGGTTGACCTGGTTTGACAAAGCTCAGGTGAGTTTGAGTCTGGTAAGCTCGAGTGAGCTCGAGGTCGTATGTTTCGATGTTTGATAATGATGTTTGAGTGGTCATGATGTGTGAGTCAAGTGGGTCAAGGTTGACTGGAGGCTTGACTGGGAAAGACCTAGTGGGACTAGGCACACCTAGTGGGACTAGGTGAAGTCCAGGTAGATCGGGGAGATCGTACGCTGGCATGGGAAAAACCTAGTGGGACTAGGTGAAGTCCAGGTAGATCGGGGAGATCGTACGCTGGCATGGCAAAAGACCTAGTGGGACTAGGCACACCTAGTGGGACTAGGTGAAGTCCAGGTAGATCGGGGAGATCGTACGCTGGCATGGCAAAAGACCTAGTGGGACTAGGCACACCTAGTGGGACTAGGTGAAGTCCAAGTAGATCGGGGAGATCGTACGCTGGCAAGGGAAAAGACCTAGTGGGACTAGGTGAAGTCCAGATGGATCTGGGAGATCGCATGCTGGCAAGGTGGAAGTCTACCGAGAGATTAGACCTAACTCGAGGGTTAGGCGAATCTGGTTGGGAACCAGGTTAAGTCCGAGCTGGGAGCTAGGCAGAAGAAATCCAAGTTGGTTAAAGGGGTTGACTGGACGCTTGGAAGGGAAACCTGAGCTTGTGGGAACATGTTAGGTTGGACTCAATCGATTGGGTAATCGATTGAGTGAATCGATCAGGTGATCGATTAGGGCGGTTTTCGCGAGAGGACAGAAGGGACCTGAATCGATTGGGTAATCGATTCAGGGTATCAGTAATCGATTGGCTAATCAATTAGGGCGATTTGCGCGAGAGAATAGAAAGGCTCTGAATCGATTGGGTAATCAATTCAGGGTGATCGTAATCGATTGACTAATCGATTACGGTTCGAAAACTAGCCGTTGAACGGCTAGGTGTGACGTGGTAATCGATTGGGTAATCGATTACCAAACCCTAGGCGACGGGTATAAGTGTTTTCGTGCAGGTTTTGAGCCAAGAACTTCTCCTCTTCTTCTCCAACTTCATTGCCATTTCGAAGGAAGCCTTGGAGCTTAGTGCTGCTGCATTTCCAAGGTTCAAGAGGTAATCACAAGCTTGAAGATAGCAAGGAAAGCAAAGTGTGAGCTTATTTGTAAATCTTGTAAGATTTTATCTTGTATTTGCTTTGTTCTTGTTGTATCTTTGTAACAAGCTTGTAAGAGGTTTCTCCATCTCAAGAAGGAGACTTTCATAGTGCATGAGAGTGTGAGGAGAGTGGATCCTTGGATTAGTTACCCGACCGGGGTGGATACCAAGTAAATCCTTATGTTAGCTATTGCTTGAAGTCTTCCGCCGCGACAAATCTTCTACAAGCGAATCGAAGCTAATCACCCCCCCTCTAGCTCGTCTACCGGTCCCAACATACCTAAAAGATTTCTATATGATGCTTATGGATCAAAGATTTGGGTACTAAAAGAGTATATTTTCCATGTTGTATAGGTAAAGGTGAAGGAGGCCTCAACTGTGTGGATAGTAGATAGTGGATGCTCAAGACACATGACCAGGGATGTGAGCAAGTTCACTACTATTAGCTACTTAAGAGAAGGGACAATCTCCTTTGGAAATAGTGGAAAATTGAGAATCATTGGTAGGGGAACCATTGAGGTATCTCCCACGATTTCTATACATAAGGTACTCCTAATCAAAGATATGAAATTCAATTTACTAAGTGTGAGTCAATTATGTGATGCCGGTTTTAAGGTCGAATTTCATGCTAGGAAGTGCATAATTAAACATGATGAATCAAATAATGCCATATTAGAAGGGTTTAGAGAGGCAAATTTATATTATCTTGATCTTGCCTATGCTACTAACAATGTTGTCAAGTGTCTCATGTCTAAAGAAGAAAAAGGATGGTTGTGGCGCCGGAGGCTTGGACATGTCAACATGAGGAGCATTGTAAGAGTGGCTAAGGAAGAGTTGGTGAAAGGGCTACCAATGATCAAATATGAGAATACCAAATTGTGTGATGCATTCCAAGAGTGTAAGCAATCAAAATCATCACACAAAGGTAAAACTCTAACCACTACCTCTTTACCATTAGAGCTTTTATATATAGACCTATTTGATTGCCATAGTACTCCCTCACTTGTAGGGAGTAAATACTGTCTAGTCATAGTAGATGACTTTTCTAGATTTACATGGGTTTACTTTTTGAAATATAAGGATGATACTCTAGAAATTTTTATAGGATTTAGTAAAAGGGTAGAAAACGAAAAACACCTCAAAATAAATCGAATTAGGAGTGACCACGGTGGGGAGTTCTAAAATGCAAGTTTCACACAATTTTGTGTTGAAAAGGGATACAAGCATGAATTTTCATGCCCAATGACTCCTCAACAAAATGGGGTAGTTGAGAGGAGAAACCGAGCCCTACAAGAAGCTGCTAGGACTATGCTTAATGCATATTCCCTTCCTAGCTATTTTTGAGCCGAAGCGGTCAACACCGCTTGCTATATTCAAAATCGGGTATTGATACATAGGTTCCTAGGAAAAACATCTTTTGAGTTATGGAATGGAAGGGTACCACAAGTCCACTACTTTAGGTCTTTGGATGTAAAGTCTACATCTTAAATACCAAAGATGACCTAAGGAAGTTTGAGTCAAAAGCTGATGAAGGAATTCTAGTAGGGTGCTCATTAACTAGTAGGGGTTATAGAGTTTACAATAAGAGAACAAAAGTGATTGAGGAGTCCTCGAATCTTAAATTTGATGAAACAACAAGTACCTACCCTAGAAAAGCCTTAATTGTAAGGATATAGAAGAGGTTCAACCCCTTGCCCAAAGATTCCAAGAGCTACATTTGGAGGGCAATGATCAAGGGGGAGCTAGAAGTACCCTAGAGGATGAGGAAGAAGGAGTAAATGAACCCACAACTTCTAGGCCCTTGAGACATCACCATGATCACCCTATTGACCAAATAGTGGGTGATGTCACTCAAGGAGTAAGGACTAGGTCCTATTTTAGGGATCAATCTAGTCAAATAGCTCTAATCTCTCAATTAGAACCCAAGTCCATTGATAAAGCATTGGGAGATGTTGATTGGGTCTTAGCCATGCAAGAAGAGCTAAATCAATTTGAGAGGAGTGAAGTTTGGGAGTTAGTTCCTAGGTCCAATGATTACACCATTGTAACCACACGATGGGTCTTTAGGAACAAACAAGATGACCAAGGCAAAATCACTAGGAACAAAGCTAGATTGGGCGCTAGGAGGTTTAACCAAGTTGGGCGCTATTAGATTTCTACTAGCCTATGCCACTCACATAGGTTTCACACTTCACCAAATGGATGTGAAGTCGGCATTCCTTAATGGGATCATTAAGGAAGAGGTCTATGTAGAACAACCCCCCGGGTTTGAGAACCCTAACTATCCAAGACACGTTTATAAATTAAGAAAAGCCTTATATGGATTGAAACAAGCTCCCCGAGCTTGGCATGAAAGACTTTCTTCATTTCTAGTGTCCAAGGGATTTATGAGAGGAGCAATTGACCCTACTTTGTTCCTAAAATCTAATGATAAGGACATATTTGTTGCCCAAGTCTATGTAGATGACATCATTTTTGGGTCAACAAATAATGACTTCCTACAAGAATTCATCAAGTGTATGGAAGATGAATTTGAGATGAGTTTTGTAGGAGAGTTAACCTTCTTTTCAGGCCTTCAAGTTAAGTAAACTAATGAAGGAACACATGTCTTTTAAACTAAATATGCAAAGGAAATGTTAAAGAAATTTGGTTTAGAAAATGCTAAGGTTGATAGACCGTTTGTCCGTACGCTAGAGGGGGGGTGAATAGCATTTCGCCGAATTCTTGTTCCTACACGGTTAGTTTGCACTACGGAAATAATAGTAAAACAATAATAAAATCACTAACCAATGCTAACAGGGCGATTTTAGTTTGTATCCACCCTGGTCGGGTGACTAATCCAACAATCCGTCGGTGGATCAAACCCCGGATAACCTCCGGCTAGAACTTATCGCTCCTTGTGGGTGGAGAAACCTCGCCACAACACCAAGGACACTTCCTGAGTATACAAGACTACTAACTTGCCCTATCCAAGCAAGTTTCGTCAAGAAACTCAGCCACCATGAAGTCCTCTTTAAATAGGACTCGGGGATGATTTCTCGCTACCAGTCGACTGCCCCCAGGGTAGTCGATTGGTGCCAGCCAAATTCGACCGTTGACACTTCCAACGTTCGAATTTGCCAGCTCACCAGCCACCTACCAGTCGACTGCCCCCAGGGCAGTCGACTGGTCCCTAGCTGAATCCCTTCCCGTATACATTCACACAACACTCGACCCTCACGACTCGACTGACTCCTCCTCCGCAGCCTCGACTGTTGCTTTCGCGCCCTCTTCATCTTCGGCTCTCGTCCCTCGGATGCGCACGCAAGCCTCCAGCTTGCCTCCATGCCACCCTTCACGTACGCCTCGAAGTCCGCCCCCATCAGCTCATCGTCCCTGCAATCCATGGTCCCTCAGATGCGCACGCCAGCCTCCAGCTAGCCTCCATGCCATCCTTCACCATACTGAGGCCGTCCAGTCAGGTCCATATGCGTAACCTGTACAACCTGCACACTCAACATACGCATATCAAATACAAGGGTAAACCTAACTTAAACCCTTTGCCCAAACATCAAAACCTATGGTCACTCCGGACCAGCTTAGGGCCGATTGTTCCAACAATCTCCCCCTTTTTGATGTTTGGCAATACGTTTAAGTTAGGGAAGCAAGATAGTAGTAAATAGCAAAAACCATGTTAAATGAATGCATATGCAATGCATAACTGGATCCTATCCCAAGACATCCCACACCTAACCCTCCAAGTTAGGAATTTTACACCTAGCCCTCCAAGCTAGGATTTTCACCACCTAACCCTCCAAGTTAGGATTTTCCAACACCTAGCCCTCCGAACTAGGACTTTTACCACCTAACCCTCCAGGTTAGGATTTTCCAACACCTAGCCCTCCAAGCTAGGACTTTTCCCACCTAACCCTCCAAGTTAGGATTTTCTACCAAACCGGGCTTTTTAAAGCTTCTCCCAAGGATTTTCTACCAAACCGGTCTTTTTAAAGCTTCTCCCAAGCTCCCCCTTACACTGGACTTACAAAGACTTTTTAAGAACCTCTCCAAGGTCCCCCTTACGCCAAGAAGGGAGCAGCCATGCTCCCCCTCAAACTTAGCTCCCCCTAAACCTAGGGTTTCTTTCTAGTAAAGGTATTGGTTTCCCACTTAAACACAATATTTCTCCCCCTTTGCCATACATCAAAAAGAACCCAATAATTACCCAATTATTGATTCTTAACATCCCCAATGACCCTAAACACAGTGTACTAGGCCCCCATACACTGGTTCCTTATCATTTGGACTCCAAACCAGCTGTTGATACACAAATCAGCCTCTGGCAGTCGACTGGCAACAGTGTCAGTTGACTGATACGCCTAAAATTTGATTTTCTGGTCGAATTTCAGAAACACGCTAGAAATTCCACAAATTTCCAAAAATTTCCAAACTTCGTGGACAACTTTGTGGAACCTATACCTACTTGGAAAAAATACATCTACCCATGTATCTATCACCATTCCCAAGTTTGACACAAAATCCAAAAATTTCAAAATGAAAATCAAGGCAACCAGGAGGCAACCTCCCCCTTTACCCATGCCTTCTCCCAATTGTCATTTTCCCAGGCTAAGTTCTACCCAACTTAACCTCCTAAACACCATGTTGAGTTATCCCCAACCCAACATCCGAGTTCTTCCCCTTTTGGACACCATTAAGGCTTGCTCCCAGCAACTTTTCTTCTAGTGCCAATTAGAACTCTACAAAACCTAAAATATTCTAAAGTTTGCAAACACACTTGCTTGGATATATTCTATCCTAGAAAAATATGATATCATGAAAATATCAAGTGTGTTTACTTTTGGTACACATCTAAATTCCTTAAAAGATTTGACATTTTAAATTAAGTCATTATTCCTTGTGTTTGCCTCTTCTAACCCTTTCAAATTGACACAAGGAGTTGTCCTCAACTCTAAGGTTCATCCATAATTCCAAGTGTTTATGAAAAATCCTTCAGAGATCACTTATTAACACTCTGCCCAGACCACCAGTCGACTGCCCCCATGGGCAGTCGACTGCCAAACTTCACAGAAAGTTTTCGGGCTGATAGCAGTCAACTGCCCAAATGGGCAGTTGGCTGCCACCTGAATTTCAGGTTTTTCAGCCAACTTTCAGAAATGCCCTAAAAATTCTACAAATCTCCAAAAAAATATGAAATTTTGTGGAGAGATTTGTGAAGCCAATATCTACTTGGGAAAAATATGTTTCCAAATAAATGTACTCCAAATTCCAAGATTGGCACGAAATCCTACTTCTTTTAAAAGGTATCAAATGAGCTCATCCTAAAAGTGCTAATTCTCACTTCTCTTCAATGCATCCACTTCTCCTTGATCACAACTCATTTATATCATTGAATTATATGGTGTTCCACCATTAAACCTCAATTTTATGAATTTTAACCCCCTTTTTACCTTTTTCTCCTAAATTCTCATTTTAATGTGCCAAAATTTAGAAGTAAGACTTATCCAAGTCTTCCAACCTTTTTGGCACATTTCACCTAATTTTCTAAAGGAGAAACTTTTGAGATCCATCTACCATGGACCCCAAAGGCTTCTAGAGCTCCACCTTGAGCTCTTAGCCTTAGCCACCTCCCTAGGTGACTCAATCCATACTAGGCCACACCGGTGTGCCACCGGTGACTCTTGGCCTACAAAATTGTCCTTCTTAACCTTGGACACCTTGTCCTTGGTTAGGTCACTCTTTTTACCCTTGGATGGCATCCCCTTGCCATCCTTAGACTTTCCCTCCTTACTAAGATTGTATACTTTCCCAGCATACTTCTTTCCATTACCCTTGGAGGTCTTGGATTGATAGCCCAAACCCGACCTATCATAGTTGGGTTTGATGCTACCCAACACCATGTCTAGACCTTTAGATCCAATCTTGAATCTTTCTAAGGTCTTCTCTAAAGTATCAAGCCTTGCCCTTAAGGCTTGATTTTCCCTTTTTAGCCCTCTAACCTTGGATTCCATATGTCCACTTTGGACATTCCTAGACCTATCCATTTTCTTAGGCATTTGTCTCCCCTTCTTGGGGTCAATGCCTTGATCCTTAGGTACCCAAGTCTTAGGTCTATCATGATGCATGCTTGTCTTAGGGTTATGATCTACCTTGTTACCCTTAGTCCTATCATTGTACTTAAATCCATGATTATGCACAAATAAATAATTCTCATGAGTTCTAGCATGCATGGGAGGGTAATTAACATGATTCTTGAAATGTAAAGAAGAACTTGAAATCGAATTTCTTTTTAAACTAGGGTTAGAGGGTACCTCCCTTACCCTTGTAGTCCTTCCATGTTGTGAGCTTCTTCTCTATCTTCTTTCTTCTTTTTTCCATCTTCTTAGATTTTTCATCTTCTTTAGCTCACCTTTTCTAGGGCATTTAGTGTGATAATGCCCTAGTTCTCCACATGTGAAGCATCGAATCTTCTTCCTTTTAGCTTGAGCTTCACCAATTCTACAACCCACATTAGCTTTAAAGGAATTTACAATGGGTTTAGGGTGTACCTCCTTTTTTTTACCTAGTGGGCACTTATCCTTGTAGTGCCCCTTTTCATTGCACCCAAAGCATACAATGTGGTCTTTAGTCCTTGCTTTGTTGGAGGTTGAGGCTTGGTTGACTTCCTCTTCACCCTTGGATGAAGTGGAGACTTCCTCTTGATCATGTGTAGGTGAGGGTCTCTCCCCCTCCTCAATCCTTGAGGTGGTGACCTCCTCCTCTTCTTTAGATGAGGTGGATGACCTCTCACTTTCTTTTTCACTTGAGGATGTGGACACTTCTTCCTCCTCTTGAGCTATTGAGCTCACTTCCTCGGGTTCATCTACTCCTTGAGTTTGTGTAGGGTTCTTGTGATATTCCACCAACTTGGTCCATAATTCGTGTGGATTTTTATAATTCCCTACAATACTCAAGACATTGTTAGGTAAAACATCAATTAATACATCTATTACCTTCTTGTTTGCCCTAGAGTAGTCTTGTTGCTCTTGAGTCCAATATCTGGGACGAAGCTTCTTTCCATGCTTGTCCTTTGAATCTTCGAAGGGCTCTTCTAGCATGACCATGCACTCCCACTCCATGTTAAGCCAATTCTTCATCCTCGCCCGCCAATAGTCGAAATCCTCATTGTCGTAGGGCGGTGGGGTGTAGATGTTGTCCCCCAACTTGTCTTCAATTGTTTCTTCTCCTCTAGCGTGTGCTCCCTCGGCGGTTAGTCCGATCAAGAGCAGTCCTTGCTCTGATACCAACTGATAGACCGTTTGTTCGTACGCTAGAGGGGGGTGAATAGCGTTTCGCCAAATTCTTGTTCCTACACGGTTAGTTTGCACAGCGGAAATAATAGTAAAACAATAATAAAATCACTAACCTATGCTAACACGGCGATTTTAGTTGGTATCCTCCCCGGTCGGGTGACTAATCCAACAATCCGTCGGTGGATCAAACCCCGGATAACCTCCGGCTAGAACTCATCACTCCTTGTGGGTGGAGAAACCTCGCCACAACACCAAGGACACTTCCTGAGTATACAAGACTACTAAGTTGCCCTATCTAAGCAAGTTTCGTCAAGAAACTCAGCCACCACGAAGTCCTCTTTAAATAGGACTCGGGGCTGATTTCTCGCTACCAGTCGACTGCCCCCAGGGCAGTCGACTGGTGTCAGCCAAATTCGACCGTTGACACTCCCAACGTTCGAATTTGCCAGCTCACTAGCCACCTACCAGTCGACTGCCCCCAGGGCAGTCGACTGGTCCCTAGCTGAATCCCTTCCCGAGTACATTCACACAACACTCGACCCTCACGACTCGACTGACTCCTCTTCCGCAGTCTCGACTATTGCTTTCGTGCCCTCTTCATCTTCGGCCCTCGTCCATCGGATGCGCACGCAAGCCTCTAGCTTGCCTCCATGCCACCCTTCACGTACGCCTCGAAGTCCGTGCCCATCAGCTCATCGTCCCTACACTCCATGGTCCCTCAGATGCGCACGCCAGCCTCCAGCTGGCCTCCATGCCATCCTTCACCGTACTGAGGCCGTCCAGTCAGGTCCATATGCGTAACCTGTACAACCTGCACACTCAACATACGCATATCAAATACAAGGGTAAACCTAACTTAAACCCTTTGCCCAAACATCAAAACCTATGGTCACTCCGGACCATCTTAGGGCCGATTGCTCCAACAAAGGTAGCATCTAAACCCATAGGAACCAATGTGAAAATGGATAGTGACCTTGAAGGGAAAATGGTAGACTCTAAGCAATATAGGAGCATGATTGGTAGCCTCCTATATATAACCGCTAGTAGACCCGATATACTTTTTGCGGTAGGTATGTGTGTAAGGTACCATTCGTGTGCCAAAGAGTCCCATTTAGTTATAGTCAAGAGGATTCTAAGGTATGTGAAAGGTACCCTCAATGTCGGGCTTTGGTATCCTAGAACCCCTAGTGTTGATCTAATTGGATACACCGACTCGGACTACGCGGGTTGTATGCTAGATAGGAAGAGCACTAGTGGAGGGTGTCAATTCCTTGGGTCTTCCTAAGTTAGTTGGAATAGTAGGAAACAACCATGCGTTGCCCTATCAACAACGGAGGCAGAATATGTGGTAATGGGTGGGTGTGTTTCCCAACTCCTTTGGATCATGCACACCTTAGAGGATTACGAGCTACATTATACCAAGGTCAAAGTCTTGTGTAATAATGTAAGTATAATAAACTTGACCAAAAATCTGGTTCACCACTCTAGGACAAAACACATTGAAGTGAAATATCACTTCATTAGAGACCATGTGGCAAGGGGAGACATAGAACTACACTATGTTGAATCAAAGTCGAACATAGCCGATATCTTTACCAAGCCTATTCCCGAATCGGAGTTTACATCCTAAAGAAGAGGCCTTGGAATGTGTTTTGTGGAAGTGTAGGATGAACTTTGAGACATTAAACTTGAAAAAGGGTGCTTGATCCATTAGGGTGATACACTTGGTTTACGTGTGCTTGTGGCATAATGTTGAACCATTAGAAGTATCATAATATGAAAACTAGACCAACTATGGGGAAGGCAAGTGTTTAATCAATGGACACATTGCCCAAAGATCATAGTTGGACATTTTATATCTTTGAAAACCATTTCATGTTTTATATAATTTGCCATGCCATTGAAAGTTATGTAATTGCAAAACTAGATTGTAAGTTTGATACAAAATGTAGTGGTTTTCAAAGAGTTTGGATTTTTATCAAAAGTCATGCATATTTGAAATTTTATATGGTCTAATATTTTTCCTTGATAGAGTATATCATTTCAAACATGTATGTAAATTTTTATAATTTTTGGGATTTTTTGGATTTTTCTGGAAGTTTCTGAAATTCAGCAGAAAAGATGAAAATTCTGACTGATAGCGTATCAGTTGACTGCCCCATGGGCATGGGGCAGTCGACTGGCACACCTATTTTCAGATTCTGATACTTTCTTTCAGAAATTCAACTTTCTTTCATTTGATGTCATAGGGTTTGGTTGCTTGAGGCAATCATTTTGATGGTGTCAAAGGGGGAGAATGGGTGGTTTAAGGTATTTTGTCTAACCTAGAATTTTGGATGGTTAAAAATGAGGAGAAGACATGGATTAAGGGGGAGGTTACCTCTTAGGGTTACTATATCCTATGCTTTTTTAATTGCTATCTTTTTCTATTGCTATTATTGGCTGTTATTTATCTCTAAACGTAAATATATTGCTACGCATCAAAAAGGGGAAGATTGTTGAGGCAATCGACCCTTAAATGATTGGAAGGTCATGGTTTTGATGTGTGTGGGTGAATATGTTTAAGGTTAGAGTGTTATATTGTATTTGATGTGTGTGATTGAGTTTGCAGGACTTGGAGAATCACACATGGTGGACATATCCGAGGGACGAGAGCCGAGGGAGGAGAGCACCAAGGGCAAGCCGGGAAGTGGACTTCAAGAGCACACGTGCAGGGTGGCATGGAGGCAAGCCAAGGGAAGGCTTGCGTGCGCATCCGCGGGACGATAGCCAGAGGAAGAGGACTTCAAGAGGCGAGCCAAGGGAGCAGACCTGAAGGCATACGTGAAGGAGAAAGTCTGGAGTGGCTGGGATAAGCTGGGAGGCAGGGCAGTCGACTGCCCCAGGGGCAATCGACTGCCAAAACTCACAGAGAGTTTTCGGCCTCGGACCAGTCGACTGGCCATGGGGCAGTCGACTGGTATACCCTGAAAACTAGCCGTTGGCTAGCAATTAATACTAGACCAGTCGACTGCCCTTGGGGCAGTCGACTGGTGCGGGGCTGGACAGACTACGAGTTTGTCCTGTTCTCCTATAAAAGGAGCACCTTTTTACACGTGAGCGGTACTATTCCGTACAGTGTCGAAGTGCTGCTCGTCTGAAGAGTGTCTTCTACTTCCTCTCTTTCATTACTGCATTCTGTAAAGAGGAAGATCTACTGCAAAGGTTTCTCCGCCTGAAGGAGAGTTTTCCATAGTAAAAGTGGTGCTCGCGGCGTGGATCCTAGGATTAGTCACCCATCTTGGTGGATACCAAGTAAAAATTTCATTGTTAGCATTGTTTTATTCATTTGCATATTATTGTTTCCGCTGCGCTAACGAAATTGTAGAGATCCAAACGAAAAGTGCTATTCACCCCCCCTCTAGCACGCCAAAGACGATCCATCAAAAGACCCTAAAGTAGTGGACTTGGGGTACTCTCTCATTCCATAATTCAAAAGGTGTTTTTCCTAAAAACCTATGTACCAACACCCGATTTTGAATATAGCAAGCGGTGTTAACCGCTTCGGCCCAAAAGTAGCTAGGAAAAGAATATGCATTAAGTATAGTCCTAGCAGCTTCTTGTAGGGCTCGATTTCTCCTCTCAACTATCCCATTTTGTTGAGGAGTCCTTGGGCATGAAAATTCATGCTTGTATCCATTTTCAACACAAAATTGTATGAAACTTGCATTTTGGAACTCCCCACCATGGTCACTCCTAATTCGATTTATTTTGAGGTGTTTTTCGTTTTCTACCCTTTTACTAAATCCTACAAAAATGTCTAGGGTATCATCCTTATGTTTCAAAAAGTAAACCCATGTAAATCTAGAAAAGTTATCTACTATGACTAGACAGTATTTACTCCCTACAAGTGAGGGAGTACTATGGCAATCAAAAAGGTCAATATGCAAAAGCTCTAAAGGTAAAGAGGTAGTGGTTAGGGTTTTACCTTTGTGTGATGATTTTGATTGCTTACCCTCTTGGCATGCATCACACAATTTGGTCTTCTTATACTTGATCATGGGGAGCCCCTTCACCAACTCTTCCTTTGCCACTCTTGCAATGCTTCTCATGTTGACATGTCCAAGCCTCCGGTGCCACAACCACCCTTCTTCTTCTTTAGACATGAAACACTAAGCAACATTGTTAGTAGCATAAGCAAGATCAAGATAATATAATTTTGCCTCTCTAAACCCTTCTAAGGCCACATTGTTTGATTCATTATGTCTAATTATACAATTCTTAGCATGAAATTTGACCCTAAAACCAGCATCACATAATTGACTCACACTTAGTAAATTGAATTTCATGTCTTTGATTAGGAGTACCTTATGTATAGAAATCGTGGGAGATACCTCAATGGTGCCCCTACCAATGATTCTCAATTTTCCACTATTCTCAAAGGAGACCGTCCTTTCTCTAAAGTAGCTAATAGTAGTGAACTTGCTCACATCCCCGGTCATATGTCTTGAGCATCCACTATCTACTATCCACATAGTTGAGACCTCCTTCACCTTTACCTATACAACATGAAAAACATATTCTTTTGGTACCCAAATCTTTGATCCATAAGCATCATTTAGAAATCTTTTAGGTACCCATGCCTTCTTTGTGTTTCCCTTGGCCTCTAGTCTCCTAGATGCACCAATCCTACCGGTTAGTGAGACAAAGACCACTTCCTTTGTCTTTGGCATGTATCCCAAGCCGCCTTGTTATAGACGGCCCTTTGACTGTTGATTATCATATCTAGGTTACTAGATTCTACTTGGAATTTCCTAAGGGCCTTTGTAAGGTCATCTACCTTTTTCTTTAGTTCCCTATTTTCATTTTCAAGATGTGAGGCATGTGATGAAATAGAACTAGCATGTAATTCTTCAAGTTTGGTAGATTCTACTCTAAACATGACAATTTCTTCTTTTAGATCCTTAATCTTACTTCTTGCCTTAGCTAACTCCATGTTAGTGCTAGAAATGATCTTTAATAAAGTAGAGGAGGGTAAGTGGTATACCTCACTTACCGAAGCTTCTGACTCGGATGATGAAGAGGAGGAGCTCTCATCTTCACTACTTGAGCTTCTTTCATCATCCGATGAATCTGAGTGGTCTTGTGCCATAAGAGCGAAGTGGGAGACTTGCTCTTCTTCTTCCTCTGAGGATGATGGATCATCCCACGTCGCCTTGAGGTTGGTGGCACCCTTCTCCTTTCCCTTTGACTTCTTCTTGTCACCTTTCTTCTTCTCCTCCTTCTTGTCGTCTCTTCACTTCAATTGAGGGCACTCGTTCTTCATGTGTCCCTCTTGGTGGCAGTTGTAGCATATGATGTCCTTGGCCTTGTTAGTAATATGAGAGAAGTGTCCTAAGACAATCGCCTTATGATTGTAATCATTTACTTTAATAAATGAATATTCACTATTTGAGTGTATATGTTTGTGTATTTGATTGAGATCTTAAACTCATTCACAGAATGTCCGCAATACAATTCACAGCATGAGAGAATTTGTGATGAATTCACAACTAGTGATTATCTCTACATGTGCAATTGTGAAGTATTGAAATTGTCCCTAGTCGATGAATTGATAAATACGGACACTATCAATTCTGTTGAGACTAGCATGGGTTATTCTCTAATCAGCTGATTCTCACTGGTTGGTGACATTGGGATGTCCGGAGATAAACATGAATGCTAGTTAAGGAAACTAGTTCATTGGAGTGACTAGTTGTAAAATTTCATATGGTAATCTACATATAGATATGTCAATGAAGTTCTTACTGCAGCTTAAGTGCGATGTTCCTTTGACTTGCGGTGTTCAAGTCATCTTGGTCATGAAGACTTATACTTTGACATCTTAAGCAAGCATCTCCAAGGAGGTGTGGACTCAGGATGATTGGGTATAAGCCGAAGTGCCCGAAGATGTTTGAACAGCCTACAAAGGATTCACCACTCCTTGCGAGGAGACGTATACCCAAGGCCTATCGTCGGATTGTTACTCGAAGCCTCTGGCCAGAGCATCACATGTTCCGAGTATGAATCTCTCATAAACATGAGAGTAATTAGAATCCGTTGGACGAGAAAGACACTACTTGGGCTAGGTGTGACGTAGTCAGCCTAGTGGGGACTGACACACATAGACCGTGTCCTGAACCAAGTGGGTATAAGATGGTGAAGGGAATGAGGCACGATTCATTAGAGCTGCTGAAGGGTTTCAGAATTATTTCTGAGGTCAACCGTTGATCTTTCGATTAATTGGGGATCATGATGTACTACTAGGTGCCACTCATGATCGTTCTATAATTGGTTAATTATAGACGGCCAACATAAATCAAAAGCCTATTTAGTCACACGCACTACGAGTAATCTGAGGGATTTAAAACGAGTTGAAAATTAGATTTTCCGATCAAGAGAGATTAGTCGAATCTGAATTTTCAGAGACGCATCGGAAGCATAAAATGGCTAAGTATTTTGAAGACTTATTGGACGAATTAAATGAGTTTAATTCGTATGGTTTCGGCTTGGGTTTGGCCGGCCAAAGAGGGTCCCCACCCTCTTTGTTTGGCCGACCACATCAAAAGGGGAGAACCAAATTGTTTGGTTCAAATTATAAAATAAACCGAGCGCGGTTTGTTTTATAAAATTATGGATAAAGAAATTTATATAAAGAAATTTATATAAAGGATTTATTTTCATAGAAATTAAAATGAACCATGGATTGATTTATTTTATTTTATAAAATCAATAATGGATTGATTTACCATGATAAAGAAATTTATATAAAGAAATTTCTTTCCATAATAAAGGGGGAGACATAGTTGTTTTTATTATAAATTAAGTTATAATAAAAACTTGGCATAACGGAATAATTCATAGAAAAATTTATAAGATAAATTTCTTATGAAAAATTTATTCCGTTAAGAGGAGACTTGGCGATTAAGAGGCTACTATATAAAGGTACCAAGGCAAGACTTAGAAATTTATCCAAGAGATCAAGGATTCTTGCCTAGCCTCTCTCCCTCTCCTTCTCTCCCTCTCCCTCTTATAGTTCCGCTGGCCCTAGAGCCCTCCCCCTTTGCCGTGAGCTTCCACCACCAAGAAGAAGCCGAAGAAGAAGAAGAAGCGGGCGCGACTCCTTCCGTCCTCCCGGAATCTTGATTCCGTTCTTCGTTTGGTGGTTAGTTTTTCATCTCTCTCTTGGTATTCTTGTCGTGCCTTTGGAGAATCTAGTAGTTCTTGTCGGCACGAAACTCGTGGCTTTGCGAAGTCATCACGAAGAAAACTCGGCGTGGACGCGAATAGAGGCGGAGCTTCCAAGGGACGCTATGGTTGGATCTCGTCCCTTTCTACGAGTTACGCGAGGTATTAAGTAAATTAGTTTACTTTCTGCAAAATTTTAAATGTATGATCATGTCTCCACAACATAAGGTTGCATGCTAGATACGTGGTTAAAATAATTTGAGAAATTATTTATGCTAAACCTTCCGCTGCACGTAATTAAATTTTAAAATTACAAACCCGTATCCATGTCAACATGCACCCGGTCCCAACAGTGGTATCAGAGCCGGTTAGTGTTCGACATAATCATATAATTGTTTTGCGGAAAGCTTTGTCATGATTTCAATTTTGGAAAATTTTCCAATTATGGAAACTTTACAATTATGATAAATTTTAGATTTAGGAATTTCAAAGTTTGGAAATCCTCATGAAATTTCGCAAACTTTTGAAATATCCTAGTTTCTGAAATTTTATGATAATTGTGAAAACTTCCCATCTTTGGAAACTTTCCAATTTTGGAAATTTCCTATTTTGGAAATTTTTCAATTTTGGAAATATGTAAGTTTTCTTTGTACCAGAAACTTACAATTATTCTGAAACCTATTATGAAATCTCGCAATTTTGGGCACTTTCTTTCAAGAAAGTCTAAAGAAATTTATGGATTATTAATTGACAATTAAATTCGAATTAGTTTTAAATTATTAACAAAATTCTTTATTTTGGATTGAGCCTCGGGGAGCCGTCCAATTTAAAGTTAGTTGTTGTAATTTAATTTCCTATTTTGAATAAAATTGTCATGTTTAATTTGGTTATGCCTCGGGGAGCGGACCAAATTAGATTTACAACAAATTCTTTTTTTTGGGTATCTGAGCCTCGGGGAGCCACCCAAAGAAAATAATTTGTTGAAATTAATAAATCCATAAATAAAATATGTAATCAAATCTTGGAAATTTTGGGTGATTCTCAAACGATAATTTCCTTATTTGATTTAAGAGGTGATGCTCTTACATATTGTTGTCTCCAAAATTAATTAGGAAAATGGTTTCCTATAGAGTTTTCTTAAATAAGATTTTCATGAAAATAATATGTGGTTGAATTAAGGGAATTTGTCTCTTAATTTAATAAGATTTGATTTAGAGAAATCAAAGTCTTAAACATATTATTTCCGAAATTGATTATGACAATTTAGGAAATTGTTTCCCAAAATAATTCCTTAAATAAAATATGAAATTAGAATTAGGAAATCCGGTTCCTAATTCAATTAATGAGACTTGATAAATTAAGTCACACACATACTTTATTAAGGAAATCGTTAGTACATGACATAATTATATGTCATGAATGTGCTTAGAAAAGAAAGATGAGACCGAAAACCCCTTACAAAATATTAAGACCAACACCTTTCATTAATATGGTTAGAACCAGAGTTTTGTTTCTCGTTTGGGTTGATGGACACATCCATGTCCGGCTTGAACCTCAACATGTTCAAACCATGGAATTAGTTTATGATTAATATAGTTGGAGTCAGAGGTCAATCTTTAGTTTTGGTTGTTGGACACATCCAAGCCTGACTAAACGGTTGAATGAGTTCCAACCATATTAAAACTATTTCTTGATTAATGGGTCAGTGTTAAGCTCGGAGCATCGATTTGTTGTGCCACAGCCAAGGTCGATGTAAAGAGAGGTGCAGTTGGGTGCTATGTATAATGTTGCATACTTGTTAATGAGTTAACAACCCAATGATTTATGCAAACATTCAATTAGTTAATAGCATAAAGTGATAGTTACATATATTTGATATATAATCGGTATAATTACCTACCTTCATAGCTAAGAATAACATGATGGCCACAGCCATGGTTGTTCTTATCTATGGTTGGATATCAACCTATTTGGAGATGTTCCGACGATCTCCCGAATTGATAAAAAGGGTTATTCAATTCGAAAAATAAATAGGATTTAATTAATGTATGTTGATGCATTCTTTATCATTCTTCTCACATAAGCTCAATTTGTATTTCTAGGATAATCACTCGATCATGTCTTCTCTGAATTTGCGTTCCATTTTGGACACCAATAAACTGACTGGGCCAAACTTCATGGACTGGCTTCGAAACCTGAGGATAGTCCTCAAGGCAGAGAAGCTTGCTTATGTCCTTGAAGATCAACTTCCCAACCGTCCTCCAGAAAATGCAACTCCAGACCAGTTAGTGGCCTATCAAAAACATGTGACCGATTCTGAACTTGCGAGTTACATCATGCTAGCCACTATGGTACCTGAGCTGCAAAAGTAGCATGAGCATATGGATGCTTATACCATCATCTTCCATCTTCATGAGTTATTTGACGAGCAAGCGAGATCCGAAAGGTTCGAGGTCTCCAGACTCCTCTTCACCTCTAAGATGCAGGAAGGCACTTCTGTCTCACAGTTTGTGTTGAAGATGTTGGGGTACATTGAGCGACTGGGCACACTCGGTTTTACAATGGATCATGAACTAAGTATTGACTTAATTCTGCATTATTTGCCCAAAAGTTATTCACAATTCGTGATGAACTATCGGATGAACAAGCTAGAGACTACCATTCCTGAGTTGCTCAACCTGCTGAAGACTATAGAGCCTTCTGTAAAGCAGGATCAGAAGACGGTAGTGTTAGTTGGTTCCTCGAAGAAAGGTTCTAAGAGGAAGGCCAAAGAACAGAATAACGGAAAGAAGAAAAAGGCCAAAAAGACTGAAAAGACACCAAAAGACACTTGCCATCACTGTGGCAAGGAGGGTCACTGGCGAAGAAACTGCAAGGTTTATCTTGAGTCCTTGAAGAAGAAGGCATCCGATGCCCCATCCTCTTCAGGTATCTTCGTTATTGAATGTCACTGTATTTCCTCAACCACCTGGGTACTTGATACTGGGTGTATCTCACATATATGCAATGACATACAGGGGCTAAGGAATAGAAGAAGACTCGTCAAGGGAGAAGCGAATTTGCGAGTTGGAAATGGAGCAAAGATTGCTGCTGTTGCCATCGGAACATATTTGCTAAAGCTCCCTACTGGACATGTCTTAGAATTGAATAATTGTTATTTTGTTCCTTCGTTAATAAAAAACATTGTATCTATTTCATGTTTGAATGAAAAGGGTTATCATTTAACTTTTAGTAACGATTGTTGTTACATAACTTTAAATGGTGTTCTTTATGGGACCGAAACTTTGTGCAATGGTATCTACACGTTAGATTTATCCGGTGACGTTTTCAATATCGAAGTTAGCAACAAACGTGCTCGAATAGATAATCGAATAGACTCCTATACGTGGCATTGTCGTCTTGGCCATGTAAGTAAGAAACGCATGACCAAATTACACCGATGTGGAATTCTGGAATCATTTGAACCCGGTTCATTTGATACATGTGAATCATGCTTAAAAAGCAAGATGGCCAAATTACCCTTTTCCGGAAAAGGTAATTCAGTGGGAGAATTGCTTGGTCTAATACATACTGATGTATGTGGACCAATGTCAACTCTTGCACAAGGAGGCTATAGCTACTTCATTATCGTTATCGATGATCACTCACGATTCGGGTATGCATTCTTAATGAAACACAAATCTGAAGCTTTTGAGAAATTCAAAGAGTTCAGAAATGAAGTAGAGAAACAGCTTGACAAAAGTATTAAGATACTTCGATCCGATCGGGGTGGTGAATACTTAAGTCAAGAGTTTCAAGATTATCTTAGGGACAATGAGATATTGTCTCAATGGACTCCGCCATATACACCACAGCATAATGGTGTATCTGAGAGACATAATCGAACCTTGATGGACATGGTTAGATCTATGATGAATCATACAACTCTTCCAAAATCCTTTTGGGGCTATGCACTTAAGACAGCTGTTTACTTGCTAAACAGAGTCCCGACTAAGGTAGTCTCTACTACTCCATATGAGACGTGGAATAGTAAGAAATCTCACTTAACTCACCTTAAGATATGGGGTTGTCCTGCTTATGTAAAGCGGACTATATCAGATAAATTGGATGCTAAGTCTGATAAATGTCTATTTATTGGATACCCTAAGGAAACAAAGGGTTAACAATTCTATTATCCCTTGGAACAAAAGGTGTTTGTTTCAAGGCATGCTGTATTTCTGGAAAAAGAATTTATTTTACAAGAAAACAGTGGGAGTGGCATTGAACTTGATGAAGTTCAAGAAACTCCAATAGACATTAAAGAGACACCTAGTCTAGACCCACAACCAATAACTCATAATGATGAGCTATCAGTTGAACCTAAAACAACACCACCTCTTCGGAGGTCTGATAGGACACATAATATTCCAGAGAGATACAGATTTCTTATAAGTGAATCGAACGACGTGTTACTCATAAGCGATGATGAGCCTATCAGTTATGAAGATGTTCTGAAAAGTTCAGAAAGGGACAAATGGCTTGAAGCCATGAAGTCGGAAATGGATTCCATGTACGAAAATCAAGTATGGGACTTGGTTAACCCACCTAAAGGGATTAAACTCATAGAGTGCAAGTGGGTTTTCAAGAAGAAAACCGACATGGAAGGTAATGTTGTTACTTTTAAGGCTAGATTAGTGGCAAAAGGATATCGTCAGAAACAAGGAATTGATTATGACGAAACCTATTCGCCAGTAGCTATGCTTAAATCCATTCGGATGCTCCTGGCCATAGCAGCTCATTATGATTATGAGATATGACAAATGGATGTGAAAACAGCTTTCCTTAATGGAAACCAGCTTGAGGATGTATACATGATACAACCTGAAGGTTTCACATCGGTTGACAAAACCAAAATATGCAAGCTTCGGCGATCCATATATGGACTGAAGCAAGCGTCCAGGAGCTGGAATATCCGTTTTGATGAGACAATCAAAGAGTTTGATTTCTCACAAAATCCTGACGAACCTTGTGTGTACAAGAAGGTTAGTGGGAGTGCAGTTGTATTCCTAGTGTTATATGTCGATGACATATTACTTATAGGAAATGATATATCAGTCTTACAGTCGGTTAAAATTTGGTTGTCCAAAACTTTCTCCATGAAAGACCTGGGAGAAGCAACCTATATCCTTGGGATTAGAATCTATAGAGATAGATCAAAACGGTTGCTTAGTCTTTCGCAGTCTACATATATAGACCGAGTGCTTAAAATGTTTAGCATGTCGGAATCCAAGAAAGGTTACCTTCCCATCAGGCATGAGATCAACCTTTCAAAGTCTATGTGTCCGCGCACAGAAGACGAGAGGATTTGCATGAATAAGATTCCTTATGCATCCGCGATAGGATCTATCATGTATGCTATGTTATGTACTAGGCTCGATGTATCGTATGCTTTGAGCGTCACAAGCAGATACCAGTCTGATCCAGGAATGGATCATTGGGCGGCTGTCAAGACAATCCTTAAGTACTTAAGAAGAACTAAGGATGTGTTCCTAATATATGGAGAAGGAGATATGATAATACGTGGGTATACAGATGCCAGTTTCTAGACAGATAAGGATGACTCCAAATCTCAGTCCGGATACGTATTTACTTTGAATGGAGGCGCAATAAGTTGGAAGAGTTCCAAACAAGACACCGTAGCGGATTCTACCACGGAAGCGGAATATATTCCAGCTTCGGAAACAGCAAATGAAGCAGTCTGGATCAAGAAGTTTGTCTCAGAACTTAGTGTGGTTCCAACCATTGATGAAGCAGTGTCGGTTTACTGCGACAACAATGGAGTTATTGGACAAGCAAAGGAACCAAGGTCTCATCAGCGATCCAAACATGTGCTTCGCCGCTATCATCTGATCAGAGAGATTATAAGTAGGAATGATATACAAATTAAGAAAATTCCCAATGAAAGGAATTTAGCGGATCCTTTAACTAAGGCCTTGCCTCAAAGCAAGTTTAAGGGTCATGTTAGAGCCTGTGGTATTGGATACCGTAGCGATTGGCATTAGGCCAAGTGGGAGTTTGTTAGTAATATGAGAAAAGTGTCCTAAGACAATCGCCTTATGATTGTAATCATTTACTTTAATAAATGAATATTCACTATTTGAGTGTACATGTTTGTGTATTTGATTGAGATCTTAAACTCATTCACTAAATGTCCGCAATACAATTCACAGTATGAGAGAATATGTGATAAATTCACAACTAGTGATTATCTCTACATGTGCAATTGTGAAGTATTGAAATTGTCCCTAGTCGATGAATTGATAAATACGGACACTATCAATTCTGTTGAGATTAGCATGGGTTATTCTCTAATCAGTTGATTCTCACTGGCTAGTGACATTGGGATGTCCGGAGATAAACATGAATGCTAGTTAAGGGAACTAGTTCATTGGAGTGACTGGCTGTAAAACTTCATATGGTAATCTACATATAGATATGTCAATGAAGTTCTTACTGCAGCTTAAGTGCGATGTTCCTTTGACTTGCGGTGTTCAAGTCATCTTGGTCATGAAGACTTATACTTTGACATCTTAAGCAAACATCTCCAAGGAGGTGTGGACCCAGGATGATTGGGTATAAGCCGAAGTGCCCGAAGATGTTTGAACAGCCTACAAAGGATTCACCACTCCTTGCGAGGAGACGTATACCCAAGGCCTATCGTCGGATTGTTACTCGAAGCCTCTGGCCAGAGCATCACATGTTCCGAGTATGAATCTCTCAGAAACATGAGAGTAATTAGAATCCGTTGGACGAGAAAGACACTACTTGGGCTAGGTGTGACGTAGTCAGCCTAGTGGGGACTGACACTCATAGATCGTGTCCTGAACCAAGTGGGTATAAGATGGCGAAGGGAATGAGGCACGATTCATTAGAGCTGCTGAAGGGTTTCAGAATTATTTCTGAGGTCAACCGTTGATCTTTCGATTAATTGGGGATCATGATGTACTACTAGGTGCCACTCATGATCGTTCTATAATTGGTTAATTATAGACGACCAACATAAATTGAAAGCCTATTTAGTCACACGCACTACGAGTAATCCAAGAGATTTAAAACGAGTTGAAAATTGGATTTTCCGATCAAGAGAGATAAGTCGAATCTGAATTTTCAGAGACGCATCAGAAGCATAAAATGGCTAAGTCTTTTGAAGACTTATTGGACGAATTAAATGAGTTTAATTCGTATGGTTTCGGCTTGGGTTTGGCCGGCCACATCAAAAGGGGAGAATCAAATTGTTTGGTTCAAATTATAAAATAAACCAAGCGCGGTTTGTTTTATAATATTATGGATAAAGAAATTTATATAAAGAAATTTATATAATGAAATTTATATAAAGGGATTTATTTTTCATGGAAATTAAAATGAATCATGGATTGGTTTATTTTATTTTATAAAATTAATAATGGATTGATTTACCATGATAAAGAAATTTATATAAAGAAATTTTTTTCCATAATAAAAGGGGAGACATGATTGTTTTTATTATAAATTAAGTTATAATAAAAACTTGGCATAACGGAATAATTCATAGAAAAATTTATAAGATAAATTTCTTATGAAAAATTTATTCCGTTAAGAGGAGACTTGGCGATTAAGAGGCTACTATATAAAGGTACCAAGGCAAGGCTTGGAAATTAATCCAAGAGATCAAGGATTCTTGCCTAGCCTCTCTCCCTCTCCTTCTCTCCCTCTCCCTCTTATAGTGCCGCTGGCCCTAGAGCCCTCCCCTTTGCCATGAGCTTCCACCACCAAGAAGAAGCCGAAGAAGAAGAAGAAGCGGGCGCGACTCTTTCCTTCCTCCCGGAATCTTAATTCCGTTCTTCGTTTGGTGGTTAGTTTTTCATCTCTCTCTTGGTATTCTTGTCGTGCCTTTGGAGAATCTAGTAGTTCTTGTCGGCACGAAACTCGTGGCTTTGCGAAGTCATCCCGAAGAAAACTCGGCGTGGACGCGAATAGAGGCGGAGCTTCCAAGGGACGCTATGGTTGGATCTCGTCCCTTTCTACGAGTTACGCGAGGTATTAAGTAAATTAGTTTACTTTCTGCAAAATTTTAAATGTATGATCATGTCTCCACAACATAAGGTTGCATGCTAGATACGTGGTTAAAATAATTTGTGAAATTATTTATGCTAAACTTTTCGCTGCACGTAATTAAATTTTAAAATTACGAACCCGTATCCATGTCAACATGCACCCCGTCCCAACAGGCCTTACCCTTACCTTTGGACCCTTTCCTAGCATAGGACTTGTTAGACAAACTTTTAAAAGCTCTACGAAATTTTCTTACCATGAACGCCTCTTGATCGCTATCCAAGGAGACGATGGATTCCTCTAAGTCGGATGAGGAGGAGTATATCACCTTCTTCTTCTCCTTCCTCTTCTTCTTCTCCTTTTCTGCAACAAAAGCAATACCTTTCTCTTTGGCCGAGACATTAGCTTGCTCGTGTAGCTCAAATTCACAAAATAGGTCATCTAATTTAACTATGGACAAATCCCTTGATACCTTGTAAGTATCAACCATGGATGCCCACAAGGTGGTTCTCGGGAAGGCTTGTAGAACGTACTTGACAATGTCCCGGTTCTCGATCTTTTCTCCAATTACATGGAGCTCATTGATTACCTCTTTCACCCTTCCATGTAGCTGGCTGACAGTCTCGTTGCTCTTCATGGATAGGGATTGGAGTTGGGCCCGAGCAAGTCCTTCTTGGCTCTTCTGGACTTATTTGACCCCTCGTTCAGTTCCACCAATTTGTCCCACAATTCCTTGGCGCTCTTAAACGGCCCCACCTTATTCAGTTGCTCCTTTGAGAGCCCGCACTGCAGTGTGGTGGCGGCCTTGGCATTGGACTGCACCCTCTTCATTATCTCCTTCGACCAGGATCTCATCGGTGTACGTTCTCCTCGTTCATCGACGGGTGCCTCGAAACCATCTGCAGCACTAAGCCAGTTCTCAATATCATTCATAAGGTAGTATTGCATCCTACCTTTCCAATACGTGAAGTCATTCCCATCGAAGAAGGGTGGTCGTGCAGTGGAGTATCCCTCTTGAAATGCCATTATACTTGCTCCGGTTGACGGTTAGTTCTTCCGAAACGAACTGGCTCTGATACCAACTGATGGATCGTTTAGGCGTACTAGAGGGGGGGGGGTGAATAGCACTTTTTCAGTTTGATCTCTACAAAGTTGTTAGCGCAACGGAAATAATATGCAAATGAAAAGATTAACAATGCTAACAAACAACCGTTTACTTGGTATCCACCCAGATGGGTGACTAATCCAAGGATCCACGCCGCGAGCACCACTTTCACTTTGAAAACCTCCTTCAGGTGGAGAAATCTTTATAGTGGAGATCTTCCTCTTTACAGATTGAAGTAGAATATGACAGGAAGTAGAAAACACTCTTCAGACGAGCAGCACTTCGACACTATACGGAACCGTACCGCTTACGTGCAAAAAGGTGCTCCTTTTATAGGAGAACTGGACAAACTCGCAGTCTGTCCAGCCCCGTACCAGTCGACTACCCCTGGGGCAGTCGACTGACCTAGCATTTATTGCTAGCCAACGACTAGTTTTCGGGGTATACCAGTGGACTGCCTTGGGGCCAGTCGACTGGTCCGAGGCCAAAAACTCTCTGTGAGTTTTGTCAGTCGACTAGCCCAGTCAGTCGACTGGCCCTGGGCCAGTCGACTGCCCTGCCTCTCAGCCTAGTTCCAGCCACTCCAGACCTTCTCCTTCACGTGTGCCTTCAGGTCTGCTCCCTTGGCATGCCTCTTGAAGTCCTCTTCCTCTAGCTATCGTCCCTCGGATGCGCACGCAAGTCTTCCCATGGCTTGCCTCCATGCCACCCTTCACGTGTGCCCTTGAAGTCCACTTCCCGGCTTGCCCTTGGAACTCTCCTCCCTCGGCTCTCGTCCCTTGGATATGTCCACCATGTGTGATTCTCCAAGTCCTGTAAACTCAATCACACACATCAAATACAACATAACACTCTAACCTTAAACATATTCACCCACACACATCAAATCCATGATCTTCTAATCATTCAAGGGCCAATTGCCTCAACAATCCCTATATTTAGGGTACCCTTAATGTATCTTAATACTCTCTTTAGGGTTGCTAAGTGGGATACCTTAGCACAGATTTGGTATCTAGCACACATTCCTACTAAAAATAAGATATCAGGTCTACTAGCAGTTAAGTACAGTAGGCTACCAATCATACTTCGGTATAACTTTAGGTCAACAGGTTTACCCTCAGGGTCATTATCAATTTTGACATTAGTAGTCATAGGGGTACTTAAACTTGTAGAGTTCTCGATTTTAAATTTCTTTATTAGTTCTTTAGCATATTTGGATTGGTGAACATAATTACCATCTATAGTTTGTTTAATTTGTAGCCCTAAGAAGAAGTTGAGCTCACCTACCAAACTCATTTCGAATTCACTTTCCATGATTTTGACAAATTCTTTTAGGAAATTGGAATTAGTAGATCCAAATATTATATCGTCAACATATATTTGTGCAATAAAAATATCTTTTTATAAGATTTTAACAAATAGTGAGGAGTCAATTTGACCTTGATTAAATTCTTTGGAAATTAAATAGGTTGATAATCATTCATACCATGCCCTAGGTGCTTGTTTCAACCCATAAAGTGCTTTCCTAAGCTTAAAAACATATTCAGATTTTTCTAAATCCTCAAATCCTGGGGGTTGCCCTACATAAACTTCTTCTTTAATAAATCCATTTAAAAATGCAGACTTGACATCCATTTAGTATAGCTTAAACCCTCTATGGGCTGTAAAGGCTAATAAAATTCTAATTGATTCAAGTATGGCTACTGGGTCATAGGTTTCATCATAATCTAACCCTTCGACCTGACTAAACCCTTTAGCTACTAAGCGGGCTTTATTTCTTACAATTTCCCCTTAATCATTTAATTTGTTCCTAAAAACCCACTTAGTGCCTATAATTGACTTTCCCTCAGGTTTAGGTACTAATTCTCAAACTCGGTTTCTCTCAAATTGGGCTAGTTCTTCTTGCATAGCTATGATCCAATCTGGGCCAGGTAGGACTTCCTCTATAGTCTTAGGTTCAATTTTTAAAATCAGTGCGATCTGACTAAGATTTCTATAGGAAGACCTAGTTCTGACTCCTAAGGTTGGATCACTGACAAGCCCAAACTATGTGTCACGAATGTGGGCCTCAAATTTAGAATTTATAAATAAATGCTGGAAACCCTTTTACAATCAAAAGCATGAAAATGTAATATAGGGGCCACAGGTCGTATTTTTCTCGGGGACTAGTTGAGGTTTGTTTGATTCGCGCTTGTATTTAGGTGTCGTTTGTGTTTTCGGGTTTCAAAGTAATATTTGGGTTTTGGTTTCGAATAGACAAGAAGAATGCAATGAAAAGCAAAACCACTCACTTAAGGGAGCTACACAAGGAGTTGGCACTTAATGATTCAACCAATGGACCACTTACTCAAACAATCCAATGTTGCGAAATCCAGGAATTAAACTGATCCCAATTGCAAGAATCCACTACAGCTCATGTGCAACTTGGAAAATTCCATTAAAATCAGCCCTAATACGAAGCAAGTGGAACAAAACAGATTTTGACAGAATTCAACTAACCCAAATGCTAGCACCTTAAACCTAGTTGCAAAATTTAGAATACAATTCAAAACAAACCCAATGCGAATGAGATGATTTCAAGCTCCATAATATATTAAAAATAGGCTTAATCTTGATACAAATCAGTCCCTAAAACAGTTTACATGCAAAGGAAACAATTGTGCCAAAGTCAATGCGTTTGTGCCAAGGGTTAGCTGATAATTCAGAATTGAAACGAATCGATTAAGCTTAGAAACCACAGCTGTGAGTGCAGTGATATGCAAGGATAAATGAAGACATTCGGACTTTAAAAGACTGATCAAACAGGACTTTAAAAATCTGAATTCACAGGGATGCGAATTGATACATCATCAATGAATTGATACACAACCACTAGGCTGAATTAGAATCTGCAACCCTGTAAACCGTAGCTCAATGTGCAGGGATGTATCAAATTCAGAAACGTTCAAGCTTACACAATGAGCAGAATGTGAACCTAGTTGCAACAATACTGACGTGTATGGATTCAAAGAAATTCAGAAACAACACTGCATTGCAGAAATGACTTGATTTGCAGTAATAGAATTCACTTGCAGACATGGGATTCAAATGCTTGAAAATGAGACAAACTAAAGTATGATTTCAGAGGATAAAACTACATCTAGCTAGATGTGATATTCCAAAGCTCAAGAGAAGAACTGATACACAACATGTGCAGGAATGGAGTTGGTACGCAAGCTGTACAGGGCTGGAAATTCAGAAATGAACTGGGATTGCAGAAATCGAAATCAGAATTCAGAAATAAAATCAACTAAGAAATGAACTCGAATCTAACACTTTAACACACTAATTGTGATCTCTGATTGCAAGGAATAAGCTAAACATAAATCGAATTGGAACTGACTACAGAAACTCAGAAACCAAGCTGGAATTTGCAGAACATGGCTGATACGCACGGTAATGAAATGGCACACAACTAAAATAAACCAAAGTAAACTGGAATTAACTCACTCTATCATTAAACTAGTTCCTAAACTATTAAACTTGAAGGATTAAAGCTAGATTAAGCAGAAACCATTAAGAATTGAAGTTAACTAATTCTGAAACCAAGAACAGAACAGAATTACAGCAGTAAACGAAAATTACAGCTAATAAACGAAATTAACTAAAAAATCTAAACATCGATCTCTTCCCGAGCTCCAGAACTCCTTGTTCGTCACGCAAGGGTGAGCATCGAACCCGCAAGCTCAACAAACCAATGGAAAACAACCTCTATGAATCGATTTAACCCAACTTGGCTCAAAGCTGAAAACAGCAATCGATTAACTAAATCTCGCAATGTGGTATGGCGATGATGATTTGGGGATGTTCTGAGCTCAGCCGAGGACCCTCAAGCTAGCTCGGATGGATGTGAAATGGCAGAAAACGAGACCAAGCCAATCAACTCACAAATCTGACGAGACCCTCAATCATCTCTGTTTTTGGCCGAAATTGAGCTGGAATCCTCACTGAGAACCCTTTCCAATGATCTAGAACTGGATCAAGGATCGAAATCGATGTGGTCACGCCCTCTGTTGAAGAAAATTGCAATAGAATTGAAAAACTGATGAAGAACGCGAAGAACTGCGGAAGCTACGGCGAGGACGCGACACTGTGCGCTGTGGGAAATTTTTCCTTAAGTAATAAAAAATGGACGGCTGTGATTGATTTGATGAAATCCAACGGCAGATCTTGGTCTGATTTGAGCCAAACTTTTATGATGATGATCTGGGGTCAGGATCTGCCTTGTGGTAGCTCGGATCCTCCAGATATGCAACGGATGGTCCAGATCAACTCTATCTGTGAATGGACGCTCTAGAGCCCTCCTTGCTTGATCCAACGGTTGGATGATCTCTGATTGGGATGAAACCTTCAGATCTTGATTATAGGGCTTGATCAACCCTAACCCTAGCTCGGATTACTTTAGATCGTCCCGGATGGCTCAGATCTAGCCGCTCTTGAATCGGACGGCCCGGATTACTTGTAAGCTTGATAATCCGATCCGGTTCACATCCGACTCAAATTTGACCCAATATGCCCTAGGTCCAGGATCCTTTGATGCCTACAAAAATATATCAGAAAATTAGTGGCCAAATAATCCAAAAATATATAATTTTGCAATAAAGTCCAAAATAATAGAAAATCCTAAAACCTAGGGTAAAATCACAATTAAACAATAAAAACATGGATCAAACATGGATTTTAGCACTTAAAATAATCAATAAAATGGTGCTTATCAATCACCCACAATTTAATCAGATGGATGATTGAGTCTGGGTTTCATTGTTCTTCTAGAACTAGGTTCAGCCTCAGGTCTGACTGGACGGTCTGGTTCAGTGTTTGGTTCAACAACTTGGGTTGGTTCAGTTATTGGTTTAGTTAATACCTCAGTAGTTGGTTCAAGAGTTAGTTCATTTAGTGGTTCAATCAGTGGTTCAATTATTGGTTCACTGTCTTCTTGATCAAGATTTGATTGGTTTAGATTTTGATTATCAAGTTTTGGTTCAACCTCTTCATCAAAAATTAAATTGGTAGTTTCCTCAATTTTGTGAGTTTGTTTGTTATAAACCCTATAAGCTCTACTAGTTGTTGAGTATCCTAAGAAGGTCCCTGGGGTTGACTTTGATTGTAACTTACCTAGGTAGTCCTTAGTGTTTAAGATGTGAACTTTGCACCCAAAGACCCTTAGGTAGTGTAAGTTAGGCAATCTATGATAGTAGAGTTCATAGGAGGTTTTATTGTGTCTTTTATTAATTAATACCCTATTTTGAATATAGCATGCCGTATTTACCGCTTCTGCACAAAATTGGTTAGCTAAGTTATATTCGTTGAGCATAGTCCTAGCGGCTTCCTGAAGGGTTCTATTTTTTCTTTCCACTATTCCATTTTGTTGGGGGGTTCTAGGACAGGAAAAATCATGAATATACCCATTAATTTTGCATAATTCCTCAAACTTTTGATTTTCAAACTCTCCCCCATGATCACTCCTAAGTCTTTTAATTTTAGTATCATTTTGATTTTCAATTATTTTGCATAAGTCATTAAATACATTAAAGGTTTCATCCTTGATTTTTAAGAACCTAACCCAGGTAAACCTAGAGTAATCGTCGATAATTACTAAGTAGTACCGATTCTCGCTTAGTGACTTGGCTCCATGTAAATCAAATAGGTCAAGGTGTAGGAGCTCAAGTGTGGTTTGGGTTAAGTTTGATTGAGTTGGTTTATGAATTGACTTAGTTTGTTTGTCTTGTTTACATAAGTTACAAATTGTGTTTTCAAAATTCTTAATCTTAGGTACACCTTTATTAAACCAAGTTGAGTAATTTTCGAAATTAGTTTGGTATGAGTGTGACATAATCTCCTATGCCAAAGGTTAGATTCTTCAAATTGAGTCAGAAAGCATTTTGGTACTAAGGGTAAGTTAATAGTGTAAACATTATTTTTCCTAGTACCTTTAGTGTTATATCTGAGTCTTGAAGGTTTCTAATAAGGCAGTTAGAGTTGGTGAAAGTGACTATGTACCCAGTATCACAAAGTTGACTAATGCTAAGTAAATTGAATTTAAAATTCTCAACCAATAGCACTTTCTTAATAATGAAATCAGAGTTAAGTTCAATGTTACCTGACCCAATACCTTTGAGTATAACATTGTTGCCAAATGCTACTGAGCCTAGGTTCTTGAACTTGATTTTGGTGAATTTCAATTTATCTCCAGTCATGTGTCTGGAGCATCCACTATGCAACATCTACTGGTCTAAATCTTTATGTTCCTACACATAAAGTATGTATTGATTTGGAACCATTAGAGGTAGGGATAGCTTGAATTTTACTACCTAGTTCGTCTCACCCAATCTAATGTTATCAACCATGTTAACCTTATGGGTTTTGTGAGACAGGTTTTCAAAATAAATATTTTAATTTTGAAAAATGGTTAATTTTGAAAACGTTGAATTAATTAAAAAAATTAAGGTTATTGATTTTGAAAATATGTTGAATCTAAGATTAATTGAAATTTATGTTAGATTTAAAGTTAACAAATAGTAAATTGAATTTGATTTTCAGTAATTGGCTTCCAGGTCTTAGCGATGCACAGAGGCCTTCTTTGGCCTTAGCCTTATTGGAGCAACAACACTTTCCTTGACAAAGCCTTTTACCGAAAATTCATTTTCAAAATTACTTTTTGAAAATTTCTGGTCTAACTAGTTTGGATTTTGGATCGGTAGCTTCGGCTAATTCCACCAGACTAAACAGACCAAGTAGGGTGCGTCTTACCTTACTTGACCTTATTAGAAGGGCTTCCCTAACGTACTATCATCTCACCTCCACCCAATACTATGTTGTTCAAATTTCAATTAAGTCTTTCATCCTTAATCTAACCAGTCCTAAATCTAAGCATAAAAAAATTGCACAAAGAAAATAAACAAACAAGCAAGCAATTCAGTAAAATTATCTAACTATAAATATGGTTTTTATATTGGCTCCCCCTGGATTGAAGCCTCGATAAGGATTAGGCAAGATGTGAATCTTGTCCTTGGGGATTCAATATTGGTTTGGTCCATCTTGTTTAGTTAAACATAGCTTAGGGACCCATGCTTGGACTCAGGTTCTAGGTTGGTTCAACATAGAATAGTACGACCGTTGTCGCGATTTGATTTGATAACCTAGTCCGGATCGATTGAGAACGGACTTCTGTTTTCCAAGGATCATGTCAAGATCCTTAGAACCTGAAGTAAATCGTTCTAAGGCAACCCTGAGCTCCTTGACTTGAGTTTTCAAGGAGGAATTCTCTTCCTCAAGTTTTTGGACTTGAGTTGAGTTTCCTTCTTGAATTGGCTCGGTCAAGGACCTCGAGTTGACTTCCTCTTTCAGGAGTTTTGCTTCCTATCAGAGGGACTCAACCCGGATTTTGGCTTTCGCCAAGTTTCAAGGCAGATAAGAAATTAATTTAGATAACTCAGATTCTGGATAACCTCTTACAGTGATTTGTCCGTTCTCTAAGATTGTGAGTCTTCCAGTGTTGACGTCCTCGTCTAGTACCGATTCTGATCCGGAGTCGATGTCTTCCGAGGCGGTTAGGGCGAGTAGGTTTGCGTGCGGGACTTCTTCTTCTTCGGAAGATGACTCGTCCCAGGTGGCTTGAAGAGCCTTCTTTCTCCGTCCCTTCTTGTTTTCATTTAGGTTTGGGCACTCTGACTTGAAGTGTCCCTTCTTGTTGCACTCGTAGCAGGTGATGTTGTTTTTGCTCTTCGAGCTCGTTGAAGGTTCCGTTGGATCCTCCTTTCTTTGGCTTGACTTCTTCTTGCTCGTTTGGTACTTAACTGTCTTCTAATTCCGAGTCTGAGTCGGACCCGGGTACTGGTTGATGTTTTTTCTTCAGAGTTTTTCCCTGAGTCTTACTGATAATTACCATTTTGCTAATCAATTTAGGCTCTCAAATCCATGTTTTGATCCCTTTTATATGCTTAATCTTGTATTTACACTAGGTTCCATGAGTTATCTCTATTTTTGGTTTTGGAGGCAATTCTTTCTATATTTGAGATATTATGACATTAAAATTTGAATCTAATTTTGTAGGCTTTAAATGATCACGGACCTAGATCATATTGGATCGAGTTTGAGTCAGACTTGGATTCGGATCAAGATGATCAAGGGATGGATAAATATGGGTCGTCCAATCAAGAAACGGGGAGATCTGAGCCATCTATCAACTTCTGATCAATCCGAGATCAAGATAGAGTTAATCAAGACCATAGATCAAGATCTGAAGTTTTGGGCCAAATCAGAAGTCATCTGACCGTTGGATCAAGCTTAAGAGGAGTCTAGACCATCCATTCAAAAGGAAGGGTAATCTGAGCCATCCGTTGCAGATCTAATCAATCTAAGCTAAGGAGAAGCAGATCCTGACCATTGATGGAGATCTGGGAAGTTTGATTCTGATCCGAGTTGATCTGATCTTTGGATGACGTGAGGATGATCACAGTCGTTCAATTTTAAATGGGATAAGTTAAATCATGAATTCCCTCTCCCGAGCTGGGTTGTCGCGAGTTCTTCAGTTTCTTCATCGTTTTCGCAGAGTTCTTCATCTTTTCTTCTCCGATCATGCGCGGCCACATCAGATCCAATCTCATTTCCAGATTTCAGATCATCGAGGTAGATTTTCAGGTTATGTTTGCATCCAATTCTCGTAGCTGAAGGAGCTCAGGTGAGGGTTTCGCCGGAGTTGTGTTCACTAATCGATTCCGTTTGATCGTTGTTGTCTTCATCTAGCGGAGCAATCAGAGCATTTAGAGGGGTTCTCTGAAGGGTTCTGAAGGTTTCTGAGCTAGATCGCCATCAGCTAAACAAGAAGGAGGAGATCATGGGAGTTTTTAGCTACTAATCGGTCTCTATGATCGGACAAAGACACTTCTGATCGTTCTCCAATCCGATCAGCAGAGTTCCTAATCGGTCGGCTGACCGATCAGGAAGATCAATTTGCACCCAAGCCATTGCAAACTGATCTCGGGCATTGTTCTTCGCTGATTTCTAAGCTAGAGGGTTTCTAGCTTAGCTTTTGTGTGACGGCAATGGGAAATCTTGACAAGGGACTGGTTTGGTGTTCAATTTGGGATAATTTTGGTTCTAAACATATATTTCTTCAAGTTGCTTTAGTTTGTTTCCAACTACACTTCAAGTCAAGTTTCTTAAGCATTGTTTTATTCTAGCTTTCTCATTCTGCAATTAATTCCTAGCATTCAAGTTTAGATCTTAAGTTTCAATTCCATAGTTTTGAATTTAATTGCTCAGTTGTCAAATAGGTTAAGTGTAGTTTCCGCAATATTCGAATTAGTTCTGCTTTAGCTAAGTTCATCCTGTTTCAAACTGTTATTTCATTCATATTTGCAAAACAAAACCCCCATCTTACTTGAAAACCCAAAACATAGAAAACGACAAAATCTAGCTTGAATTAAGCAATCTTAACTAGTCCTTGGAAAAATATGACTTGAGGCCCCTATACTACATTTAGTTTGTGAGCTAAGGATTTTCAATTTATAAATTCAAATTTGAGGCTCATTGTGACACTCGATTGTGGGCATCCATCAAATTTTTGGCGCCGTTGCTGGGGAACACACTAGTTGAGTTTGTTTGATTTGAGCTTGTGCTTAGTTTTATATTCAGTGATACTATTTCATTTGCTTTATTATTCTATATACATTTGCTGCCATTTTTGTTTGGTTTATGGCCATGACTGTAGGTCGTGATCTTGTGGAGTTTGATCCCGAGATTGAGAGAACATTCAGAGCTAGGAGAAATCAAGGAAGAGTTTCAGAATCTATTGAAAATATTCCTACTCATTCAAGCAGTCCTATGACAGAACATCAGAAGACTATGAAGGAGCTTGCATCCCTTGATGATGTTTTTCAATATTCTTGTATTGCTTATCCAGAGTTAGCTGGTGATTTTAAGCTGAGATCAGGCCTTATCCATCTACTTCCCAAGTTTCAGGGACAATCAGGAGAGGATCTTAATCCATGTAGTGTGCTCCACTATGAAGCCTCAAGGGATTTCTGAAGAGGAAATCAAATTAAGGGCATTTCCATTTTCTTTGACTGGAGTAGCTAAAGACTGGTTTTATTATTTGCCTACTGGACATGTGGCTAGTTGGATTGCTATGAAAAAGACATTTTTAGAGAAGTATTTTCCATCTTCAAGAATAGCTATTATCAGAAAAAACATCTGTGGTATTCAACAAGTGGTGGGAGAGACCTTATATAACTATTGGGAGAGATTCAACAAGTTATGCTCAAGTTGTCCACAACATCAAATAAGTGAGCAACTTCTTATTCAGTATTTCTATGAAGGTCTACTTCAAATGGATAGAATCATGATTGATGCTGCAGCTGGAGGAGCTCTAGTGAACAAGACTCCAGAACAAGCTTGAGAATTGTTCAAAATATGGCGGAGAACTCTCAACAATTTGGAATAGGGATCTTTCTACTAGAGGGGTGAATGAAGTTCAAATGGTTTCAAATGAACAAAAAGTGATCAAGAGTTCATTGATGGAGTTAACCTCTTTGGTGAAGCAAATGACTTTGAATAATGTGAACCAAAATCAAAACTTTTCGGTAGCTTCACCTACAAATCAAGTGATGAGATTGTGTAGCATTTGTTCAAGTCATGAGCATAATTTGGATTTGTGTCCTAATCTACAACAAGATGAATCATTAGCCGCTTTGACTAGAGGAGGCCAATTTCAATCAAGGAACAACCCATATTCATCTACCTATAATCCGAGATGGAGAGATCACCCTAATTTGAAGTATGATAATTCTTTCTATCAACAAAATACTTCACAACAACCCCCACAACAAAATCAGCCTTCTTATCATAATTTACAGCAGCCAAACCAAGGATTTCAGCAGAATTTTCAGAATTTCCAGTAGCAATTTTAGTAACCAATTCAGCCATTTCAGCCTCAATTCCAGCAAAATCATCACGGGTTTCCACCACTTCAGACGTTCCAACATCAAAATCAGTAAGGTTTTCAACAAAATTAGCAACCTTTTCAATCAAACAATCAGAATTTTTAGTTTTAAAATCAGAGTTTTCAGCCCCAACAATTTCAGCCTTCACACCATTAATTTCAGCCTCAAAATCAGAATTTACAGAGCAATAATTTTCAGCAACTTCAACCTAGTTCCCAGCCCAATTTCCAGCAATTTCAACAGCCCATTCAACCATTTAATCAACTCCAACAATAGAATTTTTAGAATTCACAACAAACACATAATTTTTAGTAACCTAATGTTTTATTTCAGGGTCAACAAAAGTTCCATACTAATCAAGGAGGCTTTGGGAGCTCTAGTGGGTTTAATGCTCAACAACAATAGCTAGAGGAGATGATGCAACAAATTCTTCAACAACAACAAATTTTACAACAACAACAAGGTCAACAAAAGAATGATTCCACCCTTCGAAACATTAAGTGTCATATTGGACAACTTGCAAGTGGGATGAATCAAATGCAAGCTTAAGGATCGAGTCAATTACCTTCTCAAGCTACTCCTAATCCTAAGGAAAATGTTAATACAATAACTTTGAGGAGTGGGAAGGTTGCTTCAAGTCCAAACACTCAAAGGGCTGATTTTTCTGAAAAATTTACAGCACCTTATTTTCCAACTCAGAACAGCCCCAAAATGGATTCTAAATCAGTTGAAAATGACCCTAGTTCAAACCTAAGTCCTTCAATTGATCATGTGATTTTGGTGGAAGAAGAAGAGGAAATCAGTAGAAAAGGTGAACTTACAGCAGCTACTCCACTTGGGATTTCTACTCAAGATTCACTTCCTAAAGTTTCGGCTCATGTGGAGGAACCAAGAGTCCCTTTACCCTTTCCACAATGCAAGACGCAAGCTAAGAAGCATGTAGAGGAGGAGAAGGCAAAGGAGTATCAAGAGCTTGTGAAACTTTTCAGTAAGGTGGAAATTAATGTGTCATTGTTGATCATGATCAAGCAAATACCTAAGTATGCCAAATTTCTCAAGGATTTGTGTATGCACAAGAAGAAACTAAAGGAGGATGAATTGGTCAGTTTAGGGAAGAATGTCACAGCCCTTATTCATTCAATTCCTCAGAAATGTGAAGATCCAGGAGTATTTACTGTGTACTGTGAGATTGGGAGGACTATTTTTCATGATGCTATATTAGATTTGGGAGCTTCAATTAATGTGATGCCTAGATCAGTTTTTTAGATGCTTGGAATTGGACCTATGCATCCTACAGGACTGGTTATTCAGCTAGCAGATACGAGTCAGACTCACCCAGCTGGAATCATTGAAGACGTATTAGTGAAGGTGGAGGAGCTGATTTTTTCTGCGGACTTCTATATCTTAGACATGGAGGGGGATTATCTAGCACATAGATCTCCCCTTATTCTTGGGAGACCATTCTTGAAGACTGCAAGGACGAAGATCGATGTATATGCAGGCACACTTTCTATGGAGATAGGAGACACAGTGGTGCAATTTAGTATTTTTGACGCTATGAAGCACCCCAGAGAGGGTCACTCTATTATGAGCATGGATATTTCAGATGGGTTGATTGATGCAAAGTTACTTGCTAACAGAGTTTTACTTGGTATTCACAGAGGATATTTTAGCTCAGAGGAGGCTGAGGATGCATTGGCAATAGAGGCAGCTAATTTGACGATTGTATCTGATTCACTTTCAGTTAGAGATGATTCTATAAGTGTAGGGGATTGCACTGAGCCCCAGGGATCACCTATATTGATTGACATATCAGGAGATTCAGAGGATAGGTGTGAGAGTGTAGGGGATTGCACTGTCCTAGGGATCACCCATACTTACTGAGCAGTCACAAATAGAGTTAAAACCATTGCCAGAACATTTGAAGTATGCTTATTTGGGAGAGGAGCAGTGTTTACCTATTATCATGGCCCAGAAATTGGATTCGAAGTAAGAGGAAAAATTATTGCAAGTTCTGAGGCAACATAAGAAAGCTATAGGGTAGACATTAGCTGACATACTTGGTATTAGCCCCGCTATTTGTATGCACCGGATATTTTTAGAAGAGAATGTGAAGCCGGTGAGGCAGCCACAGAGAAGGTTAAACCCACTTATTCTGGATGTTGTAAAGAAAGAGGTGACTAGACTTTTACAGGCAGGCATTATATACTCTATTTCTGACAGTAAGTGGGTTAGCCCTATTCATGTGGTTCCTAAGAAATCAGGAGTGGCGTTGGTGGAATGAGAGTAATGATTTAGTACCTACCAGGGTAAAGAATTCTTGGAGAGTTTGTATAGACTACAGGAAGTTGAACCAAGTAACGAGGAAAGATCACTATCCCTTGCCTTTTATTGATCAGATGTTAGAGAGGATGGCAGGGAAGTCTCATTATTGCTTCCTAGATGGATATTCAGGTTACTTTCAGATTTGTATAAACCTGGAGGATCAAGAGAAGACCACTTTTACTTGTCCTTCCGGTACATTTGCTTATCGGTGTATGTCATTCGGGCTTTGCAATGCCCCAGGGACTTTCCAGCGGTGTATGGTGAGTATTTTTGGTGAGTTATTAGAACCCTGCATGAAAATATTCATGGATGATTTTTCTGTATTTGGCACATCATTTGATACTTGTTTGAATAATTTGTCTAGAGTTTTACATAGATGCATTGAAACTAATCTTGTCTTGAATTTTGAAAAAAATATCATTTTATGGTAGAGCATGAGATTGTGTTAGGACATATAGTCTCTAGGAAAGGTATTGAAGTAGATCCTGCTAAAGTTAGTGTTATATCTTCTTTATCTTACCCCGTATACGTACGGGATGTTTAAGCTTTCCTTGGCCATGCAGGATTTTACAGGAGATTTATTAGAGACTTCAGTGAGATTGCTCACCCTTTGACTAGACTTTTACAGAAGGATGTGGATTTTTGCTTCGACGGAAAATGCAAGGAAGCTTTTCAGAGATTGAGGGAGGCTCTTATTTCAACTCCTTTTATTAGACCCCCTGATTGGACTTTACCTTTTGAGTTGATGTGTGGCACTTCTAATTTTGCTGTAGAAGTTGTACTTGCACATAGGGTGGATGGAGCACCACATGTTATTTGCTATGCTTCGAAGACCTTAGATGTTGCTCAGGCTAACTACACCACCACAGAAAAAGAGCTCCTTTCCATTATTTTTGCTTTGGATAGATTTAGATCATATTTGCTATATTCTCATGTGATTGTATTTTTTGATCATGCAACCTTGAAGATCTTCTGAAGAAGCTGGATGCAAAGCCCTGATTGATTAGATGGATGCTTCTACTTCAAGAGTTTGATTTGGAGATTCAAGATAGGAGTGGTAAGGAGAACTTGACGATGGATCATTTGAGTAGGATAGAGGGAGATGGACACCCTACCACCATTAATGATGATTTCAGAGATGAGCACCTTTTAGTGGTGCATGGTGAGTCGCCATGGTATGCAGATCTAATTAACTATTTAGTAGCTAATGTTTTTCCTACACAATTTACTAAGGCTCGAAAAAATAAATTTAAAAGTGATGATAAATTCTATGTGTGGGATGATCCTTACTTGTAGAAATTTTGTAGTGATCAAATAATTAGGAGATGCATACCTGGCCATGAGTTTCATTCAGTTCTTACACTTTGCTATTCGTCAGCCTGTGGAGGACATTTTGGACCTCAAAGAACTGCTAGGAAGGTTTTAGAGTGTGGATTATATTGGTCTACTTTATTTCATGATACTTATTTATTTTATAAAAACTGTGATAGATGTCAGAGGAAAGGAAACATAGGAGCTAGGAATGAAATGCCCCAACAAACTATGTTTTTTTGTGAAATTTTTGATGTATGGGGGATAGGCTTTATGGGACCTTTTCCTGCATCTTGTGGATTTTTGTATATATTACTTGCTGTTGATTATGTATCTAAATGGGTGGAGGTCATTCCCTCCAGGACTGACGATTCTTTTGTTGTTGTGAGTTTTGTTAGGTCACACATTTTTTATAGGTTCGGAATTCCAAGAGCTATTATAAGTGATCAAGGTTCACATTTTTGCAATAAGCACATGAAGGCTTTACTCAACAAATATGAGATTTTGCATAAAGTATCTACTTCCTACCATCCCCAAACTAATGGACAAGCCGAGGTATCAAATAGAGAGATTAAGGTAATTTTGGAAAAGACCGTGGGGCCTAGTAGAAAAGATTGGAGCAAAAGACTTGATGATGCATTGTGGGCCTATCGGACGAAATATAAGACACCTATTGGAATGTCTCCCTACCGGCTAGTTTATGGGAAGGCTTGTCACTTACCCATGGAGATAGAGCATAGAGCTTATTGGGCGGTGAAAGCTTGCAATTTTGATGCTAATAAAGTGGGAGAAGAAAGGAAGCTACAACTTCATGAACTTTAGGAGATAAGATTAGAAGCATATGAAAACTCACGGATTTACAAAGAGAAGACTAAGAACTTTCATGATAAACATATAGTGAAGAAGGAGTTTCAAATCGACGACAAAGTTCTTCTGTATAAATCAAGGCTCAAATTAATTAAAGGTAAGTTAAGGTCTAGATGGGAAGGTTCATTTCTTGTTACTAATGTTTTTTCGTATGGTGTTGTTGAGATCAAGGATGAGACTAATGATTTTATTTGAAGAGTTAATGGCCACTGGCTCAAGAAATATTATGAAGAAGTGAAGGAGCTAGATGTGGATGGATTGGATATCAATGATGCTATCTACCCAACTTAAAGGGGAGTTCTATCCTTCTTATACTTTTATTTCATTGTAAATATCATTTTTATGTTTTCTAGCAGTAAATTTTTCTTTTATAATGAGTTCTTACTAATAAATGCTTAGGTAGTGTAGAGTGAATAAAGATTCATTGTAGATATCATTTTATCCTTTTTGGCACCTTATTTGTTGCATAATTTGGAATAAATGTATCCATCTAGATTTTCTTTATATCATTTTAGAATCCTTTGAAAGTGAGTTAAATTTGGTTGTTAAAACTTAGGATTTAAGCCAATGGATGAAAATTCTTGGATACTTGAGTACTACCTAGTTATGGACTCTAGATTGATGAATTGAGATGAATTCTTTTTACCTAGTGAGGATTTGGCCTTATTTTTTAGATACACACATGTGATTGTACTCTAGAACTTGCTTAGGTTATTTCAAAACTATATTTCTATGATTGGACCACATTTATAGAGGTGGAATCACATTGTTTCCTTTTTTCATATCAATTTTTGCAACATTCCTTGTTGATACACTCTTTATTCTATTTTTCCTTTCCCTATTTTTCTGTTCATAATCATATTTTCCATGGACTTGGGTGCTTTGATGTTTCTTGATATTACTTTGCCCGAGACGGACAAAAAGCTAAGTGTGGGGGAGGATCAAGCATTCTATCAAATATTGAGGCAATGTGAAGTATTTGGCAACTTGAAGGAGTTTTGTATCAAAAGTGAGTTGCAAGAATTGGGTAGTGAAGGTTACATTTGGAGCATCTAAGTTCCTAACTGTTATTGATGTTTCAAGTTCTATGAGGCAAAATTCCGAAAGAAAAAAAAATCAGAAGTGAAGGCTGAAATCTGTGGGAAAAAAATCAGTGACCTTAGGAAGCAAAATATGCTAACTCCTCTGACATTGAATCTGAAAATTGGCAACCTACAAGCTGCAAAATTGAAGCTGCAATTCAGATAGGAATTGGGAATGCTGAGAGATTGAAGGCTGAAAATTTTGAGTTGGCTGCAGAAAATAATAACAACAAGAAAAGTATCAAGTTGTGAGTTGGTGTGCTAAGAGTTTTGTATAGTGATCAAACTTCAGGGGAACTGTAGGACCGGTGCCGTCGATAGAAGGGAGGGTGAATATCGACTCAGAAATCTTCGCAGTAAATCTTAAACTTTTCATTCTGAACAGAGCATTAGTAGCAGCTGAAAAATAATAGAAATAACGAACAGAATAAACGACACAAATTGCACGCGGAATTTTTTACTTGGTTCCCGACCCCCCAGGGTCAATACATCCAAGGCCTACGCACGGGAGCATCCATCCACTATTGGTCTCCTTTCCGTACTTTCCGGAGGCGGAGAAACCCGTCTTACAGTGCAATAATTACAATCAAAATATAAGAAATTGAATGCAGAATAATTAAAGCAAACCAAACAAGATTTGAAGCTCAGCCGATCTGGACCTCCGAAGTACCGCGCACTTCCTCCTAGAGCCTCCCGGTCGTAGAGCCTTGTCGTTAGTGCTTTGTCGTCACGTAGGAAGCTTAGAACGAGTCTTGGAAGTTTTTTCTGAAACTGAAGGGTCGAAGCCCCTTTTATAGGCTTCATTCGGGTGCCTGTGTTGATAGGGGTGCCTACACGTGGCCTCTCCTGTGCGATCTCTTATCTGCAAGCTCGGTCAACGTTTATCTATCTCACGGGGGCGCCTGAGCTGATGGGGGTGCCCGTATGGTCCCAGGCGCCTGAATGGAAGCTTGTTCTGCCTTCCTTCAGTAAAACCTATTTTGCTTCTTTGACTCAGTCACCCCTATTGATGGTGGCGCCTGATTCCATTGGGGCGCCCCCATTGATGGGGGCGCCTGGCTTCCAGGCTTTCAGCCACGGTGTGTGTTGTTCGCTTGCTTTGTCTTCCATTTTAGGTACCTGCAAGATATACAAATACAAAGCAAATATACACACAATCATAAACTTAAGGACTTGGTTCTGACTTCGGATTTCCACGAAACCCTAGGTCGAACTGACGCAAGTTCCCACCCCCGAGAACGTGCCTTTCACCTACTCCTTCCAAGAGACGGTTGCCACCTAGTCCTTCGGGTGGACTTTTGCTTAGCCTCCGATACTCTTGGATCTCGAGACGTCCGAACCCTGACCCGTCTCTACTTCTGTCCTTAGTCATCGCTCAGCTAAGTTGCTCAGTCCCTCGGACCAAGACTTCGTGCCCAAACCCTAAGTCTAGGACTTCGGTGCCCAACCCTCGGCCAGGTCTTCTTGCCCAATTCCTCGAACCAGGTCTTCGGTGCCCAACCCTTGGCTAGGACTTCTTGCCCAGTCTGTTAGTGATATGAGAGAAGTGTCCTAAGGCAATCGCCTTATGATTGTAAACATTTATTTTAATAAATAAAAATTCACTATTTGAGTATACATGTTTGTGTATTTGATTGGGATCTTAAACTCATTTACTGAATGTCCGCAATACAATTCACAGCATGAGAGAATTTGTGATGAATTCACAACTAGTGATTATCTCTACATGTGCAATTGTGAAGTATTGAAATTATCCCTAGTCGATGAATTGATAAATACGGACACTATCAATTCTGTTGAGACTAGCATGGGTTATTCTCTAATCAGCTGATTCTCACTGGCTGGTGACATTGAGATGTCCAGAGATAAACATGAATGCTAGTTAAGGGAACTAGTTCATTGGAGTCACTGGCTGTAAAACTTCACATGGTAGTCTATATATAGACATGTCAGTGAAGTTCTTACTGCAGCATAAGTGCGATGTTCCTTTGACTTGCGGTGTTCAAGTCATCTTGGTCATGGAGACTTATGCTTTATCATCTTAAGCAAGCATCTCCAAGAAGGTGTGGACCCAGGATGGTTGGGTATAAACCGAAGTGCCCGAAGATGTTTGAACAGCCTACAAAGGATTCACCACTCCTTGCGAGGAGATGTATACCCAAGGCCTATCGTCGGATTGTTACTCAAAGCCTCTGGCCAGAGCATGACATGTTTAGAGTATGAGTCTCTTAAATACATGAGAGTAATTAGAAATCCAAAGGACGAGACAACGTTACTTAGGCTAGGTGTGACGTAGTCAGCCTAGTGGGGACTGACACACACAAACCATGTCCTGAACCAAGTGGGTATAAGATGGTGAAGGGAATGAGACACGATTCATTAGAGCTGCTGAAGGGTTTCAGAATTTCTTCTGAGGTCAAACCGTTGATCTTTCGATTAATTGGGGATCATGATGTACTACTAGGTGCCACTCATGATCGTTTTATAATTGGTAGATTATAGACGGCCAACATAAATCGAAAGCCTATTTAGTCACACGCACTACGAGTAATCCGAGGGATTTAAAATGAGTTGAAAATTGGATTTTCCGATCAAGAGAAATAAGTCGAATCTGAGATAATCAGAGGCGCAACGGAAGCTTAAAATGGCTAAGTCTTTTGAAGGCTTTTTGAGCGAATTAAATGAGTTTAATTCGCGTTGGTTCGGCTCGGTTTGGCCGGCCAAAGAGGGTGCCAACCCTCTTTGATTTGGCCGGCCATTAAAAGGGGATAAAACCAATTTATTTGGTTTAATTAATAAAATAAATCTAGCGCGAATTGTTTTATAAATTATGGATAAATAAATTTGTGTAAAGAAATTTATATAAATAAATTTATAAAAATTTATTCTTTTATGGAAATTAAAATGATCCATGAAATAGTTTATTTTAATTTTATAAAATCAATTATGAATTGATTTTTCCATAATAAGAAAGTTTATAAATTTCTTATAAAATTTATTCCATAATAAAAGGAGAAGAAGTATTTGTTTTATTATAAAGTTAGTTATAATAAAACTTGGTTTAAACGGAATAATTCATAAGAGAATTTATAGGATAAATTTGTTATGAAAATTCTGTTAAGAGGGAGACTTGGCAAGGGAGATGTTACTATATAAAGGAACCAAAGGCAAGCCCTTAATTCCAATTGAGTTATCAAGAGATCTAGTAGTTCTCTTCCTCTCTCTCTTATTCTCTTCTCCCTCTCTTCCCCTTAGGGCCGGCGCCCTCCTTGAGTATTAGGGCCGGCGCCCTTCTTGAGCCTTAGGGTCGGCGCACCTCACACAACCTTAGGGTTGGCGTGAGTCGACTCCACCAACTAGAAGCCAAAGAAGAAGAAGAAGAAGAAGAAGCGGATCACATCTCCTTCCTTCCCGGAATTTGGATTCCGATTCTTGTTGGTTAGTTTCCAATCTTTTCTCTTGTTCTTCTAGTTGTGCCTTTAGAGAATCTAGTAGTTCTCGTCGGCACAAAACTCGTGACTTTGCGAAGTCATCCCGAAGAGAACTCGGCGTGGACGCGAATAGAGGCGGAGCTTCCAAGGGACGCTACGGTTGGATCTCGTCCCTTTTCTTCGAGTTACGCGAGGTACAAAGTAAATTAGTTTACTTTTCCGCAAAGTTTTATTTTATGATCATATCCACACACCATAAGGTTGCATGCTAGATATGTGGTTAGAATAATTTGAGAAATTATTTTATGCTAATTCTTCCGTTGCACTTAAAAATTTAAAATTTTACGAACCCGTATCCTTGTCGACATGCACCCGGTCCCAACACAGTCGTCGACCAGGACTTCGTGTCCAACTTTCGGTCAGGACTTAGTTGCCCAGCCCGCGGCCAGGACTTAGTGCTCAATCCATGATCAGGACTTAGTGCCCAATTCTTCGAACCTGGACTTATTGCCTAGGTTTACTAGGACTTTGGTTCATTTTGTTACTCCTCTCTTAACTCCCCTTCCTTTGTTTAATGTATCACTGACTTAAGTATATTGTCAAACATTAAAACACTTAGAGGAAGACATCACTGATGTAACTTGCACCAACAATCTCCCCCTTTTTGATGTTTGACAATATCTTAAGTTAAATTGGTTGAAAGGGCTAAACCTTGAAAAAATAATCTAAGTTTTGAAAATAAGTTTTGATCTTTTGAGAAAAACTTCTATCTTAAGCTTACTTTCCCCCTTTTTGAAAAAATACTTTTATTTTCCTTTTTGATCCTTCTGGAAGACAACAATTTCTAACTTAAGCGCACCTCTCCCCCTTTGTCATACATCAAAAATCACCCAACAATACATGCACCAACAATAAAAACATTTGGTTCTTTTTAAAAATACTTAGCATAAATTTTTGAAAGCATAGTAAAACTAAGTACTTAACTCTCCGAAAAAAATCACTTTATAAAATATTCTGAAAAATATTTTGTATTTGTTGGAAAATGTTTGAAAAAAAATTTTCCTTTCGAAAAGTTTTAGAAAAGATTCTTTGAGAGATTGCAAGCAAAAAATGTTGTGAACATACTCTTGAGAGATTTTTTTTTGCTTAACACATTTTTAAAAAAAAATGTTCTTTGAAACATGCTAATATTATCTTTATATTTTGATTATTTTCAAAAATGCAAGCACTTTTAAGATATATCATGTATTTTTGAAAAACATAAGTACTTTTTAAAAAATATTATACATTTTTGAAAAACATAAGTACATTGAAAAATATTATGGATTTGAAAAACATAAGTACTTTGAAAAATTATTATGAATTTGAAAAATTAATTATTTTGGAAAAATATTATGAATTTGAAAAATTAAGTACTTTTTGAAAAGTTTTGAAGAATATAAGTATTTTTTGAAAAATTTTATTTTTAAAATATAATATTTTACTTGACTTGGTTTCTTTTCCAGTCTGATACAATCCTAGGAAACCTTGTTAACTACAAGGACATTTCCCTAAGTTTTCTGAAAATTCTTCAAAATCAAGTAAATATTATTTTCCAAAAGCATTTAAAATTTTTTTTTAAAATAATGACAGTATTAAAACATTCTCCCTTATGTTTTCAGACGGATTTAAACAATGCAGTACGTGAAAATATATTAAATAATTCATGTAATTTGACCTCCCCCTAAACATGACCCAGTCCTAGGAAGCTTGTTGACTACAAGTACACTTCCTCTAATTCTTTAGGGTTTAGTTCAGATCACAGGAATTATCTACTAACTTCAAAACAAGTAATTATCAAAAAAAATTTCAAAAATTTTCTTTTGACTCAGACTCCCCCTAAATTTGACATATCCTAGGAGTCCTTGTAGATCATGAAGTGGACCTTCCTCTGTGTCTTTAGAGTTTATCAAAGTCAAAGAAACAGGTAATTTTTGAAAATATAATTCTTTAAAGCATAAGCCTTTTTTATTTTGAAACACAAATGATAGTAATTTAAAGAAGAGTTTTCGAAAAGTATTTTCAAATGATAGGAATGTTTAAAATACAGTTAAAAAAACATGAAAACACTCCCCCTGTACCCGACACCGTTTGACTCTATCTAAGTACCTTAAGGAACTTTAGTGTTGCCCTAAGAGGCTTGTGTCTAATTATGCGAGTCAAACAAATTTTAAAAAAGTTATAATTTTTGAAAACATATAATATATAATCAATCAGACAAGCATGAATTCCATAAAAATATTATTATGTTGAAGCACTATTTTGAAAATATAATTTTAGAAAAAATATTCTAACAATTTTAAAAATAATTTTGAAACATATTCATCAATTTATTAGTCCTTAACATCTCACCCATTCTAGATGTCTCAATACAGCAAACATGGTTGCCTTATGGGTGCATTATGAGATGCTTGAATTATTTTTCTTAATTCATTGTTAAATTTAAGATTTAATTGAAACTTGTGTTAGATTCAAATTTATCAAATAATAAAGTGAATTTGATTTTTGGTAATTGGCTTCCAGTCTTGGTGAGGCACATGGCCTTCTTTGGCCGTAGCCTTATTGGATCATCAACCCTTTTCTTGACAAAGCCTTTTATCAAAAATTTATTTTCAAATTACTTCTTGAAAAATTTTGGTCTAACTAGCTTAGGTTTTGGATCGGTAACTTCGGCTAGTTCCACCAGACTAAACAGACCAAGTAGAATATACTTGACCTTATTAGAAGGGCTTCTCTAACGTACTATCATCTCACCTCTACCTAATACTAGGTTGATCATGTTTCAATTATTCTTTTTCCTATAACCATTCTAAATCATGCATAAGATTAAACATGAATGACATGCATAAATTTTAAGAAAATTGGATATGCATGGCATGGTAGTTATGCATGAGTCAATTCAAATCATTTTATTTAAGTTTCTAATAATGTATCAAATTCCCGATTTGATGCATGTCGTGTGAACCCGCGAATATGCCAATCAACTTTGACATATTTAATTTTATTAAATTAATTGTTCCAGTTTGGGTAGGATTTTATTTAGTTTGAGTTTAAGTTATTTAAGAATTAATTTGAATTAATTAAAATTTAATTGAACTAATTACTAATTAATTTAAATTTGAATTAATTAAGATTTAATTGAATTGATTACGAATTAATTTGAATTGATTATGAATTAATTAGGATTTAATTGAATTGATTAAGAATTAATTTGAATGAATTAAGAATTAATTTGAATTTGAATGAATTAAGAATTAATTTGAATTAATTAAGAATTAATTTGAATTAATTAAGAATTAATTTTAATTTTAATTAATTGAGATTTAATAGAATTAATTATAAATTAATTTGAATTAATTTGAATTAATTAAGAATTATTTTGAATTTGAATTAATTAAGATTTAATTGAATTAATTACGAATTAATTTGAATTAATTAAGAATTAATTTGAATTTGAATTAATTAAGATTTAATTGAATTAATTACGAATTAACTTGAATTTGAAATAATTAGGATTTAATTAAATCTTGAATAATTAAGGTTGAAATGATTAATTAATAGTTGTGGGTTTAAGTTCATAATTTTCATTATTTCGAAAATTTCTGACTCATTCACTATTTCTTCTTTATTTATCTTTTTAACTTTCGCCAATAATTCTAAATTATTTGAATCTTTGTGATTTTTTATTGACTATGACTTTGATCTCAGAAAAGTTCATCTCCTCCTCATCCTCAAAATCACATCCTTCAACATAGGTGGAGTAATTCGGGCCACTAGTTAATATTTAATACTCTTCAAGATTGTCTAAAGTAATAATTGAACTATTATCTAAAAGAATTTCATCTCTATTATCCTCAGAATTATCAGAAATGTTTTCAAGATTAATCTCATAATTATCCTTAGAGATAATCTCACTATTATCCTTAAGATTTTCAGAGATAATCTTCCTATTATCCTTAAGATTTTCAGAGATAATCTCACTATTATCCTTAAGATTTTCAGAGATAATCTTACTATTATCCTTAAGATTTTCAGAGGTAATCTCACCATTATCCTTAAGATTTTCAGAGATAAAATTATCAGCATTTTTGGAATTAAAATTATCAAAATTTTCAGAGTTAAAATTATCAGAATTTTCAATATTAATTTCAGTAATTTTATCAGATCTAATTTCAGAATTAATTTCCGTAATATCAGTAAAATTATTAGAATTATTAGATCTAATTTCAGAATTAATTTCCTAAATTTTATCAGATCTAATTTCAGAATTAATTTCAGTAATATTTGAATTGATATTGAGGGTTAAACAGTTAATTTATGATATTTTAGTATTATTGATATTTCGTAATTGGTCATGCAGAACAATAACTTGACTATTCACAAAATTTAACTTTTCAGAAAAATTATCTAAATTATTTACATAAGAAAGTGCAGGAATTTTACAATTTCGGGGCATAAATTTTGTGTACCTTTGCCAGACACTTATTTTTGTAGTGTCCGTATTTTGCGCATTTGAAGCATTTGATGTGGTCTTTGTTCTTCCGGATTCCGGGCACTGGTGCCACTTTTGCCGCCGGTGAGGAACGATTCTTACGAGTAGGGCACTGATTTTTATAGTGTTCTCTATCCCTGCACGTGAAGCATATAATATGGAATTTAAAATTTGACATTTAAAAATAAATTGTACCTGATTCACCCCTGGGCTCCCTCTCAACTCCTAGCGTCGTTGCTTCATCGGCAGTTAGTCCGATGAAGAGCGATCTGGCTCTGATACCACTTGTAGGACTGGTGTTGTCGATAGAGGGGGGGTGAATATCGACTCGGAAATCTTTGCGGTAAATCGTAAACTTTTCATTCTAAACAGAGCGTTAGTAGCAGCAGAAAAATAATAGAAATAACGAACAGAATAAATGACACAAATTGCACGCAAGATTTTTTACTTGGTTCCCGACCCCCCAGGGTCAGTATATCCAAGGCCTATGCACGTAAACACCCGCCCACTATTGGTCTCCTTTCCGGACTTTCCGAAGGCGGGGAAACCCGTCTTACAGTGCAATAATTACAATCAAAATATAAGAAACTGAATGCAGAATAATTAAAGCAAACCAAACAAGATTTGAAGCTTAGTCGATCTGGACCTCCGAAGTGCCGTGCACTTCCTCTTGGAGCCTTCCGGTCGTAAAGCCTCGTCGTTAGCGCTTTATCGTCACATAGGAAGCTTAGAACGAGTCTTGGAAGTTTTTTCTGAAGCTGAGGGGTCGAAGCCCTTATATAGGCTTCATTCGGGCGCCTGTGTTGATGGGGGCGCTTACACGTGGCCTCTCCTGCGCGATCTCTTATCCGCAGGCTCGGTCAGAGCTTATCCATCTCACTGGGGTGCCTGAGCTGATGGGGGCACACGTATGGTCCCGGGTGCCTGAATGGAAGCCTGTTCTGCCTTCCTTCGCTAAAACATGTTTTGCTTCTTTGACTCAGGCGCCCCTATTGATGGGGGCGCCTGATTCCATTGGGGCGCCCCCATCATCCAGGCTTTCAGCCGCGGTGTGTGTTGTTCGCTTGTTTTTTCTTCCATTTTAGGTACCTACAAGATATACAAATACAAAGCAAATATACACACAATCTTAAACTTAAGGACTTGGTTCTGACTTCGGATTTCCATGAAACCCTAGGTCGAACTGATGCAAGTTCCCACCCCCGAGAACGCGCCTTTCACCTACTCCTTCCAGGAGATGGTTGCCACCCAGTCCTTCGGGTGGACTTTTGCTTAGCCTCCGATACTCTCAGATCTCGAGACCACTACTAGAAAAAACGCATTTAACAACAGTGAATCACTGTTGTCGTAGGCCAAATCCCACTGTTGTTAAAGGCCATGTTGTTAAAGGGGGGGTCTACGACAACAGTGAATCACTGTTGTCGTATATCACATTCGACAACAGTTTGACAACAGTTTTCCACTGTTGTCGTAGATCACATTCGACAACATTTTCACAACAGTGTTTCACTGTTGTCTTTTATTATATTCGACAACAGTTCTATATTCACCGTTGTCGTATATCAATAACAACAGTTTATCACCGTTGTCGTATGTCATATTCACCGTTGTCTTTTATTATATTCGACAACAGTTTTTGATAACCGTTGTCGTATATCAATAACAACAGTTTATCACCGTTGTCGTATGCCATATTCACCGTTGTCTTTTATTATATTCGACAACAGTTTTATCACTGTGTTGTCGTATGCCACCGTTTATCTACAACAACAGTTTAGCTTTAAAAAAATCTGTTGTGCGTTTACACTGTTCCACAACAGTTTCATACCAATTTGACAACAAAGATATTTCCATTATATTTTCAATTAAAAGGCAATAATTTAACCTCGAAACAAAAACTATATATATCAAACATCATCAACATATTTACAATAAAGATCCACCACAAACTTTCTACAGACGAAACCACAAAAGTATCTTTTGTCCAAAAACTTTTCTAAAGACGAACCACTAAAGTATCTGACCCAAATTACAAGAGTTCATAATTCTGACCCAACTAAACTTACAATGAAGTTCAAATCACAAAAATTATAGCTTGGAAGGTCAGATTAATGGTCTTCAAACATGATCACGAACAAGTACCTGCAGCTGGAAAAAAGAGAACAAACACTCTAATTAGTTATTCTATTAAATGCATATGTCCAATAAAAAATGATCCATGAAGATATGTATCAACAAACAACAAAAATAACAAACTAACAAACAAACAGTGAAGACATACTCATTGACAAATTGTCATGTTGATGTTGAAATTGTCATATATATATAAAAGAATTGTAATTCAAACCAATCAGTGAAGACATAGTCATTAACAAATTGTCATGTTGATGTTGAAATTGAGTGATTATTGTTCCCGATAGACAGAAATTCTTTAGTGTTAGTTTTTGAACCAAAGGGATGAAAGGGATGCGTGAATGACCATCAAAGAGGTTTAATAATACTTTCTTGTTGGACATTTTCTGACAAAAGAAAAACATATAATGCATACCACCCCTAAACCTCATTCACATTGCTGCTACCAGTAGAGCATTGCACCCTTCTTGGTTGATCTACGTTGGCTTCCCTAGAAGGCTAGAAGTGAACATATACTGTCAGTTTCAAATGTTAGCAATATATATCTTTGACAAGGCTAAAATGAACCCAAAAAAAAAAATGAGAAGACAACGGGAGAAGAGGAGACAAACTCTCATGACTACAACAGGATCTTTAGGGGAAGATATACTTTTAGAGATAGACCAAATTACCACATGGATATAAACACAAGATTACATTTTTGCCTAGATCAAGTCAAATTGAGGCCAAAATTAACTGGAACTTGAATTTAGGGTACGACAAGCATGCAATTCTGGTTTGTGCTTGACAAGAGCAATGATTAGCAAATTGGGAATTTGGCCAAAATGAAAGATTAGCCAAGAACAACATACAAGCACCTTACCATTATCTAACTCAAACAAGACAGATTTCTTCAAATACATAAAATGCTCGCTATATGTTGCCTACTTCTAATTAATGAGGAAAGTTTCAATACAAAAACGCCCATCCCCTTGTGTACATTTTATTTTCTCAAATTTTTATTACCGAAGAATTTCTGTAAGTACACTTCTTGAGCAAGGAATCAAGGATTTATCATCTTGTTTTGATGCGTGAAGCATGCATAGTGCTCGTCCAGCAACATTCCAAGCAAAACTGCACCTACCAACGCCTCCCTTTTGTGCATAATCATATGCTAGATTATAAATAGCAAGTGCTTCCTCAAATACATCATCATGTCTCCTCGGGCTGTCTTCATACTCGGCAGCTTCATACAACATCTATTAATTTGCCCAACTTGTCATGAACTTGGGAATGACAGAATGTGAGTGACAGATAGTTCATGTCTTTCAGAATAATTTAATTAGACTTACCCACTTATATTTCTTTGAATGTGAGTGATAGATTTCTTCAGAATAATTTTTTTTTCTCTTCCCTTAAACTATTTCATTCGCCTTTTGTTCTTTCTGTCCATGTACAGTGTATGTGTTTTCCCGTAAAAAAAGGTTTTAGCATTAGCGAATGTTAAGTAATATCTGAAAAGTTTATAATGAATTCCTTTTCCAGAATAGTAGATCTAAAGCATATGCTGTTAAAATAATGATTTCATTTTCCATAGGAAAACAATATTCTAAAAAGCATACTGACACACAAACAGAGTTTTGATGAGAAGCACATATAACAAAAAGAAATTGTTTGACCAGCATTAACAAGTTAATAAATTTTAGCATTATTAATCATAGAACCGTTTTTAGGAATATGGTTATATAGAAATACTTGATTTGAAGGAATAAATACACGATAACAAGTATCCTTCCATTAAAAGAAGAAGAAAACTAATCTTAAGAAGATCAAAACATTATCACCTTGTATTCGAGAAGAGAGTCCCAGATCAAAAGTATCATATCTCCAAAAGAGTTAGTTGTCTGTAGAACATTTAGGGCCCTCGACATGGCATTGCTAGTCTGTGAAAGGTTTGCACAAAAACAGATAAAAGGTAGCCACTTCCATTTTATTATTATAATTACAAAATCCAGTAAATGAATGTCTAAGGCTGAGATGGGATAATAAAAAATAATTGAATGGAGTAGGGTTTCAGTGTGGAATAATATTGCAACTAACAAACTAATTTACAATCACAGAAAGTAATATTGAGATGTGCCAAAGCAGATAGAAGACGACATAAATAAAACGGCAGAAAAATGTAGGAAAAATCTGCCCTTGCTAAGATCATAAAACAAGCAAGAGAGATTTTAACAGAAGATCTGTTAGTGAACATGGCAAACAAGGAATGCACTTAAGACCACATGTTTTCATAGTCTTGAATGAAGAAAGCATAAATATACCTTTGTAATGTTAACACTGTTAGTGAAATTTGCGAAAGGATGTTAGGCAGAACTGAATGATAATTCACCAAAAAAAGTATCCAATAACTACTGAATGATAATTCACCAAAAAAATAAAACGTACATAGGATATAAAAATAATTCACCAACTGAATGATAATTCACCAAAATAGTATCCAATAACAACTGAATGCCTAACATTTACATACCTATTATCAAATATAATCATGTATACAATCAGCTATCGCGGAGCGCACTTCATCAATTTCATCTTGGGAGTACTCTGCTTTTGCAAACTATGAACAAAAACACATTATATGATTGTACAGAATAAAACATAACAACTTGAAAAAATTTATAACTAGATAACTTTAAATATTTGAGATAATAAAGAAATTATTACTATCGCTCGGAATGCATCCCCCTCGATTGATGTAACTTCTTCAGTAATTTGCTTCATATATCTCATCACATAATATCCACATTGTTTGGCATCCGGTTGCCTAGGAACCTAAGGCAAAGATAATTCATATTTTTAATGCTTAAAATACCAATATTATACACAATAAAAATTTGTGATTTAAATAGAAGTACAAATACCTTAATCACTTCCCACTGGACTTGTTTTCTTCCTTTTCTTCCTTGGAACGAATTAAACAATTTTATTGCCCTTCAATTATACATTAGGTACAGTAGTTGATAAACTATTGTTTTAAGACTAATTTAGAGATGTAGACTAACAAAAAACATATATAAACTCACATTTCCACAACATATTTCCAATCGTTATCACGAATGCGAGGACCTAGGGAATCCAATAAGTAAACAATCTCCTTATGAGGATTAATGAGAGTGAGAGTCCAATGGAAACTACACAGAAGTACACAAAATTAGTGCATTGTCAATTCAAATAAAAATGGCAATTGAAAAAATATATTCAGGAAGTCCATTACCTGTTACAACTTGGCACCAAAACCAACTGATTAAGTGATGCACCACTAGCCTTTCAGCTAAAATACTTGCCCTTTGGTTCAACCGCTCAGTTTTAACTAATTTGTCCACTGTGGTTTTTTTAAAGCATGGGATGCTATGCGGGTTTACAAACCTGAATTTCTCAATCTTGTTTTCTTTCACCAAGTTTTTATAAAGATGCCTACCATATGAATTACAAGAAAATCAGTAAGTGCTTCTATAGTAAATTAATAAAAGAACAAAGAAAGTTCAAGGTAAATCAACAACTTACAATATGTAAATAACCACACAATTTCCAGATATTGGCTCCAAGTGATACAATGCAGTGATGTCCTCAATATGCAAATTCAGTTCATAATCATCTTGAAATATCTCATGATCTAAAACAATTGACAAGATCTTTCCATTATCAATACCATGCTTAGCATAACAATATAACATGTGCAACGATTTTGGCACACGTGATGAAACTTTCTGGTTTTTCTCTGTACGGGTAGGTTTCTTCATTTGACGCTTCTAAAGATTGTAATTATAAGCTTGTTAGATGGCGCAATACTAAATAATTTAACGAATATTTACATTGAAATATTAGCTTAATTAGATGTACCTCGGGTTGTAGCTTTATCAAGTGGATTGGCCAAGCTACATGTGTTCCAATAGCATCACCAATAGTTTCACATTCATCAGGAATCGGAAAGGGCAAACGTGCTGATTTTTGCATTGCCACATCAACGGACACTCGTATACAATCCTTAGGCATTGGAAGGCCATGGATTAATTGATTACCTCCTTCAAGCTCAACAACAGTTCCATGTGCAGCAATTTCATTGCTCGAATCCAATGTCAAAATAACAGGTTTACCCTAAACAAAAAATAGTCACATTATTGGATAGTACTAACTCTATATTTCAGTAATATTTATAACCACAATGACTTATATACCTGTAGAGCAACTACTTTTTCCACAATCTGCAGTTCAACATCATCGAGCTCTTCACAAATTGGTTCGACCTCTTGACAAACAGGTTTGACCTCATCAGAAACAGGTTCGGCATCTTGGTCAATTTTAGGAGGGCACTTGACCGAGCAACTTCCTTTGTCATCAATTTCACTGCCCAATGCACCTTTTTTTAAGACAATTGATTCCAGATGTTTAATGCGTGCATCTTGGTCTTCAATTAATTGTCTCGCCTCCATCAACTCTCTATGTTGCATAATCATCAGCTCTCTAGCAACTTTGTTGGTCTTCCATCTTTTATCAACATTAAAGAATAATGTTGGAGTTATATGCCCTCCAACAGCCCTCACACGTCCCCCATGTTCTTCCGTATTCAGTGCTTTGGTAAGAATATCTGATGTTGGGCCTACTATTTCTAGTTTACCCTCACGCTTTAGTTGAATGTATTCATCCTGTCATCCAAATGAAAACAACAATATACTTTGAAGCATTTAATTGAAATACAATAATTGAGTTTTATGTATAATATCTCACAATCTTGTCGACTGTTTGATTCAACTCTTCACCATCGAATTTTCCTTCTTTGTTAACCCTTCCTTTCTTCCAGATAATAGCACGATTGATTTCTTCATCTTCACATAAGTCATTTGCCTACGAATAAGAATAAAAGAAAGATTTCAGTTTAATGATCATGTACAGAAAGAGTCACACGAAAAGAGCTTTCAGTCACAAAATAGGTTCAGTACATCTACTTTCATTGCTAGAACAGTTTAATGATTGCTTTTCAATTTGGAAGAAACCACCGACTGTCCTAAAAAAAGTCAAAATCATAATATCGTCTTATTGATTGCAAAATACTTATTGTTAGGACTACTAAAGCTCTCAATTCTTTACAACCTCAAGACTGGTTTCAGTTACGTAGGACTTCCTCTCATCCATGGTTGAACTAGACTATAAACATGCAAATGCATCAACATTATCGAACAGTGAATAATACTTACTATTTCTTCTGCAAATCGTGCATATCCTTTACGAGATAGGCGATGAGGGTAAATGTTCTTCTTTCGTTTCTCCTTCTGGACAGCACTTAGATTCTAGTCAAGTGAAACATTCGATATAGTCAAATTTACTAAATCATTAATTACCTTATTGTCTACTTATTTCTGAAAGAACAAAAAAATAAACTTACAATGAAGTCGACGGATATGCGCGTAAGGACAAAAGCCATCCAATCTTCTTTTGAAATCCCATAACCACTAGGTGGTTCATTCAATTCATCGGGCTTGTCTAGCTTGTTCGAAATGAATGTTTGAGTGAGATGCGATTTGTACTGACGCCATTTATTACTGGCTGAACTCAAACAACCCTTCTTCCAAGTTGGGGGAACTTCGTATGTCAACTATAAAACACAAAGTTGGAAATGCAGTAAAAAAATTCACCTAAGATAACAAAATGAATAGTAACACTTGACCAAACCTACTCACGTACTTTAACAGATTCCCATATTAATTCTTTAATTTCATTTGGTACTAGCCTCCAAGTCTTGTATGTAATCTTCACCTTCTCTCTTGCAAGCAAACCGATGTAACTCTGCATCTCACTCGCATCCTTCCCTACTGGTAGTCCAAGTTTAGTAAATCTCACCGGCTTTCTAATTCCTTGCACTCTATGTCTAGCAAGCTTATCTAGACTTGTACGTCCTCTAGATATTCTTGTTGTTACTGTTTCTTCTGAGTCCACCATTTGCTCAGTGGATGTAGAGATGATTTTTCCTTTTCCCTTATTTGTCATTGAAGCCTATCATTATCAATATAGATTTAGAACAATTGCAATGAGAGCTTCTCTAATATCTAATGAAAATTTATAACTTACCTGATTGCTGGTGGTTGCAGCTACGATTTTGTGTTTGTTCTTCGCCGTCATTGAATCCTATTTATCATTAGCAATTGAAATTTACAACAATAGATTTTTAGGCCTACAACAAAGTAAAAGCACGGATACTCAGATATTATCTTGTAAGCTTAACAAATCAACATGGGCCAGTAGTTTGTTAATGCTGAAAGTGTTTTAGTAGAAAGTGAGGTTTTAAGTACTCTTCACTTGTGCATGATAGACAATAAAACAATTACTGTACATAAAGGACTCTGTTATCAGTTTCAGTGGATACAACTGAGAAAACAACATTTGGCAATGTTAAAAGAAAGTCTAACCATTTCTGCATCCAACACATCTGCAAAGATTATAAAAAAGTCAACCTGTGAAGATTAACCTAAATCTAGTTTCCGTGATTGAGTTGATACTACCATTATTTGACGGCCTCCCTAATTCAACCAGGATCAAAAGCAGAGACCTACCGGAATGAGGAATTGTGTCCTAGTGGAACTCCCAAAAGTGAAGTTGAAGCTTTCGCACCACCCAAAGACCTTAGTAACTCTCCCTATGAAAAAGGAGGGGATTCTTTTAGTTCAGAAATTTAGAAAAGCTAAAGGCTCATTGCACTCAATACCAATCAATTTTACAGAAAGAATTAAATTAGATTAGTCTCTTCAACTTTTGTAGACAAAATACCGATATAATGAGAGAAAAAGGGAACAGAAGCCATCATCAGTGAGCAAGAATCTTAGCAGCTAACCCAGAGCAACATGAGCAAGAACTATATAGTAGTGACGCCAACAGAAAAATGAATAGAAAACTTGAACATACTTGAATAGGATTTCTTACAGGTAACCAGTGATTTAAAAGCTAGTAATCAAAACCAAATAAAATCTGAACAAGATATATAACATCATTGTCTACAAATACGTCTTCAAAAGCAAATTATTATTTGGTTAAACATTGTCGACCCAAATCCCTTCACAATCTTCACGAATGCATGATGGTTCCTTTTCATCAACTCCGTCAACATCCATTGTTGGTAACCCTCTGGTAAGAGATTGATAGTGGATTGCAATGTCTTCTAATTCATCCTCTCTTGCATATTCAAATGACTCTCTAGTAGGAGTTGCAAGTACAATACTCCAAACAGGATCTTCCGGATCTTGAATGTAAAATACTTGCTTTGCTTGACTTCCCAAGATAAAAGAATCTGATTTGAATCCAATTCTTTTTAAGTTTACCAATGTGAAACCAAGATCATCCACTTTAATACCATTATTATTCTCGACCCAAATACATTTAAACATTGGAATTTGAAATTTGTGATAATCGAGTGACCATATTTCTTCAATGACTCCATAAAAAACCATGTCTGACACAATTGGATTTTTATCCTTTGCACTAGAGACTTGCATTGTCTTTGCAACTAAACTGACTCCAGAGTTTTGAGTAATGCGAACATCATCACGCTGTTTTGTAGTGTAAATAACCTCATCAATCAAATAACTAGAATACTTTAACAATTTCATGCTTGGTCCGCGCGCTAACCACTTCAATCTTTCAGATATTTGACAGGTAGAATGCGCAACCTCATGTTCAACCTATATTTATAAATATAATAAAATATAAATTTTATTATACTGATACCTAGATTGTATATATATGATAATAGATAGTACGTTTGGAATGTACCTTATCATGCAACCATTTAATAAATGTTCGGTTATGCTCATCTTGTAACCACCTTTTAGACCTAGCTTTATGAGGAAATTTTGCTCTCAACTCCACCATGTGTGCCCTAATGGAATGATTTCAAATAAATAAATCAATACAATATTATATTCAAGTATAATGAAAGTACTGATAAGTTAGTTTTCTTACTCGATATAAGGATCAATCTCATCATCATTCGCCAATACGTAACGATGTGCTTGCTGCAATTCATCATGCCTAGCGGAGTGCACTACTGCTCCTGATAAAGGCTTAGTACGTTCTCCTATACATTGCCTTGATGGTATCCCAATTGTGTGGACATTAGATAGATACTCTGAGCAAAATTCCACAGCCTCTTCAGCAATATAACATTCAGCTATGCACCCTTCCGGTCGATTGCGATTGCGTACGTACCCTTTCAAAATCTTCATGTATCTTTCGAATGGGTACATATGTCTATACCAAATGGGTCCACACAATTTGACCTCCCGCACAAGATGAACAGTTAAATGTATCATTATATCAAAAAATGAAGGGGGGAAATACTTTTCAAGTAAACACAATATCATCACAATCTCTCTTTGTAAGTTATCCAACTTTAAAACGTCTATTACTTTGCTGTATAGCATATTGAAGAAGAAACACAACCGAGTGATAGTATCTCTGACATGTTTTGGCAAGACACCACGAATGGCTACGGGAAGTAATTGTTGCATTAAAGTGTGATAGTCATGTGACTTAAGACCAACAAGTTTCAAATCCGTCATCGAGACAAGGTTTTTAACATTAGATGAGTAACCTTCAGGACCTTCATTCCCGCTAAAGATTTGCAAATACTCCTTTTCTCATCTTTACTTAGAGTGTAACAAGCAGCAGGCAAAAATGTTCTTCTCTCCCCAACCCTTGGTGCCAATTCAGTCCTTATATTCATTTCTAGAAGGTCTAATCTTGCCGCGACTCCATCCTTTGTTTTTCCTGGAATGTCAAGTAAAGTACCGATGAGACTTTCACAAACATTTTTTTCAATGTGCATTACATCAAGAACATGTCGAACATGTAGGTCCTTCCAATATTCAAGTTCAAAGAATATTGATTTCTTTTTCCAACATATTTCACCATCATTCTTCTTTGATTGTAGCTTTCCACCTATTTTTCCCAATTGAAAATTAATTCTTTCCACTCTTTCCAGAACTTCATGGCCACTCAATGGATTTGGTGGTGGGTTAAACTCTTGCTTCCCATTAAATGCCTTCTTTTGTCTTCTATAAGGATGACTTAAAGGTAGAAACTTTCTATGACCTGTATATGACATTTCCTACTATGCTTCAACCTTTTTGCACAAGTTTTTTCTGCACAATAGGACATGCATAATATCCCTTCACAACACAGCCAGACATATTCCCATATGCAGGAAAATC